>CM052809.1:97908840-98018408 GCA_028533885.1 Nasua narica
AATGATTAATACAAACCATTTTAAGGTAATGAAATAGGTTGACACGCACAATTTTTGGCAGTGAAAGTGGGGGAGGGGGTGGGGAGAGGAGAAAGACACTGACATTTATTAGCCACCCTCCTGCTGGGAACTTTTAAGTGCCTTGCCTCAGGCTTTCCCAACACCCCATTCCACCTGTATTAATATTTATCTAACAGATTTCCTTAAATCACTCCTGGTCTAACTTTGCACCTACTTCAGCTCTATCCTAAGTACTCATATCTGGAAAAATCACAGGTTTGCTACACGAATACATATTAATTTCTAATGCACATTAATTTAAACACATGTAAATAAAAATGTTCCTATGTCTGGCACCTAAAATCATCTTGTCTGTCACAGTTGGGGAAACTGTGCCATCTCCTTAATTCTCTGGCAATGCTAAGAGTTGTGAAAAATTAGCTTCCTTTGAACAAAAGCGGAAACAGAGGCTCAGAGGAGTTAAGCAACCCTCTCAAGGTCACAGCGAATGCGTGGTTAAGTAGGGCTTTAAGTAAGGGGTGGGGGTGGCAGGCACATCCTCACACCTGAGTCACCTGGCCTGGAGTCCCTGGTGTCCCAGGAGGTCTCTGCTGTGCTGATGGGCCCAGCCCCCTCCCCCTCCAGAGAAGTCACTGCCTTACCCGGGCCAGGCTGACTCCCGCAGGAACTTTGTAGGGGACGTACTTCCTGTAGATATGGCCCACCCTGGAGCAGGGGATGTCCTCCATGCGACCCCCACACATCCACACCTGCAGGGCGGGAAGGGACAGAGAAGACATTATTTCTGCCTTTCATTCACCATTGCCCCCAAAGGCCACCGTCCCCTCCTCCCATGCATTCACTGAAAGCATCGGCTTGGAGGATCTACTAAAGCCCGCATTCGCGGAGCGAGGAGGAACACACAGTAGTAACAACAGCGGTTTTAAATAGCTGACGGCGCTGAGTGCTTCCTTGCTGCCAGATGCTGTGGTACCGGCTCTCCATGCACAACCGCATCAAAGCCTTGTCAGAAACCCTACAAAGTGGGTAGTAACGGAGCTCCATTTTACAGAAGAAAAAACTGAGGCTCAGAGAAGCTGAGCGGCTTGTCTAAGGTCACAAGGCGAGTGAGTGGCGGAGCCAGAATATAAACCCAGCTTCACCTGACTGAGCGTGAGCTCCGAGCAAGTGCAGGTGCATGGAGAGCTGTGTGGAGAATTCCAAGGCCATGGGGGCTCAGTGGGAAAGACTTCGGGGATCGCTTCGTGATGTCTGCCCCAGGTATGAGGGAAGGGATGGCACACAGGCTCTGTATGTTCACTGACTGCGGCATCAGGTTCTGGAGTCTCGTCTGGGATCTGTAAGCCTCCTGCTGGGTCACCCTGGGCAGAGGCAGCAGCCTTCTGGGCCCGACGTCTCTGCAGTCTGGCTTCCTAAGCCCCGCAGCTGGTAGCACTGCAGAGAGGAATCCCGAGTTTCTCCTTGGGTTTCCCTACAGGGCTGGCATCACCAGAGCTCCTGCTGGTCTGATGGCAATATGGGAATTCTTCTTAAGTATCCTGACTTGCAGCCCCTGTGGGGGCCCAGGCTAAACGGACCCTCCTCAGCAGTCCTGGGTTCAAATCCTAGCTCAGCGGGATTTGAGCTCAGCTTACCGGGTTTGTGACTTAACTTCTCTGAGACTCAGTTTGCTCATCTGTAGAGGATGAGATCTTGCATGCAAAGGGCTTACTTAGCACAAGGCTTGGCACCCAGTCCCAGCAGTGACACGCACCACAATGATTCATTCAGACATTTGACTAGTATGTATGGGGTATCTGCTCTGTGCCAGGTGCTGTGCTGGGCACAAACAGTGGAGTGTGCCCAGGCTCTTACTCTCCTGGAGGGTGAGTGTGGTGCCCAGCTCCAGGATGGCCCCCCTATGAGCCTCGACTTCTGGTATTTGCACCTTTAGGAGGTTCCTTCCAGAATGGAGGGTGGACCCATGTGACCAACAGAAAAGCGCAGAAATGATGGTCCTAGAAGACACTGTGGCTTCCGCGTTCCACCCTGGCACCACCTGCTTGGGGGCCCCCAGCAGCTGTGCTGTGAGGACACTCAGTGGCTCTGTGGAGTGGTCCCAGTGGTGAGCGGCCTCGGCCTCCTGCTCCTCGTGCCAACATGCCAGCCACGTGAGCGAGCCTCTTAGAAAGGGATTCCCCCAGTCCCCATCCAGCCTTCCGATGCCTGTGGTCCTGGGAGACACCTGGACTGCAGCCTCGTGACACTCCCCGAGCAGAGCTGCCCTGCTAAGCCACTGCCAACTCCCTGAGCCACACAAAACTCACGATACTGCTTACTGCGGCTTTAGGAGGGCATTTCGGGGCTACTCTTTTCCTGCGGCAGTAGATAATAACAGAAAGGCAGTTCAGACGGTGACGTGTCCGATGAGGGAGCCAAAGCGAGGCCAGACTCACCGTATGGACCTATGAGAGGTTCCATGACACCGGTCAGGGAAATCCTCACTTCAAAGGGAATGTTAGATACGAGACTTAAATAATCAGAAGATAAAAGTAACATAAAGATCTGAGGGGTGAGAGAACAGGTGGAGAGAGGAGCAAGTGAAAAGGCCCTGAGGTAGGGCCAGGCTTGGCTTAATCACTGAGCAGAGAAAGCCAGAGGCCTGGAGCAGGAGCAGAGACGGGAGGGGAGGTCAGAGAGGTGAGCAGGGACAATCATAAGGGTCTCACAGGGCAAAACAAGGAGTCTTCACCAAAAGTGTTCAGTGAGGGTGACAATATGATCCTATTTCTATTTTACCAAGATGACTCTGCCTGTGGGGCGGAGAATGGGCTAGGGCGCAGGGAGGGCCTGGGAGGCACTTGGAGATAGAGGCAATCATGCAATCATGCTGTGGTTTTATTTTTAATGATCTTGAAGAGTCGATTATTCTTTTTTTAATATTTTATTTATTTATTTGACAGAAAAAGAGAGAGAGAGAGATCACAAGTAGACAGAGAGGCAGGCAGAGAGAGAGAGAGGGAAGAGGCTCACCACCAAGCAGAGAGCCCGATGTGGGGCTTGATCCCAGGACCCTGAGATCATGACCTGAGCGGAAGGCAGAGGCTTTAACCCATTGAGCTGCCCATGCTCCCCCATGCTTCGGTTTTGTGGATGCTGTAGTGATATAGTAGGCGCCACACCCAGTGCGGAGCCCAATGCAGGGCTTGAACTCATGACCCCGAGATCAAGACCTGAGGTGAGATCAAGACTTGGTTGCCCAACCGACTGAGCTACCCAGGTGCCCCTCGGGACATTATTATTAATGTTATTACCATGTTCCCTCGTTTATGAATGAGGAACAGGAGTGGGAACATCTGCAACCCTGATTCTGTGCGAAAGAGTATTTTCCAGCTTGAGTGTCTCCATGAGATATTGGGGATCTGGCTTCATGTCTCATCAGTTCACAGGCTGTAGAAGGGCTGCTTTTCCACCTCAGGCACCTGGGTGTCCCCAGTCCCTCACTGCCCTCCGCCAGCCACGGTCTCTAACCACCCCGGAGGTACCGCATCCCAGGCTTCCTGCAAGGGGATGTGTATGCATGGGGCTGCAATTAGTGGAAGTGCTGCCTGGAGAAATGCAATTATAGTCTGATCTTGGGGGAGAAAAAAAAATGGAGCAAGTCAATAGAACAGAACATTGGTCTTGAGATAATGGGCTCCTGATGGTAGATTAATGTCAAGGCCAAGCCAAGAAGTTTATTTTCAAAGCAGGAGATATTGATCAGGCGCCAGCATCCCATAACAATAACTCTTCCTTTATACAAAATGACTGATGTGGAAGCGATGCTTTTGTCTGGCGGATATTGCCCAGCTCGCCGCTGGGCTGGCCCTGCCTTCTGGGAGGCAGAGTGGCGCGGAGCAGGTGGGGGACACCTTACCCTGCTCTATTTTTGACCGTCTCCTGGACAGTTGACTAGGCCGGCATCCAGCTCCCTGGACTCCGTATTAAACTCGCATTAGCTAACGAGGATGTGTCTCCAGCTCTGCCTGGCAGGAAACCTTCCTTTATGTAGAGGATGCTCAATCTCCAAATCCGTCTCTTTCCTGTGACCTCTGGTTTCTTTGGCCCTGACCACACTGGCCATCAGCCTGCAGGTTCCTGAAGGACCAGGATGCCCTTGATCTACTGAGAGGTTTGAGCTATCCCAAACACCCTCACACTCCCGGGATGTCCGGAGCCCAGAAGGAGTCCTGATTTGGGAGGATAGGTTTACTTCCCAGCCCTGAACATGACCCACCGACGGCCGCCTGGGAATGGGGGCTGCCTTCAGACACAGAGACCCCTGTTCCGCTGAAGCCACTGCCAACCCCTGAGTCCCCTGGGAGCACCCGAACAGCCTGAAAAGGGCCCAGCATAGAGCGCACCCAACGTCCCTCTAGCGTCTTCCACAGTGTTCAGCACCTCTGTGGTGCTCGCTGGTTTCTGGCAGGATCTCAAGACTGGAGGGGACTCTGCCTCTAGGAGCATGGCAAAAGCCGGAGGCCCAGAACAGTGTCCTGACCCGCCCTGGTGGGATGCGGCCAGAGGTGGTCTTGATCCCAGGTCCTGGGGTTCTGCTCATGGCCCTGCTCCCCCATCGGTGTACCATTAGGGCCCTCTCCCGCCTTCCTTCACAGCTGAGGCAGCTGCCACTCACAACCCAGGACAGCCATGGCCCGGGGGCTTGAGCACACACTACCTGCCGACTCCCAACTCCCCCTTGGGCAGCTGTGTGGCTGGTACCAGGCCTTCACCTGGGGGAGCCTCAGTCTCCCGTGACCTGGGCGTGACAGCTCACTACTTCCTCACAAGGCTGCTCACGTGGCATGGGGCAGTTGTGAGAAGCACTTAGCTTGATGCCTGGCCATGGCAGGCTTGGGCGTGGCCGGCTTGGCCATGTTCGTCATTTCTGCTTGCAAAAGAAAGAGAAATACCACCACCTTGAAATGATACGGCCTTTGCCCCTCTGCCCAACACCGTCCTGGTTTTTAACCTATGGCCTGATTTCCGAAACAGAGAAACTGAGGCTCAGAGACATGAAGTAGTTTTTCCGACTTGGTGGCAGAACCTGCAGCTGACGAGAATGACAGGGCCAGGGGAGGCTGGCACAGCCATGGGGCACCTCTGGGGGCCTGGCTGTCCCAGGGCTCTCGGCTCTCCCCCAGGTAACGCACCAG
The DNA here is from genome assembly GCA_028533885.1 of Nasua narica. Lineage (NCBI taxonomy): Eukaryota > Metazoa > Chordata > Mammalia > Carnivora > Procyonidae > Nasua > Nasua narica. The sequence goes on from CM052809.1 coordinate 97,914,039, forward strand.
CAGGAGAAGACTCCAGGTGGTGGCAGAGAAGTGGAGCGGGGGGGGCAGCCAGCAGCAGCAGCCAGACCACGTGTGCCTAGGACCCCCACATATTTGGGTGCAGACACACACAGACCACCGAGATGACATATCTGCAACCCCTTTCTGCTGTCAGCTTCCTTCTCCTCCTCCCCGTCCAGCCCCTCACTGGCCTCCTCACCCACAGGGGACGCGGCGGCCTCCTCTGGGCACCGTGCTCCTCGGCACAAGGAGTATGCGGACCCCCCAGCCGTCAGCTTGTTCCTTGGTGCCTTTCTCCCCTGCAGAACAGCTTTCTCACTTCTCATGGAAGCGCCATGCCACTAGACAAGTACAATCTAATTGTAAAAACTTGCTCCCCATTCATCTTCATTGCTGCTTTGATTTATTTTATTAGCAAACTTCTTTTGTGTGATGACGGGCTTCATTACAGTGTCTATAAAAGACAATTACTTGCTCTTATCTCCTAAACTGAGGAGTAAAGAAACAAGTGGTGACGTGCATCAGAAAGACGCATGGGGCCCCAGAGAGCGTGTGGTGGAAGGGCCCATCCTGGGGGGGTGGGGAACCTCCCTCTGTCGAGGACACAGCGGCCTGGACACCACCAGGTCTGGATGGCCGTCCTACCCGCTGACGGCGGGAGAAGACCACAACCAGCCACAGCTTCTACTCCTGGCACCTCGGCTGAGGACCCCTGCGGAGTCCAAACCCTATTTAGCTGCACTTGGGGGAAATACTAGTAATTACCCCCAGTTATTCTGCGGTCTGTGTGCTCAGAAGGTGCCGGGGGTTGCTGTTAGGAGCTTGGTTCCAGAGTAAGGACTGAAGTCTAATCCAGGCTCTTAAGCAAGCTTTGGGAGCCTGAAAGCCTCAGTTTCCCTGTCTGCGAAATGGGATGAATTTCTGTGTTTGCCTCCCGGGGTTGTGATGAGGCTGAAATGAGGGAATCCCGAAGCAGACAGGGCTATGAGCAATGTGTACGTGGGCGCATGGCAGCTGGAGGCACTTCCCTCAGAAAAGAAGAAATGGTGTTACATCCATCTTTTCCGAGGCTCATGTTATTTTGGATATATTAGTAGATGCCGTTTCAGGGAGTCTTACCAGCATGAAAGGACCTCACTCATGCTAGTTTTAGATGGTTACTGGATGCAGTTGGTAAAGAGTAGGAAAAATCAGTCTTACTTGATTTTTAAAAACCATTTGAATTTACTGCTAAGTTGATATATTATTTTATATAATATAGTTTTAAGCATATGTGTATCTAAATTAATAAATTAAGTATTTGACTAATTCCACTATATCCTTACGTGTTTATAGACAAGTTGGCTAAAAAAGTGGGTGGTCGTTGCCTTACATTAGGGTTTTGTTTCTTAATCTAATAAACAAATTCAGTCAAGATGCAGGGTCCCTGAGGTTTGCCTCATACTTTGAATAGAGCACTCGCACAACCACCCAGTAAGGAAGGTGCTATTATACCTTCTACATGTGAGGAGCCCGAGGCCTGGTGAGATGAAGCACCTTCCCCAAGGTCCCTCCACTCAAAAATGGCCGAGCCCAGAGTGGAATTGGGCGTTGGGTCCCCCAGAACCAGCTAGCTCTGAGACCTCCAGGGAGGCTGCACATTCCTGGCTTAATCCTAAACCTGGTCCTTACCCCGTTATGGTCTTCTGCCAAGCCCCCTGTCAGCGCCTGTCTTGTCGGCGGAACAAACAGCAGCCCCCGCCCCCCGGCTTGCAAACAAGGCTCTCTGCTGCCTGATCCTGTGCTCAGTGCTCTTGGTCACCTCCGGCACTCTCCGCGCGCCGCACACTCAGGCTGGGGGAGCTGCTGAGAACCATGCCGTTCCTTCACTTTTCTGCTCTGTGGGGCCCCTTGCTTTTCTTTCCATCAGTAATGCAGCCCATACTAACTTACTGAGTTCCTCCCTCCCTCCCTTCCTTCACACAGGGCCAATCATTGGTCAGCCTTTCTCTAAAACCCTGTTGGAAAACCTGGACTAGAAACGCGCTGCCAAGGGTGGACCCCAGGACTCAAGGCTACCACTGGGTGAAGGTGCTGGGATGTGCTGGCCAACCTGCCAAGCAGCCTCCCCGTCTGCTCTGTCCTTCCACATCCAAGCCTGAGCACTCTCTCTGTACAAGATCCCACGTAGGCATCGCAGCCGCACTTTTCACCCTTGGGACCATCAGAATCGCCTGGAAAGCTGGCTAAGATTCAGACTGCCGGGGCCCCACCCTTAGGGTGTTTAACTCAGCAGGTCTGGGGTGGAGCCCGAGAATTTGCATTTTTTTTTTTAAGATTTTACTTATGTATTTGAGAGAGAGAGAGATCACAAGCAGGCAGAGAGGCGGGCAGAGAGAGAGGGGGAAGCAGGCTCCCCACCGAGCTGAGAGCCCGGTACCAGGGCTGGATCCCAAGACCCTGAGATCATGACCTGAGCCAAGCAGAGGCTTTAACCCACTGAGCCACCCAGGCGCCCCATTTCTAACATGTTCTCAGATACTGTGGATACTGCTGGTCTGGGCCCGCACTCTTAAGCACCAGTATGTTCTGGAATAGTGACAGCCTCTCCCGGGATAAGGGTACGATCGAGTTCACACAGACAGCCCTGTGAGTTTGGGGTTATTAGCGCCCTCGTAGATGTGAAGATACAGTTTCAGCAGAAAGGGCAAGGGAGTCGTCCAAGGACTCACTGGGAGTTCGCTCCAAAGCTGGGCCTGGAGCCAAGGCCTTTGGCCTGTGTCTCGACAGCCTCCAAGCTCTTTCCGCTCCTGTCCTCCTGCACCTGCAGCCGGATCACATCAGCTGCAACAATGCCAACATTAACAGCCACCATTTATTGAGCATTTATTATGCGCCAGGCCCTGAGCTAAGTTTTAACACGGTTTGACTAACACGATGTTCACACCTACACTATGAAGTAAGGATTTTTCTATCCCCATCTGATAGCTATGAAGCTACATCCAGAGAGCTTAGGTCATTTCCCCAAGGCCACACAGTGACTAGCTGATCACGCCTGCCCCAGAACCCAGCAGGGATGACTCTGTGGGCCAGGTACTCAATCCCGGGGTGTGGTAACACGAGGGTTCTGGTGGGAACAGCTATCATTTACTGAGTGCCTCCTTTCTGCCTGGCTCTAGGCCAGATAAATGTTTCTTGCCATGTAGTTCTTACAGCAAAGCTCCGAAGAAGTTGTTCTCGCCATTTTTAGTGATGGAAGATGGAGGCATGGAGAGACAGGTGTGCTGGGTGGTTAGCCGTGTATGACAGACGGCCCTCGGGCCTCTGAGCCACCTTCCTGGAGGAATGGTGGGATTCGTAGGCTCCCACAGAGATGTTCATGGAATTTCAAAGGGCTTGCTCAGAGTCATGAGCAGAATGCTTTCCCTGCTTCCTGCAGGCGGCTCCTAGAGAGGCCGGGCACCTGTAGCGGGCAGGGGGGAAAAGAGCTGTGTGCAGCGAGCATGCTTCCGGCATCCTTGGATAACCCAGCGAAGGAAGGAGCTAGCACCGGGGGCCCGGCAGTGACACCGCAGCTAGTCAGAGTCAGAGGGGCTGGAAGGGAGACGGGAGAGACATGGGGAAAGGTGTTGGCATGCGGGTGCTTGGATGGTGGTCCCGGATCACCTTCTACCTCTTGGACTGGTCTCTGCAAATCATTTCTCCCTCCTGGGCGGCACCTTAACTCCCCTGGGGGCTGGTCCTGACTTCCGGGCCCTCCCTATAACAGTGGCCTCTCTCTAGGCAGGCCGGCCTTTCCTCCACCTCTCCCACCACGGGGAGTGACATGAGCCTGGGATATCTAGGACAGGGAATCAGGGACATCTAGGATGTAGCCGAGGGACCCTGGCCCAGTCACTGGACCACTAAAGGCGTCAGGTCACAACATCGCCTGTAACCAGTTTCTGGGGGGTGCTACCTTCTTTCCTCACTCTTCCATTTAATCCTCCTGATGCCACTGTGAGTTTTACAGAAGGAAAACCTGAACATTTTCTTTTTGAAAATCTGCCCCAAACCTGCAGCGTGGACTGGGTTGGGCTTTGACAGCTGTATCAAACAAAGCAAAGCCAGGCCCCCGACGCTCCTGCCTCTACTCACACGTGATGGGTTTCCCTCTCCAACAAGGCTGTCCCCCGGCTCCTCGTGTGGCATTCCGTTACTCCCTTGCTAACATGAGCCTGCCCCAGGGGAGCCTCAGGCTGGCCCCGTCTCTCCCTCCTATAGGGCAGTAGCTGCTGCCTCCGCCTTCTCGAGGCCACCCTGTAGACGTGTGCTCAGGGTGCTCAGTCCTGCCCTGGGGTCTCCTCAGTGTCACTGCCTTCCCTGGAGGCCTGCCGCAGTGGGGGACCCTCATCCCTGAACTTCCATGGCCCAGACCCAGCACTGGAATATATATGGTGAGAGGGTGCTGGGAGGGCCAAAATACCAACAGTTCTCCTTCTTAGTTAAAAAAAAATCTTAATTTTTTCCTGATTATAGAAGTGATAAGTACTTATGATGAACATATTCATTGTTACAGAAACACATCAGTAGAAGGGGGAGGCTACAGCTGGAGCCCTCCTACCCGATGCCGCAAAGGAACAGGAACCCCAAACCTTCTGGGGGTCAGAGCCAGGCTTGGTCTGAGTCCGACAAGCAGGGCTGGCATGCCCGGTTCCAGCTGTGTGATTCCATGGAAGTGATTTAACCCGAGCCTCAGTATTCTTGTCTACAAAAGGGAGAAAAGCAGCAGCGCCTTGGGTGTATCATGAAGGCTAAAGGACAGCGTGTGACCAGTGCTGTGCACGGAGCCCCACACATTTCTACTGTGCGTGTCCAGGAAACATTAGTTGGCATGAGGAGAGTCTCAGGGTTTTTGTTTGCTGGTTTGCCTTCCTCATATTTTTAAACCTTAAACATGAGATCATATTACATATGTACTATCTTTCGCTTCTGTGTAAACAATTTTGGAGGCATCTAACTTTTTTTTTAATCTTTTTTTTTTTAGATTTTATTTATTTATTTGACAGAGAGGAGAGAGATTACAAGTAGGCAGAGAGGCAGGCAGAGAGAGAGGGGGAAGCAGGCTCCCCGCTGAGCAGAGAGCCCGATGCGGGGCTCGATCCCAGGACCCTGAGATCACGACCTGAGCCGAAGGCAGAGGCTTTAACCCACTGAGCCACCCAGGCGCCCCTAACTTTTTTTAAAAATATAATATTCCATTGGTTAGGTGTGTTCTAACTTATTTATACCCGCAGGATATACATTTGGGTCATTTTCAATCTTTCCCTATTGTAAGTAAGGTCTCAATAAAGAGCTTCTACCTAAATCTTTGTTCATACTTGGAGTGGTCTCCCTCGCATAAACTCCTGGGTGTGGAATTTTTGGCCAGAGAATGTGCTTGCTTTGACATGGAACAGATTTTGCCAAATTGCTATTCCCACAAGCCATCCACTCATACTGCTGCGAAGCCCTCCTCTCTCCTGCCCACTCATCCATATTATCCAGTGGATACTTCCTCTCTCCTGGATCTCAGAGTTGAAGATAGCCTAACCTTGGCCTCCCGGGGACACTGGGCAGTCCTCCTTCTGGCTTGTCCTACTGCTACCGCCTCTAATCCAAACCGCCCTTGTACATGTGTAAGTCAAAGGGCTTTCCCCACGGCATCTTATCTGATGCTATCTTGTGGGATAGGAAGGCAAGTTGTAACAGCACTGTCTGGGATGTGAGGGCCAGAGAGGTCAAGCAATTGGTCTAGGGCCCCCAGATGGATGGATGGAGAGCCCAGATGAGAAGCCAGTGCCCTGCCTTCTTGCTGAGTATCCCCCACCACACCACCATTACCCGAAGATGGTGATATAAGTCTGGGAAGGGCAGGGCGAAAGAAGTTTTATCAGATAGGAACTGATGCCACTAAGTTATTTACTTGACACCTGCTATGGGCCAGACACTGGTCTAGAGATAGCCTCCAGAGAGCTCACAGTCCCTGGGGAAGACAGGCCACCCCTTGGGTCACGTCAGCATGAGGAATCCAGAGCCAAGCCAGGACTGACGTTGGGGTGGACCGTAGCCAGCCCAGGGAGCTCAGGTAAGGCTGAATGTGGGCTAGCCAGACTAAGGAAAGGCCTTTCAAGAAGAGTGAGCAGTGTGTGCTTCCAAAGAGGACACATGAGCCCAGGGCTTGTGAATAGTTCCCTATGGCTGGGCACACACACACATCTGTGTGGACATCAGTGGTTTGCTCTGCCCCACACACATTCTCCTTCTAGATACAGTGCCTGGACTTTCCTTTGGGGAACCGGCCCAACCCCACTTTCCTATCTTCAGGATGGGCAAGGAACCAGCAGGTCAGTGAGGCTCGACTTGGGGAATTCCGCAGGAATGATGGGAAAGCAACACTCTTTCCAGTGGGATGCTGGGTATTTTCCACAAGAGAAAGCCTGCCCTAGCAGGAAGCCAACCCGGATGAAAGCAGAGTCAAGGGACTGAGAGAGACAGAGACCAGAAGAGATGGTTTAGAACCTGGATCCAGCCAGGCCTGAAAGGTCTGCCCTGGAATTTCAACGGTGTGAGCCAACGGATTCTGATTTTCCACCGAAATCAGATTGACTAGGATTTGGGTCATCTATAACCAAGAACGCAGACTAAAGCAATGGGGCAAGAGGACGGGGGGGAAGGTGGACAGACAAGCAGGGGTCAGCTCATGGAGGCAGGTCCAGACAGGCTATGGAGTTAAAGATTTAACCAGCCACTAGAATGGGGAAGATTCTAACTGCAAACCCGGAGAACTTTGATATTGTGACTCTGCCTTTTGGAAACAGAATCTCTCTTGGCTGAGAGAGAGAGAGAGAGAGAGAGAGAGAGAGAGAGAAAGAGAGCGGGGGAAAAAAAAAATCAATGACTCTTCCAGAAACTTCAGAGCCTTCAGAATACTTCTTCTAGGGTTTTCCCATCAGGATAGATGGCCTACTCTGGAATTGGAGCCAAAGTATTAATTCATCAGTCCCGATGGCACATATCAATTTATCTTAATTTCTGAAAATACACTCGAGCCTTTCAGACCATTCTCTTTTCTCTGTCACCAAGAAGAAAAGAGGTCTCAGCAGAGATGAAGCAGAGGGAATATGGCCCTTTCAAAAGGCTCCACTCTGGCTGAAATGGAACACCCGGCATCGCAGGGAGGTGTCTCTGGCACATGAATGGGCTGCCTGTCCCCTCAGCATGGCGGGCAGGCCCGCCGCGGGGGCTTGGGAGACAATGAGCTGGAGATGAGCCGTCACAGGCTCTAGGAACCCACGCTCCCCAAGCCAGGAGAGAGAAAACTGAGGGAGGCCAGTCTCCTTTCCAGATCTGGGTGCCTCCTCATTACACAGAACCCTTTCCCCTCGAGAGTGAAGGACATTAATTGGACCAAATGAAACAGCAGCCAGCCTCCTTCTCCCTCCCGGGTGAGAGACTTCCAATATGGCTTCATTACCAAGTCTTTTGTAAATAAACTGTGTGGAGAAAAATGCCATTTGTTCTGCTGTAATTGCCTGATGAGCATCATTACATGGGTCTTTGAAACACACAAAGCGAGTTCTTTTTGGGTTTAGGAATTCCTTTGTGCAAAGCCTTCTCTGTTCATTCTTCTTCAGGGAGGGCGTTTCTGAACGGGGACTTCTTGACCATGGGGATTGGTTTCTGGCCAGTGACACACCGGCTCTGTGTGACACACCGACACATAGTTATCCAGTGCCTTGTCCGTGTCAGGCAATCCTTTAGGGACCTGGGATACAGCAGTGAGTAAAACACACACGCATTCCTACCCTACTGCTCTGGAGAGCACTCCGAACACAGGTGTGCCCATTTCTAGGCACACACTTGGTAGGAAACATCATAAATCAAGTTTGTTTGCTGGATTGAGGAATTGTGAGGTTACAACTCTTTGGATTCCCTGTGTGTGGTTTCACTGTACCCATAAGGATGTGACATTTGGAAAACGAGACCGCACAGGCTAGGGATATGAAATGAATGACATCTGTGCCATCACTTGCCAGGCCTGCACCCATGGCAGACATCACTAATCAATCACTGCCTTTCCTGATTAGCTTGGCTGCAGATTCGGAATACATAGTGACACAGTGCTGGGTAGCCCCATCCCTGAGCAGATTGGAGTTGGCTGCGAGAGGAAACCTCTTTGCTATTTCTCTCTTAGACTGTCATTAATTCAATTCACTGAGAGGCTGTAGAATATGCCAGTAAATTAAGAATAATGCTAGGAAGGGGCAAAAACAGAAAGAAGGTGGAAACACTGGGATCAACTTCACAGGCTCGTTTTCCTCTCAAGTGTCCTTCTCTCCCTCTCCTGTCTCCACAGAGGCTTAGGAAACGTGGCAGGTCAGAGTGTGGGCTCTGCAGTCAGGTACACCTGGGGCCAGGTCCTGGCTCCATCACTCCACCTGGGCGGGGCCTTGGTCTGAGCCCCACTTGCCTCCCTGTGAAATGGGTATGATGATGACATCACTCCGCTAGCGATGCTGGGAGGATTAAATAAGCCAACATGTGCGAAGGGCTTGGCACAGTGTCCCGTCAGCTCCAAGCAAGGTTGAAATCTAGCTGCTGCACATCAGGGGGGACACAGACTTGTTTGCAGCTGGTGTCCACTCTGACGGGGTGGTGCCTGGCCCCTCATCGCTGTTAAATACTTCGAATATCACCCCTGGACACGAGCGCTCGTTTAGGGGCCGGTCCCCTTACGGGAGACAGCTCAGAACTCTGGAGGTAAAATAGACACAGATCAGGGACGCCTGGGTGGCTCAGTTGGTTGAGCAACTGCCTTTGGCTCAGGTCATGATCCCGGCTTCTTGGGATCGAGTCCCGCATCGGGCTCCTTGCTCCACGGGGAGCCTGCTCCTCTCTCTGCCTCTGCCTGCCTCTCTGCCTGCTTGTGTTCTCTCTCTGTTAAATGAATAAATAAAATCTTTAAAAAAAAAAAAATAGACACAGATCGCCCTTCAGACCAAAATGTTGTGGCAGAATTCCAGGTTGTTTTCTTGCTAATCAAGGGTTTACGTTCCCCGGTTCTGAACGGCGCGAGCAGGGCGCACGTGGTGACAGTAAAGATGTCGAGAGTGAAAGCAGTCTTTGGGATGTTGTTCAGGACCACCCACCCAGCATGGTCACATTTAGTCCTCTGCTCAGCCCCTTGAGGATGCAAGCAGCATTAAGCTCATTTTGTGGAAGCAGAAACTGAGGCTCCCTTATCCAAGATCACGCAGCTGGTCAGAAGCGGCAGAGCTGGGATGTGACCCCAGCACCGAAGTCTCAGCCACTGTGTGAGACAGTGGCCTCCTGCATAAAAAGTTGGTGCCCAAGTGGGGGTTTGGGGGTGCATCGGGGTGGTGTATTCCCAGCAATGCTGCTACTGGCCATCCCTCGTGGGCAGGGATATGCCCTCCTAGGGCTCCTGGGGATGCTAGAAGCAGGCCCTGGCCGGCCCCGAGGGCATAGAACAAGCTAACTGTCTTCTCAGAGGGACCAAGCCTCTCTTCTTCACCTGACTCAATATGGAATCCTACAAGTGAAGGGGAGAAAGAGGCCCCAGAAGTCTGAGTGGCTAACTCGTAACCACCATTTCCCTACTACCACTGTCAAAGCTTCTATGGCACATGGGTTGGTGTAGGGTAAATATTTATTCACTGGATCTTTTTTTTAAGATTTTTTTGTTTATTTATTTTAGACAGAGTGTGTGTCCCTGCCCACCAATGCAAGGGAGCAAGGGGAGGAGCAGAAGGGGAGGGAGGGAAAGAATCCTGAGCAGACTCCCTGCTAAGCACAGAGCCAGAGGTGGGGCTTGATGGTTGGACCCTGAGATCATGACCTGAGCCCAAACCAAGGGTCGGACGCTTAACCGACTGAGCCACCCAGGCACCCCTTCACTGGATCTTTAATAAATTCTACCAGTTATTGCTGGTTGTGTCCCCAGGTTGCATGTTAAGCACTTCTAAGATATTACCTCATTCAATCTTCCCAACAGCTCTGTACTGGAGGTAGTATCATTACTCTCCGATTTCAGATGACGAACGAAAGCTAATTGAACTTGCCCCAAACCACTAAGCTCCTGAGAAGTGGAGTTGGGATTTGAGACCACACTTTTCAGAGTCCACAACTTGGGGTCTTGACTGCTACTGCTCTCTACGGCCCACTCCAGCAGTGGTGAATACAAAAAGGAAAACCTGAGAGGGGTGGCCAGGAAGCACTCAGGCTACCCCGGGATCTGGGAGGCCAGGGGCCATCCCCGGAGCACAGCACTCCCCTAGGCCTGCGTGTCCTGCCTCTGCTGGTTTCTGTTTCCCGTTGCCGGTTCGCCACGCGCCTCGCTGCGAGCCATGGCACCATCTTTACTGGAGGCGAGACCTGTCTTATTCTAACTCTGCTGCCCTAAGAAGTGGCCGATGTAAGAGCCGTGGTTAAGACCGGTCTATGGCAGCCTGAGAAGACACCCCACATCCACCATCAAGCGCAATAAGGAGTGGCCCACGGCCCCTGACGTGTTCACCTGAGCAACAGAAGCTGCAGAACCCTGAGGGTCCAGGCTTTCCAGGCTCAAGTCAGATGCCAAGGGGGTACGGCAAGGAGAAGGGGGCTTCCAAGAAGCCGGCTCACCTTGAATGAGATTTCATACTGCTCCCCTCCCCAGATCTCCAGGCCGGGGTCATACCCGCCCAGCTCCCAGAACCATTTCCGATCCACGGCGAACAGTCCACCGGCCATCACGGGAGACCTGTCAGGGAGGAAGAGAGCGGTGTGAAGACCAAACACCCCGGCCGCGTGCTCTGAGCACATGTGGACACTGCCGTGCCCCGGGGAGGTGCTGCATGCTGCCCTGTGAGTGCAGCCCACACGTCTAGTGGGGAACCCAAGGCCCTGCCAAGGGAGGGCCCAGGCTGTCTTCTACCTTGGCCGTAACGTCCCTTCTTAACTGCTACCTTTAAACAGACCGATCCAAAGCTCCTTTCAACCATTACTCGTGAGAGGAAATCACAGGAACGTGGCCTTGCGGTTGTGTTGGCCATGCGGCTCCGGTCCTCCCCTGGATTCAGTGATCTGAGTCAGGGCCCTCCAAGCCTGTCTGCATGTGGAATCTCTTAGAGAGAAGATGAAACGCAGCTTGCTGGGCCCTACCCCAGACCTATGAAGCAGTGCGTGGGGGATGGAGCCTAGGAATGTGTGCTTTCAAACAGGCTCCTTGGGTGATTTTCAGTCAGCCCAGCACTGGACATCTGTTCTGTGAGAGTCTGCAGAAGAAGACACAGTTCTTCCTGTTAACCTCGGATACCGCTGACTGCACACCTCACTGTCTCATAGTCTAGTCACTGAGTGCCAGCTGAGCCATAGATGCTGGGAGAATATGGAGGCAAATCAGAGTTGACCTGGGACTTCAGGGGATGCTAGTGTGGGAGGGCAGCCTCCTCAGGACAGAAGGATCCAGAAGACAGGTGGGGTGTAACACGGGCCTCTGGCAGGTGCAGAGAGCACTATAGGAACACAAAAGGAGGGAGTGTCTGTTTCCAGGATTTGGAGGCAAGGAGGGAGGCTGGGGCAAGAGTCGAGGAAGGGTGCTCGGGGTGTGGCATTTGAGGTGGGTTTGGACAAGTGGGAAATGAGGGGAGAGGCAGGAACCCTGGAGGGGAAAACCCCAGGAGCAGGAGCACAGAGATGATAAATCGGGCACACCACGGGCAACAAGACATCAGCATGGCATCGTGCCAAGAGCAAGGGGGATGTCATGCTGCAGCCTGCCTGTGTCCTCGAGGTGCCTCACACAGGCCTGGCCCCTGAGAGGGGCACCCGTATTTGCTGAGGGAAGGTCTCTCACAGCAGCCGTGTCCTTTTCCGGCTCCCTTGGAAAACTCCAAACCCTCAGACCAGACAACGTTCTAGCAGCAAACTTCACGCCACCTTCTGGCCTTGGGAACTGCAAGCTCATGGAAATTGGGCTGACTGAAAAAGAACGTAGCTAAGCCACATGCCTCCCAAGCTTCCTGTAGCAGGTGAGCCTTGACAGCAGAGGAGGGACTCCTTTCAAAGATCCCCTTGAGTATTCCCTGAGGGCTCAAATGTGGCAGACGCCTGCCTGAACTAATTTTTTAATAAGATGGCTACTCCTCGCATTGACCTCCTGAGATGGGCCTCGTCCTTCTCACCCCGCTGACGCATGGAGAAACCAGAGCGCAGACGGGTAACTTGCTCAAAGCTTCACAGCTACCAAGCCGGTTTGAATCTCTAATCTTTGCCAGAGCTCACACCCCCCAGGGCCACGAAACAATTCTCCCTGTCAGGCAGGAGCCATCAGGAGGCAGCTGATGCGTGGACAGCATAGGGGATCCGGGGTGGGGAAGCCAATCCTCCAGCTTTCTCTCTCCTTTTCCTTTGGTGGGATCTCAGACAGAGCGGTTAACCACTTAACCCTGGTGGGGTACAGGTGAGGTACAGCTGCCTCAGGCCATGTGCAGCTGCTAAGCACCCGAACTATGGCTACCCTGAACTGAGACGTGTCGGAAGTGTAAGATATGCCCCGGATTTCCAAGACTTAGTGTGAAAAAAAAGAATAGAGAAGGCCTCATTAATAATGTCAGGGGCGCCCAGCTGGCTCAGTTGGTGGGACTTGCAACTCTTGACCTTGGGCTTGAGAGTCTGAGCCCCATGTTGGGTGTGAGATGACTTAAAAAGAAAATCTTAAAAAAAAATAATTTCAAAGTGTTGGTCACAGGTTAAAATGCGACTATCTTAAGTATACTGGGTTCCATAGAGTATATTACAAAAACGAACCTTAGATGCTTCTCTTTACCTTTTTTTATGTGGCCACTAGGAAATTTAAAAGTACTTATGGGGCCCGCATTATATTTCTACCGGACAGTGCTGATTTCACACCTCCGGGCTGGTCTCCCCATCTCCACAATGAACGTATACCTGTGTTTCCTAGCTTGTACTGCTGTTATATTTTTGAAAGTACCCAGTAATATGAAAAAAAAAAAGGTGTCTAGTATCAACCTTCCTTTGTCTCCTGAGGGTTGTGAGGTTTGGGTTTTTTTGGCCAGAGCCACAAATACCTCGCTTGGAGGGGCAGGGAATGATTCGGAGCCTGCGCTTCCTGGGAAATCAAACCCCAAGACTCTGTATAGGGAAATCAGCGGGTGGAAACCAGGGGCCAGGGCCGAGGAGCTGCTGTGGAACAGGGAGGATATCAGCCTTAAGGCATTTTGGAGCTCGAGGCTTGCCTCCAGAGAGAGGCCTCTCTTCCGGCCCCGGCTATTTTCTGCTGTGTTCAGCAATAATAATAACAACAATTCTGAGTGTCTAGTGTCTACCACTTACTTTACCGACATCTCTGGCTCTCACAAAGCTCTATTCCTAGCCCCTTTTTCAGATGGAGAAATCTAAAATTCAGAAATGCTACCTACTCTGCTCAAGGACACTCACTGAGTAAGTGGACAGGCCTCGGTTCCAGCAGGGGGCCGCCGCCAAACCCTGAGTCCTCCAAACATCATTCTACTGCCCTGTGCCTGCAGGCTGCCCGCTGGCTGGCCCCGTGGAGAGGTGTGCAGAAAATGGCCAGGATTTTCCTAGTGGCCCCTCCCCTGGGTTTTGTCCATGTATAGTACAGAAAAGATACTTCTGGAAAGAATCAGAGGATACAATGGATGGAGAGTCCCTCAGGAAGATTCTAGGCCAGCGGCTCTCAACTGTGGCCACACACCAGCATCCCCTGGGAGCTTTAAGGAACTTGGACACTGGATCCCAGCCCCAGAATCCAGGGTAACCGGTCTCAGGGGTGGCCTGGTGGGTTTTGGCATCATCCCCCGGTGATGCCAGTGGGCAGTCAGGGTTGAGCGCCACTGCTCCAGGGCAGGCCTGACCCCTACCAGGTGAGACACGGGGGAGAGGCCCCAGAGGAAACTAGCGGGAGCCTCCACCACTAAGCAGCTGGGGGGCCTGGACTTATCCTTTCCTCTTCCTGCACTGAGAAGACGAACGTGCGAGACCCATCTTCACGCACATTTCAAATGTAGGGCCTACAAGTCAGCTTACGGTACTGGTTGAAACCAAAAGGGATTCTAGTTACCCCGAAAAATCTGTTTTCTGGTGTAACCCATTCTGACCTCAGCTGTTGCTATATGTCACCTTGGGCAAGTCCCATGTCCCCTCTGAGTGGCAGGGGATGCATCAGGCAAAGGTAGAGAACTGTACGCCCCACCCTCAGGGCACCCTGGTGAGGACTGTGTGTGGTCAAGTGATGACCCCCTTTTCAGATGGGGAGCGTGAGGCACAGGGAAGGTGGGGTTCACTGGGGTTAAACTGTGCTTAGGCAGGTGTGGTACATAGGATAATGGCCCCCCCAAAGAAGTCAATACCTAACTCCTGGAATCTGGGAATATGTCATCTTTGCAAAAGGACTTTGCAAACATAATTAAGTGAAGGATCTGAGATGGGGAGATTGTCCTGGTGGTCCCAGTGCAATCACAGGGGGCCTCCTTTGTGAAAGAAGGAGGGTCAGAGTGAGAGAAGGGGATGTGATGATAAAAGACGGATGGAGGAGGGAGAAGGAGCGGGAGGGGAGAGGGATTAAGGGGGAGGGGGGAGGGAAAGGGGGAAAGAGAGGGAGACTTGAAGATGTTATGCTGCTGACTTTGAAGATGGAGAAAAGAGTCAAGAGCCAAAGAGTGTGGGCAGCCTCTAGAAACTAGAAAGTGCAAGCAAACGGATTCCTCCCTAGAGCCTCCAACACGGTGACTTTAGCGCAGGAAGTCTCCTTTTCAGACGTCTGACCTCCAGAACTTTAAGAAAATAAATATGCATTGTTTTAATAAGCCAGAAAATTTGTGATCGTTTATAATTAGGGAACTAATGCAGCCAGGAAGCTGGGTGTTGGCTTTGTACCCACAGGTCTTTCCACACTTCCAGCAGGGGAGCCAGAGTGGCCCACGGGGCAGCATGGGATGGGCGCCAGAGAGGCCCTGGCTCTAATTCTGGCCTGGCCGCTAACTCACTGTGTAAGTCAGCCGCGCCCCTTCCAAGGGCCTCAGTCTCCCCACCTGCAAGGGGCTGGAGTCCATTACCTGTAGGTCCCCTTGGCTTTCACATTCTAGGTCATTGCAGGTCTACTGCACACACTCCCAAACTTCCACCATGGGACAAGCTGCTATTTCCCGAATACTTCTCTAATCTACCCGAGAGCGTGTAACTGAAGGATGGGAAAACCGGCTCCAGAGGCACACGGACCTGCGTGTGCATCTGGCCTTGACCCACTTCCGAGCTGTGTGACCCGGAAAAGCTGCCTCACCCCCTGGAGCCTTGGTATCCCCACTTGGAAAATATGGAGAACAATCCTGACTACATACGGTTGTGGGGGGTTACAGAGGACCTGCACGCGATGTGCTCAGCACTGAGCCTGGCATTTACATTTAGCAAGGGTTCACCCCAGCAGGTGCTGATGTGATGACGACTGCGCACTAGGCTTGAGGGAGAGAGCCACTGGGCTCACCTCCATAGGCCGTCCAGCCAAACACAGACGTGGACAAGAAAGAGGCGGCCAGCCAGAGGGTCCCTGAGCTGAGGCTCTGTGACAGCCTGGGAGGGGCTGTGCTTCCGGTTGGGGATGTCGGCCTGGTCCCCCTGCACCACACTCCTGGGGGAGGAGGTGATCCTGAGTTAGGTGTGTTGGGAAGGGGTCATCGGGTTGGCCACTGGGATCAGCTTGGGTTGCTCGTACTTACTCAAATGGGTCACTGGGGTCAGCTTTCTGCAGTTCTGGAGGAATTGGGATCCGCTTATAGTACATCTCCCAGTCAAAGGCGCCCCGCATGGCATCCCCCGCCTGTGTTTCGTACCGGAAGTCGTCGTGGTCAATCACGTCAATCATCGGGCACACAATGGTCTTGCGGTTCCGAGCAATACGGTCTGAAGAAGCCAAGAGATGCCCGTTAGGGAGGTGGGATGGGGGGGGCAGCCACGTGCACGACCCTGCTCTGCAGCTTACTTGCATTTTTAATGTGCCCTGAGTGAATTCTCTGAGTGGTAGACTTTGAGAATCCCAAGAGGAAAGGAGCGTGCAGGCTTTAAGAAAGATGGGCCAGGCCTCCCAGCCCAGCCCAGCTCCCTGTGAGCTGCATAAACAAGGTCTCTGGGCCCCAGTGTTCTCCTTCATGGAACGGGGAGAAGAGGCTCCGAGTCCCAGGTGGCGTGAGTACTGGACACTGTGCAGCTGGAGGTGCTCGGCATGGTTGCCTGGAACCGTCAGCACTGTGGTGGAGAGAGGCTCACTTCCTTCTGGGAGGGAGCCTGGCCTGTCAGGCGCCACATTCCAGGTCTTAACCTTGACTCGTGGCCCGAAGTAGCCAGGCGTCCCTGCACACGCCCCTGACAGCTCCTCAGAATTTCCTAGTTATGGTCAGTGTGAGAGTTCCGCTCATTTCTTCCAGCCGTCTCGACTACTGAGGAGGGAATGGGCCACCCCACGAGTCCCTCATGACCCGACCCTGCAAGCAGGGCCTGGCAGACCTCCGCCCTGCAGGAGGGCTAGAGGCTAGGTGATTCAAGATGGCACGTGAGGTCCCTAACCAGATGGCTTTTTATGGTCCCCTTTCAGCCAGGGAGAAGCTGATTCTATAAAATTCCCTCTGCTCAACCCACCAACCAGAATTTTAAGCTTTGGTTGGCTCTGATCCTCAATGTTCCTTCTTCGAGGAAGCTGTGACTGCAGCTTTGCGGGGGGGGTGGGGGGTGGGGGGGTGGAGAGTGCCAGCGATCGGGGAAGAAGATCTGCCGTAAGGGGCAAGTGGGCTGCGCTTGGGGGCCTGTCTACCTTGGCCAACAGTCAAGTTCAAGGCTTGGAAACTGGAGCCTGGTAGAGCCAGTGTAGGCTAGCAGCAGCCTAGGGCTCAGGCTTCATCAAACTGAGTTTTTTTCCAGGAAAGAAAGCAGCATTTTTGCCTTTTTCTAAGCTGCAAGGCACGATCCATAGGTGGGTCATGAAACTGATTGAGTGCGTGTGTGTGTCTCTCAAAAAAGGATACTGAATGTCAGGGTGCGTACCAAGTGAAAAGTGCTTCTTCAGGAAATGTGTTTCAGTCCTGCTGCCTGGGTGTTTGTGTACCACACTGAGATGTCCAGTGTATTTCTAACCGTGGCACACGGTCAAAATAGTTTGAGAAACGCTGCTTTTGGCAGCGTGTCCTCTGGCTGCCGGCGCCGGTGCTCCCCCGGCATGTGACAAGCCCGCCAGGGTGGCCCTGCCCCAGCTGCGCGACTCAGGATCTCCGGGGGTGGAGCTTGCATCCGCCTGGTGAACCGGCTCCCTATGGATGCATAATGATGTCGAAGAAGCTTCTCCAAGGAAAGATCTCAAGAAGCGCTTCCCTTCTCCATTATTCAGGGCCACGCAGGGAATTTCACTTCTACAGGGGCTCTGGGCCCAGGATACAGGGCTCTGCTGGAGGCTGGCTGATTGGGGTGGGGGGAGGTCAAGGGGTGGCATCAGACGGACAGCATTCTGGGGTGCTGCACTCGCTGGGGGACAGAATGCCCAGGTCCAGACCCTGGTGTTGTCACCTATGAGCAACTGAGCCTTGACAAAGGTTATCTGAAGCCTCTGGACCTTGGTTTCCGTGCCGACAAAATGGGAGGAAGACTCCATCAGTCTCCGGGGGTCCCTGTGAAGACCGAGTGGACCAGTGCGGCCAACAGGCTCAGTCCAGCCTCTTGCGTGTGCACACATCCCAGCAGCACGCCCCCGACATCGTCCGCGATCAGGCTTGCGGAAAGAAGCTCAGAGGCTCAGAAGCTGGGCATCTCCCTTGTTCTCTTGGCGCTTTAGTTTCATCATTTGTTGGATGTGGATAGCAACGCCTGGCCTGTCCGCTTTACCCCATACCCGTCAAATTCAGATGTGGCTGTGTCGTAAAAACGGACCAGCGGAGCCATGATGATGATGATGATGGTAGTGGTGGTGGAAATGAGGGTCGACAGCGGCTTTCCTTTGGGGGGGCTGAATCCTTCCCCGGCTCAGGAACGCCTCATCGCCACTGAAGGCGGAGTGAGCTGTGCAGGGAGGTGTTTGTTCCTGGTTTCGAGACAAAAGCCCTGATGCGTGCTGTCGGCTGCTCGTCTGAAGACGGACAGACTTTTACATCTACACCACCTGTTCACATTTCTATTGGAAAAATAAAAAATAAAAAGAGGGAGCATGTTTCTTCCATGTACTCTGCAGATTATGAAAATTACCCTCATGTATTTCCATAGAAACAGAGTTAAGGGCTATTCAGGCTCCCGGCTTAGCTTCGTGACCCGCCACTTGCCTCTCTTTATGAGTCACTGGATGACCCAACAAATGGGTTGTTCCTTCAGCACCATCAGTTAGGTGATTGATGGCGACGCTTTTTCTTTCTCTTCTCCTTTTTCTCTTTCAGTAACGAGAGGCAGATGCAGTGACCTCTTGGCTTAATTAAATAAACAGTGTACCAGAAAATCTGTGTTATATCTTTTTCCTAACCTAGTGGGATCCTGGACCCTTGGGGTGAGAAGGGTATAATCTGCTACTGAGGTTCCATGCTGATAGGTGTCAGAAAACAGATCAGCTGGATTACCTCCACTGAACGGTGTGGGTTTTGCTTCCAGTTCCCACCTCTGCCTGGTGGTCTAACCAGTGCTCCTCCCAGTGTGGTCCCTGGACCAACAGAACTGGCACTGCCTGGGAGCTGGTTAGAAATGCAGCTTCTCAGGCCCCACTCCTAGATCTCCTCAGTCAGAAAATCTGAGGAGGGGTCCAGCACTCTGTATTTTAATGAGTCTCTCAGGTGATTCTGATGCAGGCTCAAGTTGGCCCTAAACTTCAGTCCCCTTCGCTCCCCAGTGCTCTGTTATGGAGAGCGTACCCACCCATGAGCGAGGAGTACATTTTTCTCTCTAGATTGGCAACTCTTCTTCGATCTGCCTTTGTCCCTGTCCCTCACCTGATTCCTGGTCTCAATGGGCCATTTCCTCGATGACCCCTGTTAGCACCAGCTCACCGCCTTCAGTGAATCTGAGCTCCGCAGAACTCAGACCTCCCTCCTCAGCCAGCTATGAGGCACCTCGCTGCCCAGAATCCAATCCTCATGCCTCCCTTCTGTCTGCAAGGCTATGGTGGACGGCTGCTGGATTGTGCTGCCCCATCCACAGTCCTTCTCTGATAGCTGTCAGAAATTCTCCAGAGAGGAAAGGTGTTCAGGGAAGGCAGTGTGGTGTTGTGAGAATGGACAGACTTTGGGGCCGGATAGATGGTGACTTTGACACTTACTACCCAAGGGAACAATACTGAGTCATCCAGTATCTCTGAAACTCAATTTCTTCTATGATTCTGACCTGGCATGGTTTTCTGAGGACTGGAGACAATGCTTGTAAGTTTCCTGGCTCAGTAGCAGTGTAGTGAAGGTTTAACTGTTCTAAGATGCTAGGATAATGGCCCTCCACAGTTTGGCTCCTACCAGGAGACAGCCTTGGCTTGCTTTCCAATAAAACTTGAAATGATCTGGGGGAAACAGTCACATAAGTAGATTTAGTGTGCTATAGGACTTTGGGTAAGTCACTTCTCCTCTCAGCTCCCTTCTCTAGAAAATGAAGGGACAGGGCTTGAGTGGACTTTTAAGGTTTCTTTGAGCATTCCTGAGTCCTCGGGGCACCTCTCACTGGCTGGCTGCATGTCAAGCAGTCAAGGGAACCGGTCTGGACGATCCCCGCAGAAGGCTGGGGCTACCTAGCCTTGAGGGGGCCCCTTACCGAGCAAGGGGGGGAGCCAGTTGACATTGGCTTCACAGTGTGAGTCTAAGAATGTGATGACATCCCCCGATGCTGCCGAGGCCCCCAGCATTCGGGTCCTTATCAGCCCTTCCCGTTTCTTGGTTCGAAGAATCCTCACACTTGGGAAAAGGGCCATGTAGTCTTCGAGTGGCTTCTTCAGGTGCTCTGTGAGATAGACAGAAGAGGACAGATAGACAGATGGGTAAGAACAGCTGCTTAGTAACCATTCTTGTCACCCCTCCCTTAGGTGTGCACTGTACTTTATAGCTTAGACACAGCTTTCCCGCAGGCTGCCTCCTTGGACTTTTCAGGTGGGATCACCACCGGTATGCCCTACATGGGAAAACTGAAGCTCAAAGTCGTCCAGGGATAGTACTAAGCCTGGAACACACAAAGATCATCTGTATGAGAGTGTGGGCAGCTGCGGTTTAGGCTTGGCTGAGACCTAGCCCTTCTTTCTCTGGAAACAGTACTCCTTTGCTTTGTGAAACTGCCACCCCACCTTCTTAGGGTATGCTCGCTCTATCCCCTGGAGCTAAAGGGCAGAAGCACGTGACATGGGTCCAACCAATCAGGGCCTTCCATTTCCTTGCCTACAGTGATTGGTTCAGGGATGGCCACGTGACTCCAGTAGCTTCAAATAATGAACTCTTTGAGAATTTTTTTGTTTTGAACTATTGAAAAATGAGACCCTGGCATTTTACTAGAGTTGTTAAGTTGGTTGGCCATAGATCTGGAGGTGTTGGTGACATCTTCGGCAAATGAGGTGATAAGAGGTGAGAAGGGGGGGTTCCTGCTGGGACTGAAGTAACGTGTAAAAAGAGTTAAGATGGAAATGATCCTGATGGTGTCTTGATTCCCCAGATCCCCCTGTGCCTGAGGCAGGCAGACTCCTAGATGTTCTTACTACATGTGAAACAAAGTCCTCTTTTTGCTTATTCTAATGTGGGCTGGGTTTCTGCTCTGTTTCTGGTAAAGTTGTTCTGAGTAAATCTGGAAGGTAGTCTCTTTTTACTAGAAGTCCCAACCTTAACACTGGTGTCTCTTGATTGTAATCAAGGTTACGGCCCTTTATGAAAACTCTAGTGAAACAAAAAAACAAAACACAAAAAACACCCCCTAGAATGGCTACAACCCCCCCCCAAGTTTGTATCACTCTTAATGATGAAATACTAAATGCTTTTATCCTATGATCAGGATAAAGACTGTATACTCTCACCACTTCCATTCAACACCGTACTAGAACTCCTAGCCAGTGCAACAGGCAAGACAAAGAAATAAAAGGCATAAAGATTGGGAAGAAAAAGGAAACAATATCTTTATTGTAGATGACAGGACTGTTTACATAGGAAAATCTGAGGAAATCTATAAAGAAACTAGAAATAATAGGTACACTCAGCAAGACAGATGTCAGGATACAGGTCAACTCCTAAAAATTAATTGTGTTCCTATGTACTGGCAGATGAAAAAAGCAATTGGAAAATGCATTTAAAAATGGTAAAAATATCACTTGCAATTTAACAAAAAGAAGTAAAAACTCTATACTTTGAAAACTATAAAACACTGTCAAAAGATATAAAAGACTAAAATAAATGGAAAGATAGTCCATGGTCATGGATTGGATGAATTAATATTAAGATGGCAATACCTCTATATTCATCTAAAGATTCAATGAGCTCAAAATCACAGCTGAAATCTCTGCAAAAATTGGCAATTGACAAGCTGTATCCTAAAACTTATGGAAGAGATCAAGGGATCCAGGATGGCTAAAGCAATCTTTCCATTATTTATACATGAACGTCTATAGTAACACTATTCACAATAGCCAAATGATGGAAAGAACCCAAGCTTCCATCACCTCATGAATGGATAAACAGCTATGAAATTTATCTATACAATGGAATATTACTCAATTATAAAAAGGAATGAAGTATGATATAGGGTACAATGCAAAAGTGCCTCAAAACAATACACCAAGTAACAGATGCCAGACACAAAAGGTCACATATTACATCATTCCACTTGTATGAAATTCTAGAATAGGTAAATCCATAAAGACAGCAAGCAGACTAGTGATTATCAGACACTGGGGCAGAGGGAGAGATAGGGAGTGACTACTTAATGGGTATGGGGTTTTCTTCTGATCAAACATCCTGGAACTGGGTGATGGTTGCACAACACTGTGAATGTACTAAATGCCAATGAATTGTATCTTTTAACATGGTTAATTTTATGTTATGTGATTTTATCTCAATTTTAAAAAATGGGTAAAAGATCTCAATAGGCACTTCTCCAAAGATGATATACAAACGATCAATAATCATGTGAAAAGAAATTCAACATCCTTAGTCATTAGGAAAGTGAAAATCAAAACCACAGAGAGACACTACTTCACATTCGCTAGGATGGCTATAATGAAATAGTCAGGTAATAAGTGTTGACCAAGAATAAGAATCTTCATATACTGTTGTGAGAACGTAAAATGGTGCAGCCACTTTGGAAAACAGTCTGGCAGTTCCTCGAGCAGTTAAGCAAAGTTACCGATGATCCATCAATTCCACTCCTAGGTATATACCCAAGAGAAATGAAAACACATGCCTATCCAAAAACCTGTACATGATGTTCATAGCAGCAATATTCAAAACAGCCCCAAAGTGAAAATCATCCAAACATCTATCAAATGATGAGTGGACAAACAAATCATAGTATATCCATACGATGGAATACTATTCAGCAATAAAAAAGGAAAGAGCTGTTGCAATAATACAGATGAACTTTAAAATTAGTATGCTGGGTTAAAGCAGTCAGACACATAAGTCTAGATATTATATGATTCTATTTATGTGAAATTTCTAGAAAGGCAAAATTATAGGGACAGAAAGAAAGTCAGCAGTTGTCTGCAGCTGGGCTGGGAGTGGGGACCGACTGCAAACAGACACAAGGGAGCTTTTCGGAGTGATAGAAATATTTAAAACTGGATTATGGTGATAGTTTCACAACTGTGTAAGTTCACCTAAGAACACACTGAACTGCAGACTTAAAATGGGTGATTTTTACATTATGTAAATTTCATGTGAATAAGGGTGTTAAATAAAAAAATTATATATTTCTATGTACTGGCAAAGAACAATTGGGAAGCACAATAAAAATACCCATTATAAAATAGCTTCCTATAGTTAAAGAGCCAAACAAATGGAGAGATAAATCATATGTATAGATTGGAAGACTCCATATTGTTAAAGAGTCAATTCTCTTCCAATTTGTCTATAGATTCAATATAATCCCAATAAAATCACAGCAGGTTTTGAAATTGACAACTTGCAAAGAACCTAGTATAGTGAAAACAATCTTGAAAAAGAACAAACAAAGTTGAAGGACTCACACTGATTTCAAAACTTATTATAAAGTCAAAATAATCAATACAGTGTAATACTGGCAAGGGATAAATAAAAGTATCAATAGAACAGAATAGAGAGGCCAGAAGTGTACCTACTACATACATGTGGTTGACTGATTTTTGACAAGGCCACCAAGGCAAATTCAATGAGAATATTAAAGAATTTTCAAAAATGTGAAACAAAACAAATGAGCAAAGAAAAAAAAAAGAAAGACAAACCAAGAAACAGACTGAACTATAGAGAACAAACTGCTGGTTACCAGAGGGAAGGTCGGCGGGGGGACAGGGGAAGCAGGTGATGGGGATGAAGAGACCACTTACCATGAGCAACGAGTCATGTATGGAATTGCTAATCATTATATTGTATGCCTGGAACTAATATAATACTGTCTGTCAACTATACTGGAATGGAAATAAAAAACTTAAAAAAAAAATAAAACGTGCTAGCATAACTGGATAAACACATGAAAAAAGACAAACCTCAACCCCTACCTCATACCATACACAAAAAATAATTTTTTTAAAGATTTTATTTATTTAGGGATGCCTGGGTGGCTCAGTTGGTTGAGCAGCTGCCTTCGGCTCAGGTCATGATCCCGGCGTCCTGGGATCGAGTCCCACATCGGGCTCCTTGCTTGGCGGGGAGCCTGCTCCTCTCTCTACCTCTGCCTGCCTCTCTGCCTGCTTCTGTTCTCTCTCTGTTAAAATAAATAAATAAAATCTTTAAAAAAATATCTTACTATTAAAAAAAAAGATTTTATTTATTTATTTGACAGAGAGAGAAAAATCACAAGTAGGCAGAGAGGCAGGCAGAGAGAGAGGGGGAAGCAGGCTCCCCGCTGAACAGAGAGTCCGATGTGGGGATCGATCCCAGGACCCTGAGATCATGACCTGAGCCGAAGGCAGAGGCTTCAACCCACTGAGCCACTCAGGTGCCCCCACAAAAAATAATTTTAAATGGATTGCAGATTTAAACATAAAGGCTAAAGCTATAAAGCTTCTTGAAGAAAACATAGGAGAATATCATTGTGAACTTGGGGTAGGGAAAGATTTCTTAGGACATAAAAAACACTAGCTCATAAAAGAAAAAAACTGATAAATTGGGCTTGATTAAGAACTTGATCTTCAAAAGACATCAGCAACAAAATGACAAGGCAGGCAACAGTCTGGGATAAAATAGTCACAATACACATATCTGACAAAGGACTTGTATCCAGAATATGTAATGAATTCTGACAAAGTCAATCATAAAAGGATGACCCATGTAAAACTGGGCAAAAAACTTTGAAACATTTTCACAAAAATACATCTCACAAAAGAACTGATATACAAATGGCCTATGAGTGTATGAAAAGACAAGACCCAAATTAAAAGCTTGAGGTGCCATTCACTATACATCCCCCAGAATGACAAAAAGGAAAAACAGGCACAAAACCAGGTGCTGAGGAAGAAGTGAGCAATTGGAAGTCACTCCTTGCTGGAAGTAATATAAAGTGTATGGCCACTTCGAAGAGGTGATTCCTTCTTATAAAGATAAATGGACAAGTGTCCTATATCCAGCAATTCTACTCACAGTTATTTACCCAAGAGAAACAAAAACGTACCCCCCCAAATCAGAGTGTTTCATAGTAGTTTTATTCCTAGTAGTGCCAACTAGAAACAACCTAGATGTCACCAACAGGTGAAGGGATAAACAAATCGTGGTAGAGTCATACAACAGATTCTCTGCTCACAATAAAAGAGCAAACTTTTGATATATCCAACCACATGGATGAATTTCAGAATTATTATGTTGAACCAAAGAAACCAGATACAAAAAAGAACTTAGTGTATGATTCAGTTGAAGTTCATCAACAGCCAAAATAATCTTCGAGGACAGAATTAAGAAGAGTGTTTGCCCTTGGGGTGTGGGGACTGGCTAGAAGGAGCATGGGGCAACTTTCTGGGGTGAGACAATTTCTGTATCTTGACTGCAGTGTTGACTTCTTAGATGTATACACCTGTTAAACCTCATGGAATTGTATACTTAACATAGCTGTGCATTTTTTCACTGCTTGCAATTTTTATCTCAATTAAAAAAATACTGGTCTATCAAACTCAACATCCAAAAAACCCCAAATAATTCAGTTAGGAAATGGGCTGAAGACACGAATAGACATTTTTCCAAAGAGGACATCCACATGGCCAACAGACACATGAAAAGATGCTCAACATCACTCATAATCAGGGAAATGCAAATCAAAACCACAATGAGTTACCACTTCACAACCTGTCAGAATGGCTAAAATTAACAACACAAGAAACAAGAGGTGTTGGCAGGGATGAGGAGAAAAAGGACCCTCTTGCACTGCTGGTAGAAATGCAAATTGGTACAGTCACTCTGGAAAATAGTATGGAGGTTCCTCAAAAAGTTAAAAATAGAACTACCTACAATCCAGAAATTGCACCAGTAGGTATTTATCCGAAGGATACAAAAATACAGATTCGAAGGGGCACATGCACACCAATGTTTATAGCAGCATTATCAACAACAGCCAAACTATGGAGAGAGCCCACATGTCCATTGGCTGATGAATGAATAAAGAAGATGTGGTATATATATATATACAGTGGAATACTACTCAGCCATCAAAATGAATGTTGCCATTTGCAATGACATGGATGGAGCTAGAGGGTATTATGCCAGGTGAAATAAGTTAGTTAGGGAAAGGCGAATACCCTATAATTTCACTCATATGTGGAATTCAAGAAACAAAACAGATGAACATATGGGGGGTGGAAAAGAAGAGAGAGGGAAACAAACTCTAAGACTCTTAAAGATGGAGAACAAACAGGGTTGGTGGAGGGAGGTGGATGAGAGATGGGCTAGGTGGGTGATGGGCATTAAGGAGGGCACTTGATATGATGAGCACTAGGTATTATACTTAAGTGATGAATCACTGAATTCTACTCCTGAAACCAATATTGTACTGTGTGTTGACGAATTAGAATTTAAATGAGAATCTGAAGAAAAACAAATACTGGTCAAAACACACACTCATTCTCTCTCTGTCTCAGCTGGGAAAGTTGGAGCTGACTGGGAATCAGGAGAACTGGGCTACGCTCCCATGTCCGGCAGTTGGTCCATCCTTGATTTCCTCTGGGCCTGATTCAGGGTTTGAATCAGAAGGTCTTCCAGGGCCCTGGACCCAGACCTCACAGAAGCCCAGTTAGCACATGACCAAAGCTACTGGGTGATCCCTTTCCCTAACCCAGTTCCCAAGTCCTGCTTTGAATCCACTCCATCTGGGGTTAGGGCTGGAAGGGCCCTCCTAAGTCAGGGGGTGCATCGGAATCACCGGGTGGGCTGGCTGCAAACGCAGCTGTGTTGGGCATCATCCCAGGGGGCTGTGACTTGCTGAGCCCGGGGCAGCTTCCAGCATCTTTTGTTTCACTTGATCCATAAGTGATTCTGATGCACAGCCAGGCCTGGAAACCACTGCAGTAGTTTGGTCTCTTTATTTTTTTTAAAGATTTTATTTATTAATTTGAAAGAGAGGGAGAGCATGAGTGGGGGTAGAGGGAGAGGAAGAGGGAGAAACAGATTCCCTACTGAGCAGGAAGTCTGACTAGGGCTTGATCCCAGGACCCCGAGATCATGACCTGAGCTGAAGGCAGACGCTTAACCGACTGAGCTACCCAGGCGCCCCTCGGTCTCTTTA
Organism: Nasua narica; assembly: GCA_028533885.1. Lineage (NCBI taxonomy): Eukaryota > Metazoa > Chordata > Mammalia > Carnivora > Procyonidae > Nasua > Nasua narica. The sequence goes on from CM052809.1 coordinate 97,940,952, forward strand.
TTTTAGAGACAGAAAGCTGAAGTTCAGAGAAGGGAAGGAACCCGCCTCCCGCCCCCACTCTGGCATATACTTAACAGCAGGCCTAGTTTCAAACCAGGATCCCTTGGCTGCCAGAACCCAATGACCCTTTCCTTTTTCTTTTTTTTGACCCTTTTATTTTTCTAACCCTGTATAGAAATGAATCACTTTCACTGTTATGTAAGGCAGATTACAATTTGCAAAGGAGCGTCACACGTTTGATCCCCTCTTGCTTCTTAAAATCATACTCTGCATCGTGCTTCTCTCCCCTTGACAGGGTGAGAAAACGGATGCTCAGAGAAGCTAAGAAACTCGCTTGAGGTTGTACAGCCAGTAAATAGCTGGTTCTTCTATAGAAACATGATGCTTTCCCCCTTCTTGTGTTTCCTCAAGCTCTCACAATCACATAGTATGGATTTTTGCCAGTTCCGCTACCCTACTACAATTTACTTAGTTTAAAAATCAACTCACCTTTTTATTTCTTAATTTTTTTCTAAAGATTTTATTTATTTGAGAGAGAGAGAGAGAGAACGAGTAGGGGAAGGGGCAGAGGGAGAAGCAGACTCCATGCAGAGCAGGGAGCCCGAAACGGGACTCGATCAGAGGACCCTGGGATCATGACCTGAGCTGAAGGCAGATGCTTAACCAACTGAGCCACCCAGGCGCCCTCAACTCACCTTTTTAAATTAAGCATTTTTATTGAATTGCATTTATTTTAAAGGGAAACAAACACCATAATGGAAAATTAGTACTATTTGTGAAAAAGAGCTAATGAATAAAAATCCCAGATAAAAACAAAACAGTATGACTCGATTTTAGCCAAAGCCTCCTGCCTCCCCACACCTAGGAGCGTACGGTGTGTCCTGTCAAGAAGGGAGATGTGGGCAACCAACCGAGACTCTCCATCCGAGGTAATCAGAAGAAATGGATGAGAGCTGAAAAGAGAAAACGTTCTCTCCACATGATTCAGCGTGGCCTAATGCAAAGTCTCGGAACCAAAGGAAATCATCTCAGGTGCCACTTAAAAACCATTTTTGCCGTGGAACACTCAGGACGCGCTCCAGTCCCTTGATGTAAGTCTCCAGAAACTTCCACGACCGGAAGTGTGTTTTGTGTTGCAGCGCCTGGCGCCTTGCAGGTCAGAGCAATTACAAGACATACAGAGAAAAGATTATCTACACATACACAAGCACGCTGGAAGGCTGAAAAATACTCCAGGTCGCCTTCTCGCTCGCTCGCCAAGATTAATATGGCGCCTCCCGCCCTTTACCACTTGGCTTTGGAACAGCGACTCTGTAGAAAGCAGAAATCAATTTACCCTAATTGAGGAACTAAATCTTTCCCAAAGAGACTTTCTTGGGCAGTGAAACAAGATAGCAAGAGGCATGATCACACTCCAGATATGCCGCGGTTTGGGCAGGAACACTAGCTTGAAAAAAAAAAAAAGGAAAAAAAATCCATAGTCATTGTCTATGACCAGCGCTGCTTCTTGGCTGCTCATTAAAATGAGGATGAGATAATCTCCTTCACGCACACACCACTACTCCCATCCGAGGGTGAAATACCACCCCGTCTGGCTCTAATCATCGAGGGCCTGGCTCGGGCAGAGCCCCGTCACTAAATCACCCCGAACGCAGATGGCCGCAGTCATTACAGATAGACCAATTAGGGCCTTTTGACAGCTTGTGGTGAAATCGGAGCAATTATTTAAGGGCAATTATGCGCCTCCTGTGTTTATCAGAACACGCATTTACACAAAATCAGAACTGTTGCCTTATTTTACCGCGCTATCTTCTTGGATGAGCACATTTCCTAAAGTCACAGAATTTTAGAGCTGGAAGGGACTTTGGATGAAGATGATGATGGTTATGATGATGACAATTATAGGGAACAATTACTGAGCCCTGGCTCACACAGGGAGCTCCCTGCTTCCTCTACATCATCTCTGATGCCTACAGTAACACTACACATGGGGCATCACAGCCCCATTTTAGAGAAGACAGCACGAGGCTCAGAGTAGGCGATGTAACCTGCCCAAGGAACACAGCTAATGAATGACGAAGCCCCGCCTGACGGTGCAAGAGCAGGCTCTTCCCACGGCACCAGTCCTCTCCTCCGCCTCACGGCAGTCAGGCCCTTCATTCCACCCAGAGGGGAATGGGGAGGGCCAGAGAAGTTAAATGTCTTCCTGCCCAGAATCCTATAGCGATGTGGCGTTTTCCACCCTGGGATTTCTCCCAGCTTCATAAGCACTGGGACAGGGATGGAAAACAGGTTTTGCTGAAGTGCCTAAGCTAATGGTTGTAACGGATACCTAAAGCTGTGTTAAGAAAGGCTCTGAGGTTATATCCTGGCTCAGTATCAAAGTGCCAGGACTGAGGAGAGACATCTGCCCTGAGGCAGCAGCCCTTGGGGCACATCCTTGTCATTCCTCTTTGGGGGGGCTGCTTGGATTCAAAAGCAATCCAGAATCGCTTTTGCTCTCATTGGCCTTATTTAATGATGAGTCAGGAGCGTCTGGGAGGAGTGAGATTGATTCTGAGGGTGAGCGGCATCACGGTAAGACTTTAGGCGGATGTCAGAAGAGCAGTTAAGGGTGTTCCCAGGTGGATTCTGTGTGCCCCGTCTACACTTCCTCGGCATCTGTTCTCACCTGCCTCTGCTGGGGGCTCTCTGTGCCCACGGGTGGACCTGAGTTAGGGGCTGTGGTGTTGGTGGAGAGCCACTTGGCTCCCCTCGATCCTGGGGTGGGATAACTGGTAGCCCAGGGCTACCGTGGGAATCGTGCACAGCGGTGTCATCATGGGCCTTCCGTTCCATTCTCACCTCCTCACTCTCTGGGTGGTGTTTCTCGACGTTTCCTCCCAGAGTAACTACTTGCACTCAAATCCTGTGTCAGTTTGCAGGAAATCCCAACTAAGTCAAAACCAAGTAGCAGGTAGGATTTGGAGCAACTGCAAGGTTGGCCGTTTGTTTCTGCGAGGCTGCCAGGGAGGACTTCCGCTCAGTCTCCCCCTGTCCCGCGGCGCCCGGGTTCTGTCAACAGCCGTTACCGTGTGTTCCGTACCAAGCACATTCACTCATGGAAGCTTCACACACACTCCCTGAGGCAGCTTGGGATTGGTAGCCCTGTTTTACCGATAAGGAAACTGGCACCCAGACAGGTTAAGTAACCTCTCCCACGTCCACACAGTTAGTAAGGGCCCGGTTTTGGATTTCAATCCAGGCAGTCTGGGTCCAGGGGCTGTTGTCATCTTTGTTACACTTTTGAAAAATAAATTAAATATCACTTCACATATTAACAAAGTAGAATAGAACAAAGGCCCCTCTGCCATCAACCCATCACTCAGCTTCAGGAATTATCAACGTCAAGATGCTCCTGTCTCCTCTCCAGCCCTGCCACCAGATGGCACTGGAGCTGCCGGAGTCTGTGCTCAGAACCGTTGATGCCGTCAGGGAACAGCCTGGGGAAATAACGTGGGAGAGTAGGACAGCTCCCACGGGAAGAGCACCAGCCCTTTCTCAAGAAGGCTCCCTGTGAGTTACCTCAAGGTCAGGCACACAGTATCTTCTCAGGAAATATTTGCTGATTACCTTGCTGCACTCCCCCAAAAGCCACTATGAGGATGGTGGGACAGGTATCAAGTCTGGCATTCCTAGAGAGGAACCAGGCCCAGAGAAGAGAAGGTCTCTCTCCGTCTTTCAGCCGGTGGGGTGTGAGTGAGGACCAGACCTCAGGGCCTGTGCTTCCCAGGGTCCTCCCTGTGTACCTGTCGATGTCCCGCTGTGTGTGCACACACACGCACAACACGGACTTCTCTGGGGCCTGCAGCTTCTCCTTCCTAGGAGACTTCTCCCTGTCTCCGGGGGAGTCAGGACTGTGAGGATGGTTCTAGCTGGCGGGCTGTGGCACAGGGAGGAACTGCAGTCAGGGGAGCTGCTCTGGGTTGACTGTGCCCCCCCCCCCCCAAAGATATGCTGAAGTCCTAGCCCCTAGTTCCTGGGAATGTGACCTTCCTTGGAAATAGGGTCTTTGCAGATGTCACCAAATTAAGACAAGGTCATACTGCGTTAGGGTGGGCCCGAATGCACCGACTGGAATCCCTTATAAGAAGCGGGAAATCTGGACACACGAGGAGAAGGCCACGTGACCACAGAGGCAGAAACAAGCCAAGATATGCCAAGGGCTGCCAGCAACACCAGAAGCCTGGCAGAGGCAAGGAAGGATCCTTCTGTAGAGCCTTCTGAGGGAATATGGCCCAGCTGGCACCCTGATTTCAGACTTCCTGCCTCCAGAACTGTAGAGAATCAAGTTCTGTTGTTTTAGGCCCCTCAGTTTGTGGTACTTTGTTAAAGCAGCCCTAGGACACTAAGAAGGGTGAGGTCTTCACCCTGGCATCGTAACGGCCCCTGACACAGCAAGAATATGGTCCCAGTCTGGCCACTGCTGTCCCTCGTCTGGAGCACCAAAATCTCTGGGCCAGCATGGTGGCCATGGTCGCTTTCCCTACTCCACTCTGCCTCTCTTTAGTCTGCATGCAGCAGTTCAGGTGGTCTCTAAAATGAGAAGTAAATTGCATCTTGTCACTCTTCCACTGCCTTAGGTAAACCCTCAGTGGCTTCCCATGGCTCTTGGAAGAAGGTCCAAAATCCTTACCAGGGATGCCAAGGCTGTGTGTGCATGGTTGGTCCCCTCCCTCCCTTGCCGCCCCGCCCTCCCCCCCCCCCAATGCCTTCTTCCTTCAGGCATCCAGAGGTCCCACAATGACCCCTTCTGCCTCCAGTCATCTGTCCAGACCAGTCCTTCAGCCTGGGTTGCCAAGTTCCCAGGCCCCTCCTCACTCTCCCCAGAGAACTCCTGCTCATCCTCCAGCTTTGACTCAAGACCTCGATGCCTTACTAATGCCTTCCTGATGACCTTCCTGACCACAGCAGGTCCCTAGAGCAGATCATCCCAGAGCCCTGGAACACGTCCTTCATGTCCCTCAGCTCAGGCCACCATTTGTCATTCTGCATTCGTGGGATTACTTACTCTGTCTCCCTCCCACTTTGAGCTCCCGGAGGGCGAGCCCGGTGAACTCTCTGCTCGCCACATGCCTTCCACAGACCCAGAGGCTTCTGCCAATCCCTGCTGCACCCACACACCTTCCTCCTCCATCCTTTCATTCGGTTTGATTTGATTTGATCTGATTTCCCTGTGAAGGAAGCAGGTCACGGTTCATCATCCTCACTTTGTGACGAGGGAAGTCAAGTTCAGGAGACGTTGTTTCTGGTCCAAGGTTACAGAGCCAGCAAGGTAAGTGGTGAAGACAGGACTCAAATCCAGTTCAGTGTGTTCAGGAATCTTTACTCCAGTGCTGTGTGCAATCAAATAAATTCCCAGGTAGAATACTTGAGTTTCGATCGCTGGCGCCATCGAACCTTGAGCAGACACCTGCTGAGGGACACCCAGAATTAAGGAGCTTTGTGTGTCCCACACTCTGGCAGGGCCCAGACCATGAGGGGGAAGGACCCAGGGGCAGGCTCCTGAGAGAAGAGGAGGAGAAGGAGAAGGGAAGTAGGGATCAAGTCCCAAACCAGACAGCTCAGTATCATCCCTGTGTCACTTGGTTCTTCGGCCCCCGGGGGTGTTGTTAATAAGGCAGAAGCTGCAGCGGGAGAGGCTGGCCTCCACACATCCAGGCTGGCTTCCGGGAGCTGTAGGTGTTCTGGGTCTTGTCACATCTCAGCTCCACTGGGCTTCCGGCTATTAAAGTGTCATAGCTCATCTGTTTCCAGGCTTGACTTGTTCACTTGTATGTCTTAGTGTATTCCAAGGCACTGCCGATCCATCTGGAGGGCTCACTGCAGTCCAAAGTGTCACCCTTTGTCCTGTTATGACACTTAGGTGTTTCTAGCCGAAGGAAAATTGTTAAGATGAAGTGGACCCTCATCTTTATTATCACCATCATTGTAATGATTTCTGTCGTGTGCTCCCCGTGTGCCTGGGCCTGCTGTCTCATTTCATCCCAGCAATAACAACTCTACTAGGTGGGCACTGTTAACTACCTTAGATGGGGAAACTGAGGCTTAGAAAAGCTTTATGCTAATCTATGTCCAAACAGCTAGTAGGTGACAGCCAGAGTCATGCCAGGTGTTCCTGGTCCCCAAAGCTAGCATAATTAACTACAAAGCTACATCACCCCGCGAGGCCCTGCCTGGCAGGTACATTTCTAATCCCACAACCTCTACCCTATCTCCCATCCCCTGGGATGTTCAGGGCTTTCACTTGCTTAGAAAACTTACAGACAGGTGACTATGAACAGCAGGGAGATTAAAAAGACAAGTCGGGAAGGAAAGCTATGATGGTGCCAGGATGGGTTTTGGCAGGTGAAATGCACAGGCGTTTAAGCATCATTTACTGTTTGGAAAAGGCAAACAGACCAGTCCTTCAGGAGAGACACACTGTTCTGGCCCCGAGTTCCAGGAGAATTTCAGAGTGGCAGAGCTGAAAGGGGCCTAGGAGCTCAGCTCGAAGCTCTTTCTCCTTCTCCTTTGATGTGGGTTCTCTCCTAAGACAGTCTAAGGTATAATAGACATTTTTGATGGCTGGTTCGGAAAACCCAGCCACTTCTTTTCCCCCATCCTCCTCCCTGCTCTCCCCTTCTTGATAATAGCTTTACTGAGATATAACTCACATCCCATACAATTCACCCATTTCAAGCCTACAATTTAATGTCCACCGGCCAGTTCTACACTGTTGCAAGTAGCAAACCAGCTGTACCTTAGCAAAGGCATTTCTGCGGAGAGAACTTGGGTCTGTTTCATCAGGGAAGCATGTGCTGCACTCCTGCTGGGTGCCAGGATCTATGCTGGGCACATTCCTTTCTGCTGATCTAATACGGCGGTTTTCAAAGTGCAGACCCCAAGCCAGGTGCATCAGCATCCTCTAGGAACTTACGAGAAATGCCAATTCTGAGGCCTCTCCCCAAACCCCACTGAAGCAGATCAGTGGGGCCCACTGACCTGGATTTTAACAAGTGATGCTTGTGCATGTTAGCGTTCAAGAAAAACACCGATCTGACTTAATGCAGAAGGTGAGATCAGAGAAATGAATCTAGGTCAACATGATCGTATCAGGATTTCTAAATGATTAGAAAGAGAAGCTCAGTTTTCCTGCTAGAATAATAGAAAAACTGAAGTTCTCCAAGGAGTGCAAGACTATTTGCTGGCCTCCAGCGAAACTGTGAAGGGGATGGGTCCTGGCTCGGGTATCATACCTCCATCTTTGTCCTCGGATTCACTGTGGTCCCCACCTGGCCTGGGCTTCCTTCACCTCCGCAACCCTCCCGTCACCTTCAAACAAGAGAAGATCTGACAAATGAATATTCCTCCTGACAGGCTCATAGCAAGGGTTCTCAAACCTTAGCCCTAAGAATCCCTGGGGGAACTGGTTTTCACGGACATTCTTGATCGGGGAACAGTGACTTTAAAACCTTTTGACTGTGACCCATAAAAAAATACGCTTTCCCTCATGACCTGGTGCACAGACACATAACTGAAATACAAGGTGTTTTTTTTTTCTATTCTAGCCTCTCATATTTCATTTTTGTTAAAAAGCTGGTCATGATCCCTGAAACTGGTCATGACCTTCCAATGAGTCTGCTACAGTCCGAAAGACCCTTCCCCGGGGCATGATCTGGAACCTACAGTGTTAAAAAGATGCCTCAATTGATCCCTAGGTCCTCAGCCATGGTCCCTGATCAGAGGCCAGGGCTCCCTGGTCAAAGCCTATTGCTGTTACTGTTGTTTTTGGCGGGATTCTGAGAAAGTGCACCCAAGGTCCACTTCTACACCCATGACGGCCACTGCACGACCTCGGGAGGCCGTCACTAGAACACCTGCGTGTTGATTGAGATCTCCAGAGTACCACATGGGGGGAGAAACATATTATACCCAAGTGGCCAATTTTCTTCTGCCAGAGACTTATCTAAAGACCATATTTAGGTATCCTTCCTCTCACCGTAAGAGCTGCCAGGAAAGAGTGTGTCTTGGGGCTTTAGCATCTATGAGTCCTGTTGTCCCTTCTGCTGGAAGAAATAAAGGACACAGCAGATCTGAGGGAACCGAGCCTAAGCTCTTTGTCAAAAGCCGACATAGCTCCAGTATCCGGCAGGTTCACCTTCTGATTCAGGGGTTCCCACCCTCTCCTACTCAATGTCCCTTTATGTTACAGATGCCTTGTACGGTCCCCTTTAATGCCTAAAATAAAACTCATAAATAATATAACCTGCTTACTACCCAAATGAACAACTCTAGATCATGCCTCAGCTGTGCTGTAAAGGAGACATAATAAAATAACATGCGGCCCAATATGCGAGCACTTGGGATGACTAGGAGAAGACAGAGAAGCGGCCAAATGCTTGTACTTATGGCCTCTACTGGCTGGCCTTACATTTTAGCTCAGTAACCACATCAGTGCAAGTAAGTGCGTTGGCAACTGAAGTCCCAAGAGCAGCACCCAACTGCTGTTGATGATGTCATTTCCTAAAACAGGGAACAACTTCTAGAACAAGTACAATCTTCCCTTGATATACATGTATTCCTGGCAAAGTCAGCACATGCCTGGGGGGGGAGGGGAGAGGAGCGCCCCTGGGGGAGAACACTGCTCACGTCTGTAAGCTGCTCTGAGCTGTAGTTGGCAATGGGAGAGGAGAGAGAGGAAGAGAAGGTTCGGTGAAATGCTCATAGGCATGTTCCAGTAACAAAATACATTTCTGGGGGGAAACTGAGGGAGGAGGATGGGGAGCCAGTTAGGCTGGGCGCTGTGTGGTCCAGGGACCTTGGGGAAACGGGAATGTCTAGTGAAAGTTGTAAGTGGGTTGCTATGGAGTATGTGATACGAAACTCCTCCTCTGTCTCTTCCCATCAAGCGTTCAGTAAAGTTGGAAGTCGTCCCTGATACCTGTGCACACATGGATTCCTTCAGGGGGCTCTCAGTCCAGGGTGGGAACAGGGGGAATCCCCGGAGCAGAAGCCACGGTCAGCTGACTCGGACGTATACCTGCTGGGCGCCAGGCACCGTCCTGGGCTCCCAGCTGGCTCCAGCCCATGCACACCCCTCGCCGCCACCCTGTGAGGGTCACCCCTATGGTGCAGACGTGGAAGCAGACCCACAAAGGGTCTGTCACTGTCCATGGTCCCACAGCTGGTAGCGATCCCCCGGAGCTCAAGCCCAAGTCTGTCTGTCTCCACCACCCCTCTCAATCCGTGGCCCGCTAGTCGGAGGGCTTAGATGCACACGTGAAGTCTACTGCTCTGGCTCGTTTCTGAGAACGAAAGGGAAGTAGACCTCCAAGCTAAAGACAAATTGCACATCTTCCCCAAACATTTGCTTTGAAACCATAAGCCCCTCTGTTCTTTGGCATGACATTACAAATCACCCCACTCCTCGGGGTACAGGTATGTGGCTTGAACATGCCTTTGGTGATTTTAAGAATGAATTATGCTCCTTCCTCAAGCAATCACATCCACCAGCTAGCTCCCAGAAATAGAAAGCACTTCATCACACAAATTAACTCCTCTCCTCGATTTCACAGAAGATGAGTAATCTATGAAAAAAGAGATGCTATTATCTAAACAGGCAGCCTTATCTGCACTTTTAATTTCAACAAAATGCCTTGGTTCCTTTTCAGCGGGTGGGCAGGGCCATAAATCTGTTTAATAATCAGATGATGAATAAAAATACTCCAGAAAACACCACGATCAAGTTAATTACAGCCTCCCCTGTTTTCTGAAAGCGACTCCCCACCAATCAGCTACAAATGAGAAGAGAAGGTCAGGGCCCTTGGACTCGGCCCACCCCGCTTTTTCACCCAGTTGGAGTCCGTCCAGGGGAGTAGATTCATGGGCAGTTCGAGCCGTGGGCTCTTGGTAGCTGCTCTTAAATTATGTCAGGTTGTCAGTGTTGGAGAGCAACACGTGTTTCATTTAGGGTGCCTGCTTCCATGCCTATCCTTGAAGGTGTTATTAAAAAAGGGAAAAAAAAAATTCCTCCACTTCAGCAACAGTGTCAACCTGTCAGTTTCATATTTGTTAAAGGGCAAAAGTATTCTCCTGGGGGAGGTTTTCCTACTTGGTGCACAGGAAGAGAAAGTGGAGCATATGTCAGAACGTTTCCTTACCACCCCTCTAACTACTGCCACCCCCTCTCCCCCAAATTCCCCATCCCAATCATAGCTCTCTGGAAACCTCTGCTCTGCAAGTCCTGCAGACTTCTCATGCGGCCCCTCCCTGCCCCGCCTCCTCGCTGCTGGGTGTCATAGCAGACACCGTGGGATCTTCCGCTATTTACACAAACTCCCGCGCAGAAATTAATCTGGGTACACAGGTCTCTGGCCGCTCATCCTTCATCTCTCATCCCAGCCACACTGTTGCTACAGCACAGGCCTACCGATGTTATCCGGCGACATGCCAGGCCTCTCGGCGGACGTCCAAAGCCCACCTTCCCAGGCCAACGTCCCATCTCAACCCTGCAGCTGAGCCTCTCAGGAGATACCACTCAACCGCTTTCTTGCCTTCATACCTTTACTCTTGCAAATCCCTCAGCTCAGAGCCTCCCTCCCTGCTTCTCTGTCCCAGGGGATCCTATCCTTCCCTCTATGCTCAGCTCACAGTGCTCCTGGGTGACCAACCGCGCAAATGGCGTTCTGCGATGATTCCCACTGACGGTAGCGCGTGCTCTGACCACAGCTCTGTTTGCATTCCGTGTGTGTTCTGGTCAGGACTTGTGTCGGCCTGCCTGGCAGCAAGCTTCTTGAGGGCAGGACCAAGGCGGACTTAGTCCCCGCCCCTCACAGCACCTGTAATTCTGCAGGTGCTCACCGATAATCTGGGAAACGATCCCAACTGGGTTAGTTTTCCTGGTCATTTTTAAAATCTGTACACACAACATGCTTCCAGAGGATTCAACATGTCACCCAGCGGAAGAGGTCAGGCACGTTTGGGGGGTCCCTGTCATCCAGATATTCACTTGTGAATTTTAAAACATAGGAGGTAGCCAAGCGAGGCAAAAGTCATCTTCACAGCAGGATGTTTATCAAAGAACAGGCCGCTCACAAAGTTCTCACTCAAACATCACTCCCCACCTACCAAAAGGGTATCTCTGCCTAACACACCCATATCTGTTTGTGAGATGGCTGTGTTGCAGATGTGACCACCCGCAATGTAACTACAAACTGATTATAAGCAGAGGCAGAGAGAGCAGCATATGCAAAGGCCCTGAGGCAGAGGGGACAGGACCTAAAGCAGTTACTGACTTTCCTGGTTCATGTTTAAGGCAGACACTTGAACTGAATTCCGTGAGGGCATGCCTCAAAGATTCAGATGGCGTGCAGGGAAAGAAATACAACTGCCACAGAGGGACTCCATTTTTGGATAGGAGGTGTTCTGGATATTTCATTTTTTTCTTTCAAAAAATGGAAAAATCTTGGGGCATCTGCGTGGCTCAGTGGGTTAAAGCCTCTGCCTTCGGCCCAGGTCATGATCTCAGGGTCCTGGGATTGAGCCCCGCATTGGGGCTCTCTGCTCAGCAGGAAGGCTGCTTCCCGCACCCCCCCTCCGCCGCCTGCCTCTCTGCCTGCTTGTGATCTCTCTCTCTGTCAAATAAATAAAATCTTTAAAAAAAAAAAAGGAAAAATCTTTACTATTTTTTGAGATTATAAATGTGATCTATTTGTTGTAAAAAGAGCTTTTTTGACCCTCAGGGAGGAAAGTCACATCTGAACAAGCCAGTCTAATCTCATCCACCAGTGATGGCCACCCTATAGTTTGGCGTACTTCTCAGCCATCTTCCCAATGTTTCTGTGCTTATTTATTTACTTTTCCTGAAACTTGCTTTTTTTTTTTCCATGTAACAGTACATCACAGACATCTTTCTATATCAGTGTGTGCAGATCTAGCCTGTCCTTTTCCCCACAATCTTGCTCGGTCCTCCAGTGAACCCAAGTGAGGGGAGAAGCCCCATTCTGCCTGACACAGAGACCATGAGGTTGGAGAGGTAGAGTGTTTTACCCCAAAGTCAACAACCAGGAGTTTAGCAGACAGGGCTCTCTCACTCTATAGCTGACGCCAGGCTGCGTGCCTTCAGAAGAAAGGACCAGGACCAAGAGACCAAATTTGCAGTTACAGTTCAGTTCGACACAAAGAAAGAACATTCTAACAGCGAGAGCTGCCCAGTAAGGGGTATCTCATCAGACAGTGAGTTGTCCACCACGGGAATCACTCGAGCAGAGGCTCAACTCATTATACATACCACAAAAGAGACTCAAATGTGGGGAAGGACGACGTGGCCTTGAAGGCCCCCGCCCGCCCCGGGAGCGTGTGATTCTACAGTTACGAGCTCCATACGATGAGCTCCAAAATGGTGAAAATCCAGCTCCGAGGACCTAATCCTTTAACTCAAGGACTCCTTCTGAGATGCACTTAGTAATCTGCATAGAGAACATGGTTTTCTTTTCATAAGGTCTAGCCTATTTTATCTACCTCTGTAATTTTCTCCCTGCCTTGGTTATGAGCAAATTTTACTTTCAAGGTTGTATTTGTTTTATTTGTCGAGGGCCAGAAAGCACACGGGATGCTGCCTCTGGCAGAACGCCACCAGCTGGGTCGGTGTCGGGCGATGTGGGCTGAGAGTTCCGCAAATTCTGAGCACGGAGCAGCGCCACACGGAAGACTTTTCCAGTCCTCTGGTTGTGGATGAGTCATTTGATGCCCACCGGGTCTGATGTGTTAATTTGTGCTCAAACTTCCACAGCCCTCTATTGCCTATCGCCAGCGTGCCCTGGAGAGTCGTCTCGCTCCCAAGTAGGGCTCAGGTGGCTGGCGGAGTGCCAGGGGCACCGTGGACTGGCATCACCCAGAAACCAAGCAGAAAGCCCTCGGCATGCCAGGGACGCCCCCCGGCTCCTCTGTACCTGTTCGATTTGGGTCCATCACAGTGACCTGATTTTCCCCCATTCGACCCGTTCCTGTGGGTTACCACATCTTCCCTCTGGGGAGTGGGGCATTTAAAAATTGAAGTCATACATGCTCATTTTGAAAATGACATATGCAAAAATCAATGAAATAGCACCAATTAGCACACTGTCAGTGGCCTCTTCTAATCCTTTGTGGTCTCTTGGGGGGTTTTATGGCCCCTTCATAGAAAATCCCTCTGATCCGGAAGGTCACCCTTCCATCTTCCTTACTGCAGCACGACACTGAACTGAGCCTCCTATCTGCCGGGGACGGGGCAAGCTGTTCACGAGGACGGGCGAGCTCAGGCCCCAGGGGCATGAGGGAGGGATTTCTGCTGCCCAAAGACCAGCAACAGCAGCCCCACAGTGAGAGCGACTCTGGCTCAGGCATGGTGCGTTGCCTCCTGTGAGTATTATCTCATTTCCTATGCCCATGATCCGATGAGGTGGGACAATCATCCCCATTTTAGGGATGAGAAAACTGAGGCCAGGAGAGCTGGCACGTCTTCCCACCTCCAGGAAGTAGCAGAGCAGGGACTCGAAGCGGGGGAGGCTGGCCTCAGAGAGCATGCTCCGTGTGCCAAGACCCGCAGCAGGGCGCTGGGGACAGATGAACCTCGGGGATGGGACCAGGGGAGCAGAGGGCTCCCGAGCAGAGTTTCACTGGACTCCTCAGCGGGGTCAGGAGGAGAAGGACATTTTAGGCAGAAAGAGCAACCCCGTGGAAAGAAAACACAGACCTGAGGCAGTTGAGTTTCCAGGGAACTGGACAGAGCCCAATGTTTTCTCACCATGATAAATTTTAATAAACAACGAAGAAGTAATTCATGATTTCTTCTAATTAAGAGGGGGTATTTCCTAAGATTAGATGAGTATCAAACAGAAACACAAATTTAGCCTATAGAGGATTAAGACACAAATCCTCCCCAACCCCTCTAGAAAGGGAACATGTTAAATCTCTAAAACCTTGCAGGAAATAAATTAAATAAACCATCTCCTTTCCTTCAAGACAATATTATTTTTTAATTAAATGAGAAATAATACACGTATTCTCCTTGTTAAAAAAAAAAAAAAAAACCAACAACAAACCTACAAGTACAAGAGAGGGTCAAGCCTCTTTTTGCCTATATAGAACTTTGGTCCTGCCTTCCTCAGGGCTTACTCCTAAGTCAACACTGTTAGCAGTTTGGAGCATATGTGTCCACGCGTTCTTCTACATGCCTGTACGCACACACGCACACATGCCGAAAACATACAGAACTGCTTCTGTTTGTGCGTGTTTACATAAACGGGTTCTATAGCTTGCTTTTTCATTGTTGTTGTTTCTTACTTTTTAATACAACTTAGAGCTCTGTTCGTGTCATTTAGATTCAGTTCCTTGTTTTCAGTGGCTGCATCATACTCCATATTAGGGATACGTCAGAGTTTATGCCCCATCCCCTACGCAGGGGCCCTCGGGTTGTCTCTAATTTGGTAACGATTAGAAACAGTGCTGCGGTGAGAACCTTATATGTGCCTCATGGCACGCACGCTGCATAGTTCTCTAGGATAGACACCGAGAAATGGTATTCCTGGATTTTAGGATGCGCACATTGAAATTTTTTGATACTGCCAAACTGCTGTCCAAAGTAGAATTCCCAATTTTTAGTCCCCTCGGCAGTTTCTGTTTAGAGTGGTGAGGATCCTGGGAAGGAAGGTGGGGTGGAATGAGGACAGAGGTATTTTAAATGGCATATTTGATATGAGAATAAAATAATTGTTTAGAAAAATAGCTACTGTTTTCATATTATACACGAGCTAAAGTAGTGTGGGACAAAATCTTGGTGTGGGGTGGTACACAAAAGAAAGGTTCTCCAAGAGCGGCCAGGCCCTGTCCTCTAAGAATCTCTGATGAGGGCTGGAGATGGGATAGGATGGGCCTGTTTCTCAAAGGGAAGGAAATGGTTGAAAACAACAACAAGACCCAGAACCCTGTTAGGATTTGGGTGAGGGTCACTGGCTAGGGTCTGGGAAGCAGGGGATGGGGTGGGCACACTATGCTCTCCTTCCCCATGCCTGCTCCTCCTCTGGGGCCACCTGTTTTAGGAGGCAAATCTGGTCACCATCAAAACCACAGCATGGGGCATAAATTCCCTGGGGCTGACGGCAGGGCTGCTCCTTTGACTTCACAAACCGCGCCCAGGGTCAAACACTCCAGCCTGGCCGGTCTAAGTGGAGAAGGTCCATCTAACCTGGCTGGCCCAGAATTTCGGGAGAAAATGCGGTTCCTTGGTAACTTAGTAAAACTGCCTCTGTGGACAGCGGTGGTTAGAAAGGCACGTTTCCTGCGGCTTTTAACGCGTTAATGGTATATGAAGGAGGAGACAGCCCTTCAGAACACAGCCCTGCTCTGCTCCCAAGTGTGCACCAATTAAGATGATTACTGGTTTCCTTACAACACAAATACTAATGGCCTGTCACGCTCTGGCATATTTTTCTTGGTAACCTTCAACTTGGAATGATTAATATGGCTCCTGTGGCAAGGCTCATACACACAAAGGCAGAAAACAGGGGGTGGAGGGGGGCACCCACATCCAGGGAGGCAGACGGCTGTGAAAACAAGTTCTGAAGGGCTATGCAACCGTAGGAGGCAGCGGTCATGATCAGTGGGGGAGAATGTCCTGGGAATGCTCTGAGGAGTCAGGATCAGGGCTAGCTGTGTGACCCCGCTGGGGTCTCTGTCCCTATCTGGGCCTCAGTTCCCCACTTTTAAATGGGGATTGTAATCCCTTTCCTGCTTGCCAGGCGGGGTGTTTATATGGGAGGGGGCTTAGGTGCAGAGTGGGCCCTTCCTTACTATGGGCACTAGTTAAAACGAAAGCGCTGGGGAGGTGCACAGATGGGAAGGCGTGCACGGCACAGCTCGGCAGCTAAGACTTACAACGCCTCGCCTTTCTACATTCCATCTCTGTAAGCCTCAGTTTGCTCATCTGAAAAATAGGGATAATATAGAACCGCGCCTCCTTAGGGTGCTGGGTCGAAATGAGATGACGCGTGCCGAGTGGCCGGCAAGCCAGTGTTGGAGACAGACTGAGGATCAACACTGTGGCCACAGTTACTATCCCTGTTACTGTTACACCAAGCTAGGGAAACCAGCATCAGCTTTGAAACTCCCAAGGAAGCCCCACCTCCCAAATTCACATTGTCTAGAGACAGTTTCCCCCATAAAGAACACTTCAAATTCTCCTTCTACATCATTGAGGCCAGGGAGGGCGCCCAACTGCCCTAGACAGAACTCCTTCCCAGTGTTCCGTGCATTTCATTCACGGAGAAAAATGGTAAAGACTATCTCCATCTGGTCTTTTCAGATATATGATCTGCTAGGGGGGATCAACCCCTCACTGAGGCTTTTGGTTTAATACTCAGTAATTAATGAGGATGTAATCACAGGAGGCTCCCCTAACCATCCTCCCAGCCCCCCACCCGTTCATCTTATGTAAAGCACAGTGCAAAGAGAATCTCAAAGCCTTCTCTCTCAACTCAGCCATCACCCCTGAATCCTACATTCTGGAGCACCATGGGCATCATGTCAGTCTCTACTTCAGCTCATTGGGGAGCAGACCTTATGGGATGCTTAAAGGGTCGGAGAATGGAGAGCAGAGAGGGGCTCACATGCTTCCAGGGCCAGGCAGCTGAGAGATGCATATGAAATGGGCCAGATGGAAACCCACAAACCCAAGTGGGGTCACATGGGGCTGTGGGCCCAGCGATGCTATCAGGAGAACCAGAGGTTCAGATTTTTATGGGAAGCCTCCCAACTTCCAACTACTGGCAGACAATTCAATCAGATTTTAAAATTATTTTGAAAGCCTAGTAAGCAGGTCTACGGGGATGTATCCAGCACCTTGAAAGGAACATAAACTCTTCAAAGCCAGAAATTTATGACCTAGAGCAAAGGAGGAGTAATTCACCAAATGGAGTTCTCTAAACCAAAGGAGTTTAATGGATCAGAAAAGACAATAAAGACCACCTGTATTTCTGCCACCCAAACCAGTCCTAGCATTTTATGCTTCCAAGCATTTAAAAATATATGTATGTTTGCAGATGTTTTGCCTGGTTTTTATATTTCATAGGATGGGCCCAAGTGTGCACGCAAACCAACGTGTTGTGGACGTCCTTTGCCTGCGCTCACCTCCACGTTGCAATCGTCTTTGCGTGCTGCCCTCTTCAGGCAGTTCCTTGCAGCAAACCCTCTTTTGTCAGAGGTGCTTACCGGGCCCTTTCTCAGGAATGCACTGAGCCAAAGTCTCTCAAAGTCATGGGTGGTACGCATTAAAAGAAGCAAACTAAAACAAACATATTCGGGAGGGGGGGTGCGGGGGGAAGAAGCAAACTACTGTGGGCTCCTCCATAAACACACCCAGGGATTTATCTGAGGAATATTAGCCAGAGCAGCCAAGCTCTCTGACTTCCAAGTGTGAATTCTCACTTCAAAAGAATTTTCACTGCATCTTCATAGTTGCTAAAATAATTTTTTAGAAGATTAAAACTCAAAACGAAAAGGCAAATCAAAAAACTCCTGGCTAACTTTTGGATCCAATGAACCCTAGTGGAGAAACATTGGTGTAAGGCACTGGGAACCAAGGTCCTTGTGAGCTGAGCCTCTGAACCTTCTCTTTGTCTGGGAGCCTTCCCCCTACTCACGAGGTCTCCTACCCTGCAAACCACAGGGCTCAGAAACCACAGAGGCCACTGGTTTTCACCCACACAAGCTGGGGCCCTAGAGTTGAACCCAGGTGTTCCTCCCACCTCCGGAGGGCTGGGGCGGGGTAGGGGGGCATACTTGAAATTATTTTCTACATTGGGCTCTTGGGCAAGATTTCGTTTTAAGAAAAGTTTTCACTATTGAAAAAAAGGGGAAAAAATTGGTACGCCCTGTGTCCTCCCTGAAAGAAACACCAACTCCTTCAGTTTTCAAGGGTTCCCTACATACTTCTGACGTGTAGATGGGAAGACACAACGCACCAGGGGTGATCTGTGCAACATGGGAGGGCCTCCTGTTGAACCTGGCATGGTGTCATGTGTGCCCCCGAAGGCCTCTAGCATATTCGGGGCAGGGGGGTTGGCCCAGTTGGCAGGTCGGTAAACGCAGACATAATCTTCTTAGCTGGAAGCACCTTTATGATTCCATAGAAAGAAGAAACAAATTCAACCTCAGAAACCGTTCCTGTTCTAAACGTTAGAATGGAGGCTTTGCAGCCAAACTTCTATCTGATGGCGGCACTAAGGTCTGTGACCCAGAGGAAAAAGGGGCAGTGGGGTGGGGGTGGTCCTTGGTGGACCTGGGTTCTAGACCTGAGTGAGTCTGGCCTCACTATGTGACCTTAAACCACTCATTTATCCTTCTGGGCCTCAAGTTCCTCATCTCTGAAATGTGGCCCTTGCCACAGAGCCGACTTCTCTGGGTTACAGTAAGAACGGAAACACGGGATGGGTCAGTCTGACATTTCAGTCATCTCATCTGCAAAATGGGAGCCAACCAACCTCCTCACACTGGGAGGCATAGAGAGGTATCAGAGAGTGTCACTGTAAAATAAAGTTAGGATACCAAAAAATCAATTCTTTGACACACAGTTGCGGTGGTTGCCTCAAACATGCCATTTTGAGCAAGGGCTCACCTAGCCAGCAAGCTCTCAAGGCAGGCGCACTGCCCGCGCCTTTGCCCAACTGCTCACTCTACAGCAGGAGAGGCAAGTGCTGGGCCCGGGAGCAAACAGACCAAACAGTGAGGGCCCACCTTGTAGGCTCGGTATCCAAGCTGCAGGGCCCCAGGAAAGGGAGATCAGCAGGGGCTGGAGCATCAGAGAAGACTTCTCAGAGGACCTGAGCAACTGGGGCCTTGCAGGGTGATGAGGAGTGTGAGGAGGGAAGAGGGTGGTACTGGGGGGGGGGGGGCGTCGGGCAGGCTGGACTCTGTGCCCGTGAGGGCAGATACCGGACTCGGACCCTTAGCCGTCCCATCTCGGCCCTGCGAGCACCGGTGGGGCCCTGCGTGGCCGGAGCATCCTACA
Organism: Nasua narica; assembly: GCA_028533885.1. Classification (NCBI taxonomy): domain Eukaryota; kingdom Metazoa; phylum Chordata; class Mammalia; order Carnivora; family Procyonidae; genus Nasua; species Nasua narica. Next base: position 97,960,015 of record CM052809.1, read on the forward strand.
CCTATCCACTACCAGTCCCGGAACCTGACCATCTGGCTGTGGAGATGAGAACGAAGCAAGCAAAAACAGCGCCTAACTTTTCAGCTGGACTTGGAGCACAGATGGCAACACACGCGACCGGTGAGGCTCACGAAGGGACAGGCTCATATGGCCATGCTGGAGCTCCAAGAGCCACCATGCCATCGTGTGTTTGTCCCATTCAGGGCACATGTGTGTCATCTTGATAAAGACGGACTAGATACACAGCTGTGGGTTTTCTCAGAGGTGGAGGCAGAGGGCATCCCATCCACATCCGGTCACGTGGGCACTTAGAAAACACCACACATCACGGCAGGGGATGGAGTCTGGCTTTCCGAGTGGCCATCAAGGGTCTGGGAAGGGGTCTGAGCTTCAACCAATGGCAAATCAGTGAGAGAAATTCCCCTCTTCTCTCCTGACCATGTGCAGGGACTAGGCCCAGATGCTGTTCCTTCTCACAGCCTACGAGGGAGCCCCCCACCCCGCTGAGGGGGCCTGCCTGCCTGCCCACACCGGACCTGACTGTGCAGTGGGGGCCTCTGCTGGAATTGCCTCTGGTGTCATGCTCCTTCTGCCTTTTTACCCTCCCCCTCATTGTCTTGGGCTTGCTCCTGGCTAATCGTTGCTTAGGGCCTGTTTTTCAGAGGACGGAGACTAAGTAAGACAAAGAAGAACCATATATTTGCTCTCCTGTGTAAAATAAAAGTAAGTCATTCACAAGCACGGGGACTTTAAGAGTTGTCAGTAACAAAATGACTTGCCTGGGGCGCCTGGGTGGCTCAGTTGGTTAACTGGGGACTCTTGATTTCAGCTCAGGTCCTTATCTCAGGGTTCTGGGATCTGTGCTCAGTCGGGAGTCTGCTTGAGGATTCTCTCTCCCGCTCTGTCCCCTGTGCCTGATTGTGTGTGTGTGTGCGTGCACACACACACACACACACTCTAAGATAAATAAGCCTTAAAAAAATGACTTGTATGCAACACGCCTTACAACACATCCCCACCCAGTGTCCTGACGCTATGGAGGAGAAGGCGAGAGGAGGAGACAGCCTCACGCAGGCTTTGACTCAGGTACTCCAAGGTGCTCTCCTATCTGTCCACTCATTCAACAGACATTTAATGATGCCGCTCTGCACCTGGCATTGTGTGGGGCGCCCGGGATGAGCCTGGGAGGCAACTAAGACACGGCCCACATCCTCAGGGAACTTATGGTTGAGTAGGAAAGTGGACATGGCAATGCCGGGGTGGGCACCACACGGGAGCTGGGTATTTCAGGAGGAGGGCGAAAGGAGGGAAGGATCCTCGCTGTCCTGGTTGAGGATGAGAGGGGGGAAGGGATGGCTCCACTGAGCCAGGTCCAGAAAGCTTCCTTTACTACCTCTCCCAGCACCCCCCAAACCTACACAAAAACACCCTGGAGATAGAAGCCATAACCAACATCAGAAAACTGAAACAAACAGGTTTCTGACAAAGCCAAGGGGTTGGCAGAAACAATACACTTGGAGGAACACGTCCTGTGTAAGCATCCAGCCCTCACCAGGACTCAGAGCTAGGCAGAGCTGGGCTCGGGGAGCGGGCGGTAATCAGAGAGCGGAGGGGGTGTGGTCAGAGCAGGTGAGGGGACCTGGATCCGAGGGTCACTTTCAGATGACAGGGTTTGAGACAGGAAATCCCATTTTTTTAAAAAAAGTTTACAGTTTTGTCTGCCTGAGTGAAATCTCTTCCTTGCCGCACCTACAACCTTCGGAGAGAGCAAAGCTTTCTTAAACCTGAAAACACGAATAAAATGTCCTCAGCAGCTGCTATGGGAGTTTGGCCCCTTGAAACATGAAGAAAATAGTCAATGGGAGTGCAGCTGTCACTTGGTGTCTGTATTCAGGCTCCGAGCTCCCCTTCACCTTATCGAAGCTGGTCACCCCACACTCACACTCCCGCCAGTGTCTCTGCCACTCAACCCAGGTTTTGCCCAATTAACACTAACCATTCACAAGGCTTCACCCAGTAAGTGCCACCAAACAGGTTTCTGCAAGAACAGATACGTAACTGGCATAATTTGAAAAATGGTAGGTGCCAGTGTCAGGTCCAAGTTCATTTTCCTTCTGCTGCCTGTATTGATGGGCAAGGTCTCTGGGGGCAGGGACCAGAGAAATGGTAGAAAGGAGTGGGAAGGGCCTGGGGTCCACTCGTCTCAGGGAAGCTCCGGCCCTACCACTCACTAGCCGTGTGACCTTTGCCAAGTCACTTCACCTCTCCAGCCTCAGGGTCTGCAAATGCAAAACTATGCCCAAGTCACAGGGTGGCCATGGAGAAATACCGAGACATGAGTACAGAGCACTCTAGCGTTGAGCCTGGCACACAGTAAGCACTCAGTCAAAGGCTAGGAGACCCCGATTAACGGGTGAGCTTTATGTCCATCCGGGGAAGGGTGGTCGCACTTACAGAGTTGCTGCCATCACAGTGGGCTGTGCTGAATTTTCCAGGCATCTGCGCCACGGACTGAGCCATGTGGATTTGGTAAAGTGGTCTGCAACGATGTTGTGAGAGCCTGACTCACTGCTACGACCCGACAACAGCGAGACCTCGTGTGCTGCACGAGTACTTGAAGAGCTTGGACGACAGAGTAATACTCCTACAGATGTGTTCTCGGGTTCGGGTGTCTTTTCTCCTCCCCTCGAGGGATGTCCAGTCTCTGAGCTGATCTGTAACTCTTTCAACAGAAGTCTTGAAGTCAGCAGTGGAGTTCCCGAGTGGCCCAGATTGCATTCGGCAGGCGCTACTTTGCCCGGCTGGAGCGCAGGGGACGGAGGAATGAGCATCGCAAGAGAGCCTAGAGCTAGCTCCTCCCGAGGAGTTCATCGAACTTGCTAGCAGCAGCCCTGATGCTGAGCAACTAAGGTATTTTGGTATTCAATTAGACCATGAGTATAGCTGCTAATTACCGTCCTCTGCCTAGTTAGTTAAAGAAAAATGAGTTTGTCAGGAAAGCAAAGATAAAAGAAGCCCATAGATCTTAAAGAATAAAGGGAGGGGGCTCTGGGTGGCTTAGTCGGTTAAGTATCCAACTCTGGATTTCAGCTCGGGTCAGGAACTCAGGGCCGTGAGACTGAGCCCCGAGTTGGGCTCTGGGCTGAGCATGGAGCCTGCTTAAGATGATTCTCTCCCGGGGCACCTGGGTGGCTCAGTGGGTTAAAGCCTTTGCCTTCCACTTGGGTCGTGGTCTCGGGGTCCTGAGATCGAGCCTCGCATCGGGCTCTCTGCTCAGTGGGGAGCCTGCTTCCCCCGCTCTCTCTGCCTGCCTCAATGCCTGCTTGTGATCTCTCTCTCCCTGTCAAATGAATAAACAAAATCTTAAAAAAAAAAAAAAAAGATGATTCTCTCCCTCCCTCTCCCTCTGCCCCCCTTCACTTGCACATGTTCTCCTTCTCTAAAATTAATTAATTAATTATTTATTTAAATTATTTTAAAAGAGGAATAAAGGGAGGGGGCACTTAATACCACAGAAATCAGCAAATGTTTCCAATCCGGGCTCCCCCACCTTCACTCCAGCACATCATTGGCTCTTTCACTTTTTACCAGCACATCATTGGCTCTTTCTATTGGTTTCGGCTGTTACAAATAACACTACAGTAAACATCCATGTCCAGACATCTATTTGCTCATCTTTGATTGTTTCCTCTGGAGATGGAATTGCTAGCTCAAAGGCTATTTTTAGGGTGTTCTGATCCGCATGCCGTCACCTAATACTCCTGCTAGCAGGGCAGGCTGAGTTCATTTCCCTGCACTGGTTAGAGCGGACACGGCGCCGCAGAGCCAGGATCCCGCACCTGGCCCCCGCCGTGCTGAAGATACAGGGCAAGTCCGTACATCTTACACCAGGCACCACCTCCTGCTCTCTTCTCCCGCACCTCCCGCTCCGTGGAGACCGCACGTCACTGCTATTTCATGCTTGGCCCTCTGGAGTAGCACTGTCCGAGGGAATTTTCTGTGACGTTCTGTCTCTGTCCCCTCCTATGTGGTAGCCGCTTGCTATGTGAGGCTCCCGAACACGTGGGATGTGTCTTGTGCGAGGAGACCCTGAAGTTTTAACTTCACTGAGTTTCAATTTAAATTTCAATAGCTACCTGCAGCTGGTGGCTACTGTATCAGACAACACAGCTCTAGGGGTTCGGGAAGGACTGTGGCTTATGGTTCTTCTGTAATTGATAATCATGGCCACGAGAGATCCTGCATGATTTACGCCAGCTCTGATTTCAAATATTTTGTTCCCACTGATCCACAAACATTGACATTCTGGAACTTCTGAAGTGTCTGGAAATTCTGATATTTCAGAATTTAAATTACACTCTCCCAGACTGCATTTCACACCTAGAAACTTCTGTCATGTTATGCCCCCTTAGGGACTAGGAAATATTGGGCTCCCAGCTCAGCAGAGAAGCAGAGGTCTGTCACTCAAAGGGTATAGTCTCTCAACAATCACTACTATCAATCTATTGCTGATATACCATCCTGCCTCTGTGCTTTACTTATGCTGTTCTCTTAGGCCAGGGAAACCCCTTCACTAGGTAGTGATATCTCCTCTAGGAAGCCCTCCCTGATTACTCCCTTTTAAAATTAAAGGCTGCATTGTCTTTGTGACCACTAAACATCGCTCATGACTCAGGTCAGAGCTTTGAGTCATCACTTGGGATCTATTTAACATCTATTTTATTTATTTATTAAACATTTTATTTATTTATATGTTTATTTATTTAATTAATTTATTTTACAGAGAGAGAGAGAAAGCGATATCAACAGAGGGACAGAGGGAGAAGGAGAAAGAGAATCTCAAGCAGACTCCACACTTAGCCTGGAGCCTGGCATGGGGCTTGATCCCACAACCCTGATATCATGACCGGAGCTGAAATCAAGAATCAGATGCTTGGGGCACCTGGGTGGCTCAGTGGGTTGAGGCCTCTGCCTTCGGCTCAGGTCACGATCTCAGGGTCCTGGGATCGTGCCCCGAATCGGGCTCTCTGCTCAGCAGGGAGAGCAGGGGGCTCTCTGCTCCCCTCTCTCTCTACTTGTGATCTCTCTCTGTGAAATGAATAAGTAAAAAATCTTAAAAAAAAAAAAAAAGATCATAAAAGAATCAGATGCTTAATGAACTGAGCCACCCAGGTGCCCCTAAGCCCTATTTTAGATAAAATCTGAGTAACTTTAATACTGGATTTTTTACTCCAAAGCTCATTTGAAATAGCAAATGAGGAGGGAAAAAGCCTCATAGCGACAGAGACACTGGAGGTGATAAGAAGTAAAAATCATCTAACAGGCAGTAAGGGAGAAGGGTTAGACAAATACATAAATACCAAACCTGGGCTTCTGAAAACTGAGACACCAGGTCAGCTTGCACAAAAGCAAATACTTTTCCAGACCTCAGTATTTCTTGAGTGGAGGGCTATAGGGAATAACTGATACTCAATTAAGACACCGATAAGACATCGAATGCTAACTCTAAACACTGGTGAAGAGGTGAGGAAAGTCATCCTAAGTTCTAGGATTTCAAGCTTGACAGGACTTTAGAAGTCATCCATACCTTCTAGATGCAGACACTGAAACCCAAGGAGATGATATAATTTGTTCAAGGGCACAAAGCTATTTACTGGCGGGGCGGGACCCAAAGCTGGTCTACTGGTTCTCCTACCAATACGTGCAAAAGTCACTTAATGAACTTCTTTACTCCACGATGCCACTGAACTGAGGAGTAATTAATGGAAGAAAAAATACTTTATCTTCTTGACCCTGCTACACGAAGATAGTTTCTCTTGTCACTAATGATAAACACAGGAAAAGGATATCTCTTTGTATGGAAACAGGTGTCAAAAGGAAGAATGAAACAGGAGCTGGCATTTTTATTTTTATGATGATGGTGTGAATAGCATGACTTGGGGGGTGATACAATATTTGAAAGAGCATTCTCTGATTGGGGCGATTAATATCCAAATTGGTATTACACCTGGGCAATACATTCAGTCTGTAGTGAAACTGCAATCCCCCAAACACATGATTGTCCATCACGATGCAAATGGCAGAAGAGAAGAAAGTGGTGGATAATACACAAATGATTTCAATGCTCTGTGCATCCCCAGCCATTTATTTCAGGGCTTTGGCCATGGAGAAAGAATAATAGGATTGATCTAAGGCAGTTATAAGCCACCACTGATAGATAAATATACACCTCTCTCTATGCAGGACCAGGTATTCAGAACAAGGTGGTTCACAGAGACAGAGAGCTCTTTAAATGATACCTTGCAATTACATTGCAGCCTTCCAGCAGATAATAAACCTTCAATGTCTTGAATAATTTAAAATTTTCCAGCGGCATGAAGGTTGAAAGGAAAGAAAATCACACTCTGCTTTGGAGGGAGGAAAAAAAAAATCCTCGGCAGATCGACTGTGGGAACTCTGGCAGAAAAATGCCCAGGTTTCATTCGTTTTCCTGATAGGTGGATACAATCATCCCAGCCCAACCTGGTCCCTGATTTTCAAAGTCAAAGAGCCAAGAGTGAATGGATCTTTGAGAAATAAAATCAGAAAATATAAGGCAGTAAATCTTTACGTGTTATCACTACCGTTACGAAGGTGGTAATACGTAACGGTGTATTATTCTGGATCCTAATAAACTTGAGTTTGGATCCCAATTCCACCACTCATTTGTGGTGTGAACTTGATCTATCTTTCTTTCTTTCTTTCTTTCTTTCTTTCTTTCTTTCTTTCTTGATTGTATTTATTTATTTGACACAGAGAGATAGATCACAAGTAGGCAGAGAGGCAGGCAGAGAGAGAGGGGGAAGCAGGCTCCCTGCTGAGCAGAGAGCCCAATGAGGGGCTCATCCAGGACCCTGAGATCATGACCTGAGCTGAAGGCAGAGGCTTTAACCCACTGAGCTACACAGGCGCCCTGAACTTGATCTTTCTGATTCTGTTTATCACCTGTAATATTCAGGACAATAGTGCCAATCATAGCATTCAGTGAGATTATGAATTAACAGTTCCTGGTATATATTAAATGTTAACAAACTATGGCATTAATTATTAGTTTTATAAGTTACTATTGTTACTAATGGTAGTTTAAGTTTTGGGGGTCTTCAAGGTGTAGTTACAAAGGAAGATGAAGGAAAAAATTGGATGGATGAATAGAGTTTCATATCAAGGAGCATTATGGTGTCTACATTAATGCTTATGATATGCTTACTCTGAGCCGGCCCCTGCTCTGATCCCTCTATGAGCAATATCTCAATTAATCTGCACAGCTCTTTATGGAAATAGCCCAGTTTTACTCACTGAGACACAGAGAGATTAAGCGCTAGTTCAATGTCACTTATTGTCTGACTCTAGAGCAAGGGTCCTTAGAAGCCAAGGATTCAAAGCCCAAACCACTTGAGGTTTAAGTTTTGTATTTAAATTTTTCAAAAGATTTTAATTATTTATTTGATAGAGAGGGAGACAGCAAGAGAGGGAACACAAGCAGGGGGAGTGGGAGAGGGAGAAGCAGGCTCCCTGCCGAGTAGGGAGCCCCATGCGGGGCTCGATCCCAGGACCCTGGGATCATGACCTGAGCAGAAGGCAGATGCTTAACGACTGAGCCACCCAGGCGCCCCTGCATTTAATTTTTTAAAAAGCATTTGCACAAGCACAGTTTTATGCCATTATAAAAACAACAGTAACTTTAGGGGAGTTGATGGTCATAAAAGTTGATCCCTGGTACTGTCGAGGTGGGCTTTTGTAGTTGTCGTCATGAGAGTCCTTCACGAGAGGACTAAGAATACTGTATGTGCTACGTTAGCAGCTAGCTCAAATGTTAAGATGGGGTGGACACGCGACAGCACTGGCCAGGAAACGTATTCAAGGCTGAGCTTTGGCACATATCCGGCTCCCACAGTAAGTCAGTGAAGTGGAAAATAGAAGGACATGACCAGGGTGTCTCTATCTGCTACCGTGGCCTTGCCCTTTGAGCCCAGTGGACGGCCGGGCCAGCCGCAGCGCACCCACTGGGAATGGCCGACTGGGAGACAGGACTGTGTTCCTCACTTCTGCAGGTGCCTGATGGCTTGCGGGGGCTGTGCCCAGCCAGCGGCAGGTGCCCCCGAACAAGAGCAGGACTTCGTCTCAAACCCGCCCTAAGACTGAAGGGTCCCAGGGGGGCCTGCGCTTCGCATCTCAGAAATGTGCAGGCTGGCTAGAGAGTCCTGAAAGTAGAGCAGAAATTCCCTAAACTCTGAAGTCGTGCTGCCTGCAAACACTAGGCTTCTTACCATCGGTGGAAAGCCTTGATTTCTTCCAGATTTAAAAACAGATTTTGCGTGTGGGTAACTTGCAAATGCCTGAACTTGAGGTTTTGCATGTGGAGAGCGCACTAAGAGAGAGGATCCGTGGGAGTGTGGAAGAAATATTTAAAAATAAAGGTTGAAATGTGAATAGAACCAGAGTGTCTGTTCTTGAACTTACTCTACCACCACATTTTTAAGAAATTGATCTTGCAGTGGAAGGAATTTGGGGGTGGAGATACAAACAGGGTCTTCTGAAACCTGCAGGGAGCCGTGGGCAGATCAAGGCAGAAATAAACCCGGTTGACGGATGTCGCAGGGTGGAATGATTTTAATTCAAGATGAGGAAACACTTTCCCCAGAGCTGCTGGGTTCATCATGACGCAGCAGGACAGACTTGGCACTGGGGCGCGGAGGGGGCCATCAGCGGCACCGACCTAGCCTTTCGAGGCTTGGGGAAAACCTCGGCAGGTGAGTACGCTGAGCTGAAAGAACCAAAACCCGGGGTACCTTGACTTGAGCAGCTCTATTTCCAAAGTCATGAACGTGGTAAGAAGTGGGCTCATGTGGAGGAAGCCCTTGGGGGCAAAAATGTTTACAGGTGAGTTTTAAATGTCTCCGGAAAGGGCCAGAAATCCATGTGCAGGAGGAGAGGGCTTTGAAATCAGGGGCCCCCAGGCTGGAGGAGACGTGGGTCTACCCCAGAAAAGATGGGACCAGCAACAGAAAAGGCAAGGAGCTTTTGACAGAGGACCAGGCAGGGACCCAAGCACATTCTCACATCGAAAGAAATTTTTTCTTACTGGATGTTTCAGAAGGAATTTCTTCCATGCCTGCTGCACTTAGAGTTATGAGCCTGGTTGGGGCCTCAAACAGGTGATTATGATAATTTAGGGAGAAAGTAGCAAGCCATTTCTGTCACAGGGTCGTTCCAGCTTGAAAATAATAGTGCCTCCTTGTATTTATAGAGTGCTGAATACTTTCCAAAGCCCTTTCACATCTATTATCTCATTTGATCCTTACAACGGGGCCAGAGATGTGGCCTGCGGCTCTGCTGCGGGACTTGGAATGACAGCTTTCCCCTCTCAGGACTTCAGTCTCCCCACGGTGGTGCTGGGACCACCTGCATCAGAATCTCCAGAAAGAGGGGCGGACTGAGGACCTGAGTGTTGGCTGGGGTGGGGCCCGGGAGTCTGCATGTTAAACACACCTCCCAGGTGATTCTTATGCAGCAGCAGTGAGGTCTTGTCCTATGAAACACACACACTCAGCCACGGAAAAAAAACCCTGAAAAAGTATAAAATTCTGACAAGTGGGGAGCAGTCTGGTGTTGGCTGAGTGTATGTGATCATCCAGATAATAACAGCCTCTCGAGGATATAATTAGTGCCCTCGAAATTGGACTATGACTGTTTAATAATTTAAGTGAGATCATCAGGATTAATGAATAGCAGTTGAAATTAAATGTGGGACCATAAATCCACATGGCCTGTTCCAGGCGGGCCGGTGCTTATTTATGACAAGGCGTCCTGGAAAACAGGCGTCTGGATGAGGCTGAACTTGTGTCTTCCCACAAGTGCCGTGTGTGTGTTTGCTCCTCAGGCAGCCCAGACTACCCACAAGTTCAAAGAAATCACGATCCTGCTATATCACACAGCATCTGTCTGTGATGTATGTCCTGCCATTGCCGGAATCCAGTGTTTTCCAAGTCTATACACCGTTTCAACAGCATCAAACTAGGATGATGCTGGTGAAGGTCCCGGTGAAGAATGCAGATCACCACTGACCCAGAATTTCCGTGGGAGGGCCTGCCAGCCCGCGTTTTAACAAGCGTCTCGGCTGACGCTTCATGGAAGACTTATGAACCGCAGCTTGAACCCCGCTGAAACTGGCGGCCACAGAGGACACACTCCAGGTGCGGGCTGTCTGCCTTTGAGGTCACTTTCTCCTTGGCCAGAAGGCTGGTGATTCCTTGGGGTTCTTTCCCTCCATGGAAATGGCATCCTTTTCAATGTCCTTATGGAGTTTTAAGCTAATGAGGCTCTTACACTTTTCTGATTTCATCTGAGCCCTAGAACAGGCCTTTGAGGCAGATGGGGTAGCTCAGCGCCCATCACCCCACTTCCCAGTTACTAGCAATAGCTGCCACCACCACAGCATCATTAACAAGGACCGTTTGCTGAATGCCAACGCATGCCAGGCCCTGCCGAACGCATCGGCTCATGAGATGGGAAAGGACGGGGATCGAACTGGTTGGGCTCAGCTGGCACCAGAGGCCAGCCCCTCGGGTGAATAACCATGGCCATGGGGAAGGGCCATCACCGGCCAGACGGGCCAGAGCTATCTCTATGGCTGCGTGCTGTTATCGCCCAGCCGTCGCTATAGGAGCAGAGGAACAAACTGGGGGCGAGGAATGGTTCACCAAATAGATTCTGGCCTTCATCGTCCCTCGGCTGGAAGGCAAGAAGGAAACAGGGTTTTGTGTCTACTACGAAGAATACGTAGAGTTGACTCTGCTTAGGAGCAAGGTCCATTTTACAGGTCGTTTTCATTCATTCGTGCGTTCAAGCGTTGCTTCTTCTGTCTTACAGCAGCAGGGACGTGTTTTCTGGGGAAGGTCAGGCCTAGTCTTTCCTCCCGCCCAGTTGAAACAAATCTGCTTGCTGTCGTGGGCGTTACTGGGAAGTCGATGGTTAGTTTGAATTTTACGTTAACAGAGACTGGAATGCAGTTATTATTTAGAATATTCTAGAACAGATATATTATTCTAGGATAGCATAGAGACAATAAAAACAACCCCTAACAGTTTCTGAGAAGACCGGGCACAAAGCAGAGCTGTATAATTCCCCCTGTATTCTCCCTCACGGCAGATTGTTAGCAATGCCCAATAAATCCCACGCATTAATAGCACAGGAGTGGAGGATATACAGTTGATGGTGGGAGTTACTGGTTATTTTGAGATTCCTGGATGCTCATAAATAACGTGGGCCGTCTCTGAAGAGGTCTGCATTTATGAAGCAAACAAATAAAATTATTATTATTATTATTATTATTTTTGGTATTCTGGGAAGAATGAGTGCTTTGGTCTTTCAAGAGAAGGAAGTGAGTATACACAAGGATCCAGAAAGTTTGGAAAAGGCAGTCTGAATCTGTTAGTACTTTACAGGAACCAACATCACTAAGCCACACGAGAGGATGTTACAATGAATGGCCTCATACATGCCTATTGCTTTGTTCTAGAGAACGATGCAAAAATGGCATTTTCAGGAGGTTTTTCTACTTGAGATAGTAAATCTAGAGGTTGAAGAGAGAGAGAGAGAGAGGGAGAGAGAGGAGAGAAATTAACTTCCAATGCCCATGAACACTAGATTGACTGGCAGGAATGCAATGCTTTCCTTTCAATTTTGGGGATAAATAAACAACGTGTGAGTGTGTGGATTGGGCCTGCTTGATCTTCAGAGCTGTCAAGTATTGCCTATTTTTGGCCATGAAAATTGGTTATATTTTAAGTTGCTGTTTACAGTTCTGAAGCTGCCTCTGGTTTCAACTTAAACCCAAATCGGCTCTGGGGGGGTTGCCTGATAAAGACGTGATCGAGCCTCTCGGGGGCTGGAAGCTCGGCAGGGAAGTTGGGAAGAAACGGTGAAGTACCTTTCCGCAGTAGGTTCACTTGACAGCTGCCTGTGTGTCAGGCATCGGGCGGTAGGTGAGAACTAATGCCTACTTTTCGGCCACTGTGCTTTGTGAACGGGCTAGCAACTGTACTATTTAGAGAACCGGGCTGATATTTATAGTGAATGAAAAACAGCAGGGCCTATAGATTAGACACAAGCATTTCTTTACCTAGAAGCTTTTTGTTGTTTTTACCCAGAAGTTGCTTTACTTAGGAGGTGGGGTAGGGAGAGGAAGAGAATTTCTCGTACTTTGGTTTGTACTTTCTACTAAACGCGAATTTTCCCTTGAGGCAAATGTTGGTGACTAAGAGGCTTGCTATGAAATCAAATACGACGGTCTGAATCACTTGCAGGAGTGCCTGGTTCACGGTAAGTGCTACGCAGGTACCACGCCGCATTCTTGCTATTGCTGGTAGAGCCTGGTCCTTGCCAGGATGCGACAAAATCAGCCCTTTCAGCTCCCCACCTAATGAGCTAAGTGTGAGCGATGTAAAAAGACCTGGTTGGTTTGAGCCAAATCAAGTTAGGTACTAAGGAATCTCTTCCTTTCATTTCAGCCTCAAATTTCATCTCCCTCAAGACCCTGAGTAAATAACAATTCATGTCAGCCCTAAGCCGAGCGCTTTCTGTGATCTCGCTTCTGGGGGCCTTATTCCAAAGACCTCCAATAATAACCTGCTCTCTTGGGTGCTGCTTCCCCCCATTATGTTTTCAAGGAAACACTAAAACAGTGGAAAGGGTTAGATTTTAATCCCCACAAGAAAATCAGGAGAATATCAGCAATTTAGCACCAAGGTTTCAAATTGTAGAAAGCTCACCCACCTCAGTAGAAGCGTCACCTTTCTGAAAATATAATGCAGCTCTTTTCCACTACAGAAATGATTCTTGCCCAAACATCAGAGTTTTTGATGCTTCAGATGCAGTCTGAGCGATTTGATTTTTTTTTTTGCTATCTCAGTAAATCATTTATACATAGTGCTCGATTCACAAAATCCTGTTTTTTTTAAGATGCACAAAATATACCATAAAAATATTGACTCCTACCTCCAGTTGTTCCTGCCAGATATCCACCAAAAGGTTTATAGATTTCCCTCACTATAAACTAATTGATATTCTGTAACAGCTCTAATCTGCTTAGTAGTCCTCTCCTTCGGAGTCCAAGAGAGAAGCATTCTGGATGTCAAAAATATTACAGGAGAAGGGAATCAAGAAGCCTGTGGGTTTTCTTAGTGGTAAGACACCCTAGAGACTGATACTTAAGATGTGGGATTCTTAAGATTATGGAGCCCATCGTGGGGAAGATCAATCCCTCCTGTCAAGTGGGATTACCGCCCAGCAGGAGACCAGCTCCTTATCCTCGGCTTCACTCTCTCTGGTTTCACCTCCCCGAGGTCACCCGTGGTTCTCGAGGAAGGTGACCCTCCTTCTGACATACGATCAGAAGGTCAACAGTAGCCTGACACCACATCACAGTGCCTACGTCATTCCCCTCACCTCATCTCGTGGAGGCATTTTATCGTCTCACATCATCACCAGCAGAAAAGGGAGGATGGCACAAGGATATATTTTAAGAGAGAGACAGAGAGAGAGAGAGACCATGTTCACACATAGCTTTTATTACAGTCTATTGTTATAATTTTATTCTATTTTGCTAATAGTTGTTAATCTTTTATCGTGTATAATTTATAAATTAAACTTTATCACAGGTAGGTAGGTATAGGAAAAACTACGGTAAATACGGAGCTTCGTACTATCTGTGCTTTCAGGCATCCACTGGGGTCCTTGGGACCTATCCCCACCCATATGGGGGACTCCTGTACTGTAAGGGCAGATAAGCAGTTTAGGCCACTTAGCCCCAATCTCTTTGAGCCTTGGTTTTATCGTTTGTAAGACGGCACTGCTTCTCCTGCCCTCCTACTACAGAGGCAGCAATGTTTCACTTCTGGGGTGGCCAGGGGGGCCAAAATACAGACAGTCATTCTGCCTGCATGGCTGCTTCACCCTCTCCGGCCTGGGGTGCGCTCACTGGCACGGGCTCTACCCAGCCAGGGAGGCTCACAGATCCTCGGCCGCTAAGCTCGTCCCAGGGTCAGTTAGCTCAGGAGGAGAGCGAGAGGAACGGATCGATGCTGTGTTCTCTAGATCAGCCTGTCCAACACCACAGCTCACATTCCGGGGTCATCTGACTCCTGTCTCTAGTGCACAGTTGCCTCAGAGGAGGAGAGATGTGACAGTTTATAAGGACAAAGGGAACTGATTATAGAAATTAAGTAAGAGAAACCTGGATACAAAGTGAAATACGACCAGATGTGCACGACACAAAGTGCAACCTAAAGGCACTAAACATAGGCTCACAGTGTGGAACATTATCTAGCTGTTAAAAAACAGATGAGTTAGCTCTCTATCTTTTGACTTAAGGGATGTCTGTGATACATTAACAGGAATAAAAAGAGCAATGTGTACAGGATGACCTCATTAAAAGGAAAAAACATGTGAAGATGAGGGGTAAAGGCTTTAGCATCAGCATGCATAGTTTTAAATCAAAGCTCTGCTTCTTTGGGTTAAGTACATGCTGGCTACTTACTTAACCTTTCTGTATCTCAGTTTTTCTCATCTGTAAAATGGGGCTAAAAATATGCCCATTTTTCAAGTAGAAAAAGTGGTTTGAGATCATTGAGTCCAGTAGTTTTCTTCACACTGAGAATGACAGAACCCTCAAGAGAGGCAATGGTAACTAACATGTGAATTCGTTTAGCACAAAGTAAGTGCTCAGTAAGTACTAATTCTTGTTACTACATGCGGTTACGTGTTAGTATGACTGTGCAGGATAACGCACACCAGATTATTAGCATTAGTTACGTCAGTGGGGGTGAAGCTAGAGGGGGATCAGGAGGGTATGAAAAAGGAAATGGAAATGAAAAGACACCAGACACCAACCAAGACATACACATGGCAGAGAAGCCATTTATCGAAAAGATGCTCGACAGCAAAGGTCAGAGGGAAATGCAAATTAGAGCAACAAAATACCCCTACACTCCTATCTGAAAGGCACGAATCCTCAACACTGACAAGACCAAATGCTGACGAGCGTCAGGATCAACAGCAATCTCATTCACAGAGTCCCTTACGCAACTAAACACACTCTTACTATGTAATCCAGCAACTGTGCTCCTTGCTATTTACCTACGTGAGGCGAAAACATGTCCACACAAAAGCCTGTGCATGTTTGTAACAGGCTTATTCGTAACTTGGAAGCACGCGGGATGTCCTTCAGCAGTAGAGTAGATAAACTACGATACCTACAGATAATGGAATATTAGTCTGTACCAAAAGGAAATGAACAATAAGCCATAAAAAGACAAGGAGAAACCTTACATGCATATTACTAAGGGAAAGAAGCCAATCTGAAAAGGCTACATACAGTATGACTCCAGTTACATCAGACCCTCTGGAAAAGGCAAAACTATGGAGACAGCAAGCAGGTCAGTGTCTGCCAGGGGCTGGGGGGGGAAGGATGAACAGGCAGAGGGCAGAAGAGTTTTAAGGCAGAGAAACTATTCAGCATCACCCCATAATGGTGGCTATATGTCCTGACACATTTGTCCAAGCCCACAGAATATACAACACCAAGAGTGAACCCCAATATAAAACTATATATTTGGGGTGACAATGACGTGACAACATAGGTCCATCAGTTGTCACCGATGGAGCACTCTGATGGAGGTGCAGAGCACGGATGGGCCTGGGGGCTAGCTACGTGTGGGATGAAGGTGGAGGGGTATATGGAAACTGTCTACACTTTCAGCTTAATGTTGCAGTGAACCTAAAATTGATCTACAAGATAAAGTCTATTAAAACAAACAAACAAACCCCGAGGTGGGGGGAAAGCCTAAATACCAATAGTAATTGTCTGCAGATGATGAGGTTATCAGCTCTTTCTGCACTTTCAAAGTTTTCTCCTTCACTCCCATCCTGGGCTCACAAGGTTCTCTCAGCCTCCCACACTCTTCCCTTCCTGGAGGGTATTATCTACGTCTCCTTTAGGACTGAGTTGAACTGGAATTTTCTCTGCGAAGTCTCCCCTGACCTTCTCTTTGCTCGGCAGAGCCCGGATCTCCACCGACGGGCACACATTCCGTGGTCTTATGACTGGTTGTCTCTTAGCTCATCTCGTCGGTCGGCCTTTCTAGATGTGAGTCTTTGGGGGGACGTGTGTCTTGGGTCTGGCCTACCCCCAGCACGCCTAGTACAGCATCCAGCCCAAACAATTCATGAAATTTGTTGAATATACGAATTTGAATTAAATCAGGACAGGTGTAGAGAAAAACAAAATGCGCAGTACAAATCTCAGGGTGAAGGAACTGAAACGGTACATTGCAAGTGGGGAACGGCCACCCCAATAGCCGTGGGGGTTCTGGCAGCGGACGGAGGCTGACAGAGGAACGGACTTGCATGCTCCGGGGCAGCGCCAAGAGCGGTGTGTTGAAATGCAGAGCAGGACACGGCAAAATGGATGTCCTTGACGGGTCCCCATGACTGGCACGGTATGAGAGTGCAGGTCCGAGTTAATAAGTCCACCATCAAAGGGGACCCAACTCTGGCTTCATCGGTGAGGGCCTCTGCGTGTGAGCCAGTGTGTCCAGCAACGTCCCAGCACCAGTCACTGCCGACTATCACTAGCTCTGCAAACACGCGAAACCCTTGCTTAAGATTTCCTTCTAGGCATCATTTTCTGTGCACGTGTTTATTTGTTCCCTGATGGGGGAGCATTCCAGGGAGCCCATCATCCTTCAGCCAAGGACAACGACCCTTTCCATTATGACATATCCTATTTTTTCTGCAAAACCAACCCTAATTGAAAGTGGGGAGGAGAAGGAGAAAAGAAATAGAAAAAAAAAAAAAAAAAACAGATGAACAAAGGCCTCTCTTGTTTTTTTCTTTTCTTTTTAAAAAGATTTTATTTATTTATTTGACAGAGAGAGAGAGAGAGGGAGAGAGATCACAAGTAGGCAGAGAGGCAGGCAGAGAGAGGGAGAAGCAGGCTCCCCACCGAGCAGAGAGCCCAATGCGGGGATCGATCCCAGGACCCCGAGATCGTGACCTGAGCTGAAGGCAGAGGCCCAACGCACTGAGCCACCCAGGCGCCCCTACTCTCGTTTTTTCTAATAAAACATCTCCCATCCAGGCAGTGTAATCTGGAGGCAGGTCTGCTCCTCTCTACCCTCATCTCTCTCTCCCACTTGTGTAAAAACACCTCTCTGTCCTCCCAATCTTCAAGCAAAGCTCACACATTTGAAGAGCTTTTGGACACCCCTGGAAAACTCCGCAGCACTCTATTGGCAGGCAAGGCCACGACCGTTGTGGGGTCAGCACCAGCCTCCAGTCTAGTCCCCAGTGCTGCCTGCACTGGGCTCTGGATCTTATTTCAAGGTTTCATCTGCTCCAATTTTGTCTCCTACCTGAGGTCTCAACCCTTAGCTGAATTACAATTAGTTGCCCTGAGGAGCCTGGAGGAGACTCATTTCAGAGGCAAATGCCTTCTGCTGGGCAGCGTCAATCTAGCCCGTAGTTAGCATCTATGAATTTCAACTCTGAGAACTGCCTCTGCTCACACGGCCCAGAGAAATCTGTCTTTTCTGATGGCCCGTATTCACCGTACTTTGGACAGGCCTCTCCATAGTTCTGAAATTGCTTCTCCCAAATCTCATTTTTAAAACAATCACTGCTGAGTAAGTTTTCTTCCAAAGCTGCCCTAAGAATTCCTTCTTGAAATCAGAAAAATGATTGCTTTTCTGAAAAATGCAGGTTGTGAAATGTGACAGCCACTGTGCAGGATTGAGAGGCAGGAAGCAAGAGTTGGCCTCTGGGTCACATGCCTGAGTCATTCATTGAGAAGAAGGGGCAACACTTAGGGGCCTTAGTTGTCATTCTCACCTGGGAAATGGGGATTAGTATCTCTTCCCTTTCTATCTTATTAGGGTCTAGCAATGGCACCACATTGGACCAATATTTTTGCTCTTGGAAGAAAGAGATGTGCTTGGAAAATGCCATTTTTTTTTTTGAAATTTACCTCTTCTTTCTCAGCTGTCACATTCTTTTATTATTGGGGGGTATGTCATATTATTTTTATCCCTGAGGAAATTGGGATATTAGAGGTGCAAACCATTATAGCCCAGGATTGGATGTGTTTTCTAATGAACTCTTTTTAGCAAGAACCCTGCTCTTTAATACAATGGAAAAGTAATTTATTGAGAAGTGTCCTTGAGGATAGAGAAGAGTGCCGCACTTCTGCCGATGTTTCTCATAGCCAGCTGAGGTGAGGAGGGACAGGCTGCCCCGGGAGCCCGGAGACAGGCTTCTCGTCCCTCCTCTGCAACCAGCCAGCTGTGAGCTCTAGTTAAGCCCGACCACAGTTCCAGGCCTCGGGTTTCCCACCCGTAAAAGGAGCAGGCTGAGTGATACCTGTGATTATCACGCATTTTTAAGCAGTGCAGCTCCTCTTAGTGAACACCTTTTCAGAAACCAAACACAGAGCCCGCCAGGAGAGGGAGCGGACCTCACGCCCGCCCCCCGGCACCAGCGAGGCTCACACTACTGCTCACGGTGCTCCCTGAGGCACCCCTGGGCCCTTATTGCTCTGAGATGCACAAAAAGCCAGAAGCCTAGATGGTCTTAAAATTCTTTGCCAATTGAGCAGGGAGAAACACTCGTTTCTAATCCAGTGGGTGTGTGGTTTCTTCTACCTCTGGGGGCCTCAGGCCCCATGACGCTCAGACAGGAACCTGCCAAGTGGTGGAGGGTCCACCCCCAGGACAGCTGCTGCTTCAGAACACAGGTGACAGGACCGCGGCTGAGCACAAAGATGCAGGCGAGCACCAGCCATGGAAGAACGTCTGTGTCTTCCCCAGCCACAGCTGTCTCCGTGGCCGCAGATGACCCTGCTCCTGGTGTGGCTTTGCGTTTATGTGCATGTGTGTGTGTGCGCGCATGTGTGCGTGTATGGCTGCCACGTATTTCCTTCCTTCCTCCCTCCTTGTCCATTCATTCACGCAGTCACAGGTAACACAGTCACCCTGCTCTAGACCACAAACGATCTAGTGAGGAGGACCGACAACAGCCACGCGACTATGCAACGACACACAGAGAGGAGTGAGCAGTGCTGGCGACGCACCTAACTGAAGACGGTGTGGGAAGCCAGCGGTAGGAAGAGCTGGCAGGAGGATGTGCGGGCAGAGGGAGCAGCGGGGAAGATCCCAAGGCAGGATGGAACCTGGCCTGCTGGAGGAGAGAGGGCCCCCGCTGTGGCTGGTGTCCCTGACGGTACCTAGTAGAGTCCTGACTCTGGCAGCCGTCAGGTTCAACCAGAGCGGCGAGCCCGCTCAGAGAAGGCAAGCTGAAGCTCAGTCTCCTCAGCTGTAGAATGGTGTGGCAGAGACCGGAGAAGGGCTCATTTAGCACCTTTTCTAATGCATGTCTCCCTTTCTCACCTCTCTTCAAGAGGCCCCAAATCAAAACACTTCCATTTCCAAGCACCCTAGCAGACAGGGAGGCCTGGATGTCAGAGTTATGGCCAGAAGTCTTTCCTGATTAAGAAGGCAAAATCTTGAAAAAGGGAGGCTTTGTTCTCTTTACCCGTCTTCCTTCCCCCTGTCTGAAAGGCAGACTTCCCATAGGTGCAGCAGCCATTTTGGGACCATGAGGATGAGGAAGAAGGAACAGAGAAGCCTGGTTCTTTGATGATAGCTTGAAGCAGCTGTACCAATCCTGGATCTTATGATGAAATGAATGAATGAATGAGCCCCTTACTTGTTTGAGATATTGTTTATCAAGTTTTCTGTTATTTGCATCAATATGAATAGGATAAAAACAGAATCTACTTCATGGGATGTTGCGAGAACTAAATGAGATACTGTGTACAGGGCCAGGGTCATGGCTGGGTGCACAGCAAGCACCAGTAAATGGCGGCCCATCTGTTGGTGCTGCTGAAGAAGAAAACCTGCCACCCCTTTGGCCAGTCACTGGAAGGAGCATGGGGGCGGCGGGCAGGAAGCTGGGAAGGGTCGGCCCTACCTCGATCGCTGAAGTCATCAACCAGCACGATCTCGGCGATCAGCTCCGGGGGTGAGCGGTTCAGCACGCTGTGGACAGTGCGGAGGAGGGAGGACCAGCCCTCGTTGTGGAAGGGGATGATGATGCTGGTGTTGGGGAGCGTCTCCAGGTAGCGTTTGCCGTTGCAGCTAGAGGGAGACACAGGGCACATGAGACGACACATTCAGATCTCGTCTTGCCAAGAGGACTCCACAAGCACACGGGTTGGCTAATTGCAAATGGCACTCCTTTCTAGCCTTCCGGGAACTAGTGACTGCTAGGGACACCTCAGTCACTTTAGAACCTCCTTCCACTTAGCATCCCGAAGTTGTGCCTCCAATTCCTGCACACACGGTAGACAGGGGTATGTCTACAAGAACCCCCTGACTCTGTATAGGAGCAGTTACAAACCCACGACAGCAGCACTGGGGTTTGGAGTCTTCCATGAGCTAACTTGTTGAAGCCTTAGTTGCTACAGGAACATAGTCATCCATCTTCATGATCCCAAGGGGAAGACAACCCTTCAGTAACACTCTGGCCTCTCCCACACACCCCGCGTACTCCTCACCAGTGGAGGACAAAACATTGACCCGTGAGTTTGGAAGAATACACTGGGCGTCACTGGCTCAGCCCTTCTACTCTCCCTCCCTGGGCTCTGCTGGCAGAGGGTACCTTTTCCCCTTTCTCTCCAGAGTCCCACGGTAAGCTTGGGGGTGGGAGGCCCTGCCCCTGTGGGCCTTTAATATCATTGTAACACCCAACAGGATTAACATAGCTCCTTAATATCATCAACTATCTAGTTGGTGTTCGAGCTTCCCTGATCTATCTTTTCACAGTTTAAATCAGGATCAGGACAAGGGCTATGGCTGCCTTTAGCTGATGCACCTTCTAAGTCTCTCTTTTCTACAATTTGTTTGTTGAAGAAACTGGGTCAGCTGCGCGATCGGATGTCCTACGGTCTGCATATTGCTGCCTGCATTGCTGTGGTGTCTCTGAAGATGTTCCTCTGTCTGCCCCTTTTTGGCTCCTGTAAACTGGTAGCTAGGTCTAGAGGCTTGACCTAAGTCGGTGAGATATTCTGACAACCTCTTCATAGTGGTGTGAGCCTCCTACAGGAGACATGTACTGTGCAGTTGTCTATCCTTTCGTGATGCTGGTGGCCACTGATGATCAATGCCTAAATCTTTCAGTTCATCAGGGGCTTGCAAAATGGTGATACTCTTACTCTATCATTCTTCATCAATAGCTGGGATACTAGAAATGAAGAAAATGACCACATCAACTATTTGGTTGAGGTACAAGAAAGTATAGAATAAGTACAGGAAAGACATGACACATTCTTGGTCATCAGTTTTCCAAAATGACGTGGTTCCCTACCGTGTTCCAAAGATGGCCAATTATTTGTTTTCATCATGAACTCATAAATTTTCAAGTAATTAATGTGTTTCAGTTCAATGCAAATATTATTATTCTTATCCCAAATAATACCATCTTGAGTCCAAGAGAATCTTCTCAAGTTGGCTCCTAGTCCTTTGGATATGATCATAGAGTACTGATAACTTCCTTGCTTCCTGATAAAATATTACAAAAGATTCTCCAGGCTTAACTTGTACATTTTCTGCCCCAACCCAGATCAGCCATTCTGCCAAGGAGCCCCGGCTCCTAATTATCATCGAGATCACCATTTGGATACTGCAATATGGGTGCTAAGGGCATTTGTTACTACTGGGTTGGTTATGGTTCCCTGGCGTATATACCAAGGAGTAGAACTGCTGGACCATATAACTCCATGTATAACTCTTCAAAGAACTGCCAAACTGTTTTCCAAAGTGGTAAAAACGTTTTACATTCCCACTAGCAGCCTATGAGGGTTTCAATTTCCTACATGCTGACCAACTCTCATTATCATCCATCCTTTTGATTATAGCCATCCTAGTGGGTGTGAAGTGGTAACTCATTTGGTTTGATTTGCATTTTCCTAATGACTAATGATGTTGAGTATATTGTCAAATACTTACTGGCCATTTGTATATCTTCTCTGGAAAAATGTCTAGTAAATATGTATTTCCTCTTTAGATTATTCTTATTAATATATAGAAATATGATTTTATGATTTTTGTATATTGAACTTGTATCCTGCAACTTGCTGAACTCTCAGATTAGTTCTACTAATTTTGCGCATGTGTGTATTCCTCAGGATTGTCTAAATATATAAGACAATGTCATAAGCAAATAGAGAGTTTCACTTTTTCCAAGTTAGATGCCTTTTGTTTCTTTTTCTTGTCTAATTGCTTTGGCTAGAAACTCCAGTACAATGTTGAATAGCAGTGGCAAGAGTAGACACCCTTATTTTCTTCCTGGTCTTAGGAGGAAAAGCTTGCCATCTTTCATCAATAAATACAATGTTAATGTGGGTTTTCCATAGATGTTCTTTATCAACTTGATAAAGTTCCCTTATATTCCTAGTTTGTTGAATGTTTTTTATAATGGAAAAATGTTGGATTTTGTCAAATCCTTTTTCTGCATCTACTGAAATGATCACATGGGGTTTGTTCCTCTATTCTTTTAATAAAGTATATTACATTGATTGATTTTCATATATTAAACCAACCTTGCATTCCCAGGATAAACCCTACTTGGTCATGGTGTATAATCCTTCTTATATATTGCTCAATTTGGTTTGCTAATATTTGTTGAGGATTTCTGCATCTACATTCAAAATGGATATTGGTCTATAGTTTTCTTGTGATGTCTTTATCTGTTTTTTTTTTTTAAAGATTTTATTTATTTATTTGAGAGACAGAGAAAGTGAGAGAGAGCATGAGAGGAGAGAAGGTTAGAGGAAGATGCAGAATCCCCGCAGAGCTGGGAGCCCGATGTGGGACTCTATCCCAGAACTCAAGGATCATGACCTGAGCCAAAGTCAGTTGCTCAACCAATTGAGCCACCCAGGCGCCCTCTTTATCTGGTTTTATATATTTTATTTCTTTTGCTAAAAATCTAGGTTCTTAACATTGTTACTTATTTGTTTTTTCTTATAATATATAACTGTTTCAGAAAAGCAATTCCAATATCATTGCTAACAATCTGATTATATAAAATTTGAGATTCCTTTTGTCTTTCACTTCTTTTTGTCTGTGGAGTACATTTCATTAAAGATATTAAGAATTTTCCCAGGGCCCAGAAGATGAGACCTGAGGACCAAGCAGGCTCAGAGCTAATGTCAAAACTATCTACTTCATCTCCAGCCGGAAGCCAGGTGTGGTAGGCAGAGTATCAGCCTGAAGATGTCTAAGCCTTAAACCCCAGAAGCTATGAATATGTTACCTTACATGGTAAAAGGGACTTTGCAGATGTGGCTAGGGTTAAGGACCTTGAGATGAGTTTGAAGAGCTTGAGTTACCCAAGTAGGTTCAATGTAACCACAAGTGTCCTTAAAGGTAGAACTGCTTTCTGGTTGGGTCAGAGAGACAAGAAGGAAGGAGTAGAGAAATGAAGTGTGAGAGGGACTCAATTCACCATTCCTGGCTTTGAAGATGGAGGAAGGGGGTCATAAGCCAAGGAAAGTGGGCAGCCTTTAGAAGGGGGGAATCTTCTTGCTGATGGCCAGCAAGAAAACAGAGTTTCACTTTTCATAACCAGTCTGCCAACAACCCAGATAAGGCAGATTCCCCCAGGGCCTTCAGAAGGGAATACAACCTGGCCAACCCCTTGATTTTAGCCCAGGGAGACCCATGTTGGACTTCTGACTTGCGGAACTACTAAGAATAACTTTGTGTTGTTTCAACTGCTAAGTTTATGTTAATCTGTCAAGGGAGCTACAGAAAACTCGTATACAAAAGTCATCTTAGATACCCTTTGCCCAGTATGTAAACGTTATTTGAAAACACTTCAAAAATACAATATTTCACAAAAAATCCTCATGAGTCTCAAATGGCAGCAGTGGGCTGGCGCTGACACCCCTTTCCATGGGGCAGGTGCTCTCTGGGTCCCCTCAGCTTTTACCACTCCCCACGGCCTTACACCAGAGCTCTTTCACTCCCTTACAGTGCCTCCCAGGCCCCTAGAGACCTTTGAAGTTGAAAGCCCAGAAGTAAAAGACATTGTGGGAGGGAGCTAGCTCCACAAGACCAGTAAGAAGTTTTTTGGAGAAAATGTGGAACAAAAGCAACAACGAAATATCTCTTTTTGTATGCCACTGCAATCCACTGTTCAACTGTCAAAACGCATCAGGGGCACTCTGCCACTTACTTTGAAACATCTCAAACAATACAATAGATTGACAGATGGAGAGAGGGATGGACAGCTATGTGATAAAGCAGGGAGAGAAGTGCTAACTGCAGAATCTAGGAGGTGGGAAAATGAGCACTCAACGTGCAATTCTTTCAAAACTTCTCTGTGTGTTTGGTAATTTTCAGAAAGAAACATTGGGGGAAATGGGTCAGGGTCCACAGTCTCCTTAGTTGCAAATTCTACCTCTGCTAGAGGCACCAAGGGAAGCTGGGGGTGGGGGGCGGGGACAAGAATGAAACCTTGGTGTCTGACAGTCAGCTCAGGTCCAACTGTGTGGACAGGAACTCCCCCAGGAGGGCCCCCCCACCGGGCCCCCCAGCCCCCACCAAATTCTGCCAGTTCAGTTCCGCCGGCCAAGTCCATCTCTTTCGTCTTGGGACCCTAGGACTTCTTTCAGGTCCCATCTTGCTCCTCCAACTAGCTGGACGGTTTCTAGCCAGGCCTCATGCAGCAGCCCTCCTCTGGCCCTTCCTCCATCTCTAATCCCTTTGGTTACATCTGCCAGCTTTCTCAGGGAGAAAGTGCATTATGTGGGTTTTTGCAAATAAACGAAAGCACCTCTTTTTAAAAAAAAAAAATCCCTTTCCCTTGACTCAGCTGGGTCCTCTGTGGCCAAGAAAGATGGCGATATCTAGTCTGCTACAGAAGTTCCTGCCTCCCATCCAATTTCACAGGATGCTCATTCGATTGAAGCAGGGTTGGGGGGGCGGTTAGCAGTAATAAGTTGCCTGGAGTCCAGGGGGCGAAATACAATAGAGCTATCACCCTGCAGAGAGACCTGGCTCTCTCAAACCCCAGCCTGGGCCCCACAGCCTGCCGACAGACACACAAACACCATCACGTAGTAAGGGAAATAGGTAATGCCGCAAGAGACTAAATTCACTTCTAATTTCATTCAATCATGGAATTGTAGATTATTCAGAACTCAAATGAAAGGCCCAGCTTGGATCGTAGCCTTGAACATGTACCTTTTTTAGGGGCCCTGGGGACTAGTCCTTTTCTCTCTCTTCTATCCATCCACTCATTCATTTTCTAAATAAACACACAATAGGACTTTGACTTTTGCCATGGGCACTAGTCATTAGTTGGCTTCCAGCTTAGTGGAGGCTCTTTGTTTAAATAAAAAATTGTCTGAAATTGTCTGACATGCTGAAATCAATCTCTCCAGAATTCAGCAGGGAGCACGGTGCCACAGACCTGCCCACAAGCCCCCTTCCTGTAGGGGAGCTCATGCAAAAAACTCCATCTTTCCTCTTCTTATGAGGCCTCAGATACCAGCAGGAAGAGGAGGCTTGGGGATGGTGGGGAGGAAACAGAAGACCCCCACCCCCACTGACATCCACATCTTAGAGGTCCTCTTTAAGACCCATCCACATGTTGTGTCTTGAAATTCACCACTGGATGGTGGAGTTATGCCCAGTTCTTTGGTGTGTGATAAACACGAGGCATCCCCGTGCCCAATGCCTTTAGAAAGTGGTCACGGAGAATGTGGTCTCCAGGAAGGGAAACTAGGGTACGACAGTCCCAATGTAAGGAGGCTGGGTTCGGCCACGACTAGACAATAACAACTCTGCCTTCCCACGGTTCATTGTGCCTGATGGTTTCCAGAGCACTTGTCCTTACCTCTCCTCTAATCTGTACCAACCCCAGGGAGGGAGGAGAATCGGAGAGTGCCAATACCATTTTCCACAGAAGGAAAACAGGGCCCAAAGAGGTAAAGGACCTAGATCTAGGAATCAATCTAGACAGTATTTATTCAAAATAACACTTATTTTAGCCATTCTGACAGGTGTAAAATGATCTCTCATTGTGGTGTTAATTTATATTTCCCTGATGATTACTGATGTTGAGCATTGCTTTACACCTGTTGGAATGGCTGAAATAGAAAACACAAGGAATAACAAGGATTAGCAAGGATGTGGAGAAAAAGGAGACCTCTTGCATTGTTGGTGGGAATGCAAAGTGATGTGACCACTCTGGAAAACAGTATGGAGGAAGCCCTCAAAAAACTAAAAATAGAATTACCGTAAGATTCAGTAATTCCACTATTTACCCAAAGAAAACAAAAACACTAATTCGAAAAGATATATGCCCCCCTATGTTTCCTGCAGCATTACTTACATTAGCTAAGATATGGAAGCAGCCCAAGTGTCCATTGATGGACAATGGAATATCATTCAGACATAACAAATAATGAAATCCTGCCATTTGCAACAATAGGGATGGACCTAGAAGGTATAGTACTGAGCGAAACAAGTCAGAGAAAGACAGATATCATACATTTTCATTCATGTGGGGGATTTAAGAAACAAAACAAACCAACAAGCATAAAAAGAGACACACAAAAGAACAGACTCTTAATTATAGAGAACAAACCGATGGTTCCCAGAGGGGAGGTGTGTGGGGGATGGGTAAAATAGGGGATTGAGGATTAAGAGCATGCTTATCGTGATGAGCACTGAGTAATGTAGAGAATTGTTAAATCACTACATTGTGCACGTGGAACTAATATGACACTGTATGCTAATTACGCTTGAATAAAAAAAATACCACAATGTTTTTCTTGATGAGAAAAGTGATAACTGTGCAGGGATAAAAGTCTAAAAAGCACAGAAAGGCTAGTGAACAACTGGTAACAATGGCAACATCCTGACACTTGGGGCTGACCTCTGCTAACTAGTTAGGGAATGTCCTCTTTTGCGCGCTTCGACGAACATGCATCTGTTTCTATGACACGGCATGTGGCAAATCCACTCGATGGCAATGCCCTCTTGCCTCAGTATTTCTGGCCCCAGACGGCACCATATAGGCACCTGTGGAGTTTCGGTCCTTACAGCTAGACCTGAGTGAAAAGCAGGCTGCCCCTTGCACAGGCATCTGTGCTCTGTCTTCTTTCTCCTTCTTTGCTAACAGCATCCTGCTTTTCCTTGAGGAATCTTCCACCCCTCAGTTCCACAGGGTTCAGGGGGAGGTCTTTGCCTTGCCTTGAGGGTGGGCAAGGGAAGCTGGCTCAATCAGAACACTGCCTCTCTCCAACCCCAGTGACAGTGGGGAATGGGCACCTGTAAATCAGACTACATTCTGGCTAAGACAGAGATCGGCTCCTTTCTGTTGACACTGAACATGGGAGGATAAAAGTCTGGTCTGTCTGGGGCCACCATATGTGTTCCCTGTCTTCAAATGAACTTATCGAAGTAGAAAATAGAGCCAAGAGTCGGAGAGAGGTTCCTACTGGCATTATTTAGGGACTCAGATCCAGCTGAAGCTGAAGCCAAGCGCTGCCCCTGGCCTTTTCAGTTACGTGAGTCAATACATTTTCTTCAGTCAGTCCGAGTTAGGTCTCTGTCACTCGTCACTGAAAGAATCCTTGCTGTTGTAACTGGATCATCTCTAAGCCCTCTCAATCAAATGAATCTGTTTTGGAACTAAGGGTGGCTTCTGAAGGACAGAGGCAGAAACAGTCCCCCAGGAGTCACCTCTGATCTGCAGGGGTAGCCTCCGTCCCCCGCTGCAGAATTCTGCCTGGGAGAAAGGGGCTGGGAAGAGGACCGTCGTGAGGGTAGGAGGCAGTGGGGCGACTGGGAGATAACTGAGCCCATCTGTGGCTGAGCAGTCCCCAATTTAATATTCCCTGAAGGATTCTGAGCTCTTGGGACCCAAAGACAAATCTAATATACTGGCCCCTAAGATGCCCCCTCAGGGCTTAATGCTGGAGCACTAGAATATGAAAGAAAGGAAGTTCAAATCAAAGGGAAGCATTTCAAAAATCTTCTCTCCGGAGCCAACTTTGAATAGAACAATCCAATCATTTTGAAGGGGATTATAAAAGACACTTAATTCCCTAGCATAGGACACCATCCACAGACCCAGCTGAAAGGCAAGTCAATTGAACAAACCTGAAGTTGTATATATCTGAGGGAGCAAAAGTGCTCTTGATCTGGCTTCAAATCCTGACTCTGCCACTCTGCAGCCATGAGACCCAGGGGTGGGTTTCCATATTTGCTGAGCCTCAGTCTCTTATCTTATGAAATGGGGATGGTAATACCATGAGAATGTCATGATAACTAGGTGAGACTGTACCTTTAAAACACCCACGTGGATGGAGCGGCTAGCGCTGTCCTTGGAGATGGGTGAATGTGGAGAAGAACTCACAGCAGAAGAAAGCTCCTGATTTCAATTCTCTAGGAATCAGGGATGGACATTTCAGAGAAAGGCACAGGGCTTTAGTAAGGCCTCAATAGAGTTTCGCTCCTGTAGACATGCATCCCATCCTTGGCACCCTAGGCTTTAGCCAGCTCATGGCTCAGAACATTCTCATTTGCTCGCTCCCTTAATCACGCATGTATTCAAGAAATGTTTACTGAGCACCTACTATGTGACAGTTACTATCCTAAGCCCTGGGATTACACTGGTGAGGAACGAGTCATTGTCCCTAAGGGATACGGAGTTGAATGGAGGGAGAGAGATAAATAAATGAGCAGTAATAAATTATGATAACTTTTCCCACCTCTCTGCATGTGGCTGTAAGGGGAAGGCAGAATGAAAATGGCCTGGAAAGACAAAGCATGAGGGCATTACAAGCAGTGTATCCTGGCGCCCAGCCCTGCGTCCTGCCAACAGGGAGTAGGTGATTAACGGTTGCTGGGTTGAACTGGAGCTGGAAGGACCTAGTCCAACCCTTTTTTTGTTTTCCAAGTAGGGAGGGGAGGCTTACAGAGGCTGAAAGGTCTCTTTCAGCCACATGGCCAGTGGCTACTGGACTGGGGGCTGGGACCAGTTCTTCAGTTTAGTCACAACACAAAGAGGAAAGCCTTTGGAAACTCTGGATATAAAGAATCAATCTGAGTCCTATGGAGTTTCAAGGACCTGTTGTCTGCTGTCATGTTCCAAGCGCTACCTGGGGGCTTGGGCAGGTCTGTGGGCGGCTGGACCATGCAGCCCAGAGAAGTGGGTCTCTGGGGGTTTCGATGAACTTCAGCATAAAAACTACCACTAGTAGGAAGGTGGATGCCTTCCGTATGCTTGCTGATGTCCATTCAATGTTTGTTCACATTTATCAGAAGTAGTTTGTATGGATGTGGAGCTGAAAACACCAACTGCTAGTTGCCTAACCCTGGGCAAGCTACCAAACCTCTCAGTTTCTGCCTCTTTAAAATGAGCCTCAGTTTCCTCCTTTTTAAAATGGATTTGCAGGGTGCCTGGGTGGCTCAGTTGGTGAAGCATCTGCCTTCGGCTCAGGTCATGATCTCGGGGTCCTGGGATCGACCCTCATGTTGGGTTCCCCGCTCAGTGGGGAGTCCACTTCTCCCTCTGCCCCTCCCTCCCGCTCATGGTTGCTCAAGCTCTCTCTCAAATAAATAAAATCTTTAAAAGAAAATGGCCTTACAGGTATGAGCTGAGAAGTGACTAGGACAGGAACATCTTGGTGCCCGGCAAAGTTAAGGGTGCATCAAGGGCCATCTTGGTCCAAAAAGAAACATCTGTGCTCATCAGGTCAATCGTGGTGCCTCCCTTGGCCATGCCTTCTCCTTGAACGGAAATGGCTATGCCTGAGGAAGGCTGAGGAACAAGTCCTGGGTGGGCCCCATGACCATACCTTCTCTGGCCACAATGGTGCCTGGGGCATGGGTAGAGCCCTGACCTAAGGGCAGCCAATGCATCAACTTGCCTGTGGTCAACAGCCTAGCAAGAAATGTGCCTAGATGGGGTGCAGCAGGTCAATCAAATCTTTTTCTCTTTCTTGGAGATGTGCCTGATGTATGGAAAGGGAGTTAACGAGTAAAGCAGACACACAGCTATACGGAGAAGAGGCAAGGACTCTTGAAGGATGGAATCCAGAAATTCCTGCCATTGAGGGGGTCATAAGAGACTCTGGTAGCCAGACTTGGAAAGATCTTCCCATTTCAGGCACCGGGAGGCCTGGCTATGCCTTGGTTTCACCTCTTCCTCCTCGAGAGCCTCATTGATTTTCCCCACATTCCAACTAGCTGCATTCCCTTTTCCCTTTACTGGGTCCAAATCCCACATCTGTCATTTAGCAGGGGTCACCCTGGGAATGTCACAGCTTCCCTAAGCCTCAGTTTCCACCTGGGTAAAATGCAGATATAATTCCTTCCTATTGAGGCTGTCACAAGGAATGAAAGAGATACTACAGGTGAACACAGCTGGTACAGTATCTGACTCAATAATGTAAGTTTCCACCTTCTAGAGACCACAGTATAGGGCATTTTCCAGTAAATGGTTTAAGTTCAGTATTCTAGTGTTTTTTCCTCACTATTTTACATAAAGGATAGTCCCTTATAATAAAACATTTTCAGTAAGACTATGTCCAATGGACTCTGGAGCCACCAAGAAGCTAAGAGGAAGTTATAAATAGCTCCAGGCTCTGGAACAAAAGGAAGAAACTGGGTCTTAGTGGGCAGAGTGTGAAAAGATCCTGCCCCCACCCCATCTTCCTTCCAGATGCAGATCTGGGGCCTCTCCTGACACATTCCGACAGCAAGCCTTCCCTCCTCCGCTGGGGCTTGGCTCCAGCCCTTCTCTATGCCTCTCTGAGCGATGGGATAGGTGCCGGCTTCCTCTTTTAACAGTCTGGCTGCAATCAGAGGAGCCAGAAGATTAGAGGGACAACATGCACCAAGGCGGACGCCCCTATGAAGGTCCTCTTCCTTTCAGGGAGGCTTTGCTGGAAGCTGGCTGCACCCACCTGCTCTTTCCTCTTCTCAACATTCAGCTCAGAGAATCGCGAACGTTTATCATTATTACCTATGCACCCTGCACTGTCCATTCATCACCAGTGTTGCACCCCTAACCTGCACCAGAATTCAGAGCCAAGCAGTATTTAAGGGATCTTGGATTGTGTTACATATTCCTTTCCCTTTGAACTCACATTTTGGAAAGCCCTTCATTCAGACCATGTCTAGTTTTAAGACAGTTATGAAAACAACAAAAAAACCTTTTTAAAGCACACAGCAAAACGCAATGGTTTCTTTACACAGCTGTCCCACATGCTACAGTTGGTCCTCCCAAAGATGTTAACACGCGATGTAGTCCATGTGCTCCAACTCCCGACACAGGCTGACAGGGGGAAGAACTCTGGTTAATCGATACGGAACGGGAGGTCAAGGTACCTGGAACTAGCAGCAGGAAATACCATCAGAAGGACCACACCTCAGGTCCTGGGTAAACTGCCAAACTGCTGGGCAAACATCATTAGGAGGAAATGGGCTTCAATAACAAGATTCTTGACGATTCATGAAAGAGGGAAAAAGAAAAAGCAAAAATGTAAAGATCCTTGTTCAAGGATATTGTTGCCACTCTGTGTCTAGAGACAGAGAACAGGAAGAAACAAATCTGTATGTCCAACAAGAGAGTAATGGCTGCATAGGTTAGATTCTTGTGGAATATTACATGGCTGTTAGAAACGTCTTGGAAACATGACCGTAATATATTAAGTTAAAAAACCTACTTGTAGAATAAAATACATATACAACCACATTTTTCTAAAAAAGACCCCCAAGTCCCCTAAACAAAAAAACAAACCCCTTCATCTGTCTATATATGTTGTATAAACGAAGGAAAAAAAAAAACTATAGAAAGCTAAACTGTTAGCATTCACTACCTGGGCAGGTTTGGGATTGGAGGTGGGTGCTGGTGGTGGGGACTACTACTGATTTCTTCCCCCCAGAAAGGTGGGAGCAGGTTTACAATTGGGAGTGAATAATGTCCTATTCTATTTATTTATTGTTAAAGATTTATTTACTTATTTGACAGAGAAAGAGCATGAGAGAGTGCACAAGTTGGGAGAAGAGGGAGAAGCAGGCTCCCCAGTGAGCAGGGAGCCCAAAGCAGGGCTCCATCCCAAGACCCAGGAATCACGACCTGAGCCGAAGGCAGACGCTTAACCGACTGAGCCACCCGTGTCCTATTCTATTTAGCAGTGCTCCTCCACTGAGCTGCTCTGCTGGTCTTACCACCACACTGCCCTGGATGCCATCTTAACGAAGGGAGAGAACTGATCATCGCCTTAACTCACAGTCATCATTCTCTTTTTTCTTAAACTCTTTCAAGGCCAGCGCCACTTAGAAATCAAACCCATCTCTGTAACCAACTGAGTGCTATCTGTCTGCTCCTGGATAAGCATATATTACCTTCAGCATGGTGAGTGAAATGCAACCTGAGTCATCTGTTGGTTCTGTCTACTTATATTTATCTCACCAATCCTGCTTGCCATGCCTGGTCCTTCATGCACAAAGGATTAGAACTTAAAAATGTCTCGCTCCTTCTATGCAAGGAAGGGGTCTTGGTCTGTGTGTGAGACAGCAGAAAGAGTGTATGTTTGGATCCAGGTTTGAGTCTTTCCTGCTCTCTGCTACCGTTCTGAGGTCCAGTTTATCCATCTGTAAAATGGAGCTAGTGGTCCCCGTGAAATAAAAAACAATTTCAGAAAGGCTGGAATCAGAGAGTCATTAACAGTGTTTCTGTACATGAGAAGACAGTGTTGAAGCATAAAAGAAAAACACGTCATGCAAAACCTCAAAGTTGGAAGAAGTAAAATGAGGCTGGAAAAGTGCTCAACTCCACACCCGGCACACAAGCACTTGATAAATGGGAGACACTGTCATTATTCATGGAGAATACAGCCTCCATTTCTAGAAAATTCAGAAAATGCACTGGTCTGCAGAAACGATAAAAGAACAGAAACCACACATCAGCTCATGTGGACATCAAGTGGTTCCGCCTAGGATAAATTGTAGGGGACACATGCCCATTTGGTTTCTTAGTTGACAGGCGGCCATTTTTGCTTACAAGCCATCTATCTCTGTAATTTCAACCAAGGGCTGAATTCACTGAAATCTGTTTTTAAAATTACAGAAGTCAATCTGAGAGATTTTTATGGCTGCCATTTTATTTTAAGGCTTATGGGCAACTTTAAATCTCAATATGAGGTCTGAGGGATCAATAACTATTGTCTTGAAAGGAATACCACCGTTCAGAAGGGAATCATGTAATTTCGGAGGAGAACTGATTTAAGCCTTCTAAAAAAATCAGTCATGCTCCAAAGAAATCTGGACTTTCTCCTTTCTCTGCTCAAAAATCACTCAGGCTACAGCCCTTCTTTCCATCCTCCTGTCCCTATTACACAACTGCCTTGCTACTAACCTGCCAAACCAGGGCGTCCTCATCCCTCCCAGACTGCATCTTGGGGGTGCGAGGCTTATCCTGAAGTTCTCCATTAGCAACTGCCAACCAAGCTTACTCCGGCACACGAATAAGGAGAAAAAGGGTAAGAACTGTAAAAATACATACTAAATATGTCTTCCAAGCCTGTCGTTGTTCCACGGAGGGTCTGACACACCTCTCAGCACCGCGGCGGGTGGGACAGGGGTGGATGCAGACTCCGGCCATCCAGTCCCATTGCAGAGGGTGGGAGGAGGTGTGTGTGTCCCCGCCACGACCCGCACACGGGCCAAAAACGCCATCGCCCTGCACACCACACACACCACAGCCCACAGCCGATCTTGGTTCACTTCTAGATTCACTGTCCATTATGCCTCAGGCATTTCTTGCTATTCGAGGAAAGCAAGTTAATTAAAACCACAATAAAAACAGAGCAACTCAGAAAAAGATCCTGTCACCGTTTCCATTTTTCACAACATAAATGGCACCATTTACTAAACTGCCTGCTTGACCTCGTCATTTGGATGTTTAATGACATCTTAAACCTGACAGAAATAAAAATCTTCGTTTTCCCCAAATCTGCTCTTCTCAAAGCCTTTGTTTCTGTAAATGGCAACTCCATCTTCCCAGCCGCTCTGGCCAAAAACCTTGGCATTATCTCCGTCTCTTCTCTTTTTTTCATATCCATGTTGTCAATAAGCAAATCCCGTCATCTCCGCCCTCAAAGTCTATCTAGAATGCGGCCACTGTTCTCTGCTACTTCTCTGCCACTGTGGTCTGAGTCACTGTCCCTCTGCTCTGCCTGGCTGTAACAAACTCCTAACTGGTTTCCCTGCTTCCACCGTTGGCCGCCTACAGTCTGTTCTTAACATAGCAACTGAAGTGATCCTCTGAAAAGGAAAATCAGATTCTGTCGCTCTCTGCTCAAAACTCTGCAGCGCTGCCCTTCTCACTCCCTTTGGTAAAAGCCAAAGCCCCATATGGCCCTGACATCTCTCCAGCCTTGCTTCCTATCATTTTTTCGCCTGGCTCATTAGGCTCCACAGGCCAAGCATGATGGCCCCAGGGTCTTTGCACTCGCTTGTTTCCTCTGCCTGCAGAGTTCTTCCCCCAGTTAACTGCCCTGCTAGACCCCTCATTTCTTCGTATCTCTGCTCATATGTCATCGTATTGGAGAGGCCTCCCCCTCCCACTGAAATAAAATCCATCCCATTCCCATCACTTTCTCTGTCCCTTACTCGGCCTCTTTCCATTTCTTATATTTTTTTATCACCATCTGAAAAAAATAATACTTTTATTTGTTTATGACCTCCCCTACCCAGTAGACTGTAAGCTCCAGGAAAAAAGAAATTTTGCCTATTCTGTTCACTGCTGTTTCCCCAGGGACTAGCTCATATACTAAGCACACATGGTAGGCACATGATAAATATTTGTTGAGTGATTGAATGAAAGACTTGCAGAGGCAGTTTGAGGCGACTAATAGGCTTGGTGATCTCCTTAAGGCAGGAACTGACACTTGATCATTTTAGTATAAATGAGTAGGGGCTAGCTATATTTTAGATGGGCTACAGATGGGGGGGGGGTGGAGGTATGGGAAAGAAGTCCCTGATACATAATTACTTTAGATTAAGTTCCGGATTTAATTAGCTCGGGGTACATCCATAGGTGGCCATGCAGGGCAGGAGCCCAAGAGCACAGGTGGCAACTCTGCCAACAGTTTCCCTTGGCCCCCAGGGTCCCCAAAATAAATGAGTAGCTGGCAACGTCTTCTGGGTCAGGAAAACTCAATTCTTGTTACATCCCTGGTCTTTCTTGCTCAGGTTCACATTACCATTTGAGAAGATTCTGCTTCTGTTTCTGGGGATATTTATAAATATCTGGCTTTCCTAGTGCTCAAGCCCTCAGCGCTGCCAGCTGTCCTGAGCCCATGGAGCCATTTTCCCTCAGGGGTCTCCCTCCTCCCAATTCCTTACCCTTTTATCTGGGTGTTTTGGATACTGCAATGGCTGGCAAACCACCACAACAAATCCATTTCCAACTGGACTCCAGCTAAAACTCTGCCCAGGGTGTACCTGTATGACTTTGGCCACAGGTCACTCTCCCTCTACCATTTTGATTCTCTTATTTGCTGATCTGAAAAAAGTGAGTAACGATGATGATGACAATAACAGCACCTGTCCAACCCACTCATGAGGGATGCTGGTCTATAATTTAATTTTCCTGCAAGATCTTTGTCTTCTTTTGGTATCAGGGTAATGCTGAGTTCACAATGAATTGGAAAGTACTCCATGCTCTTTAATTTTTTAATTAGTTTAGGTGGGGTATGTATTATTTTTTTGAGGGGGGTGGGAATTCACCAGTGAACCCATCTGGGCCTTGAGTTTTCTTTGTGGGGAGGTTCTTAACTATATTATCAATTTGGACTACTCTGGTTAATCATTTCTTTTTGAGTGAGCTTTGGTAGTTTGTGTCCTTCAAGGAATTTATTATTTAATCTAAACTGCTGAATTTACAGGCATAAAGTTGTTCAGAATATTTCTCTATTAGTCTCTTAATAGGTATAGTATCTATCGTTATATCAACTCTCTCATTCCTGATATTGGTAATTTGTGTCTTCTTTTTCTCTGTAGCAGTCTGGTTAGAAGTTAATCCATTTAATTGATCATCTCAAAGAGTTAGCTTTTGGTTTCATTGATTTTTTCCTATTGTTTTTCTATTTTCAACTTTTTTGATCTCTGCTTTGATCTTTTTTATTTCCTTTCTTCTGCTTATTTTGCATTAACTTGCTCTTATTTTTCTCATATCTTAAAATAGAAGCCGATGTCATCAATTTGAGACCATTTTTCTTTTCTAATATAAGCACTAAATGCTACAAATTTACCCATAAGTATTGCTTTAGTGACTCTCCACAAATTCTGATATGCTCTTTTCATTACCATTCGGTTCAAAACATTTTCTAATTTTCCTTTTGATTTCTTCTTTGACCCATCTGTTATTCATACATGAATTGCATAGTTTCCAAACATTTGGAAATTTTAAGAGACTGTTCTGGTATCGGTTTCTAAATTTAATTCCACTATGGTCAGAAGACATACTTTGTATCACCTGAATCCTTTCAAATTTGTGGAGACTTGTTTCCAACCCAGAATATGATCTATCTTGGAAAATGTTCTGTATTCACTTTAAAAGAATGGACATTCTGCTGTTACTGGGTAGAATACTCTATAAACGTCAGTTGGGTCAGGCTGGTGGATAATGCTGCTTAAGTCCACTATATCGTTGCTGATTTTCTAATCGTTCTATCAATTTTTGAGAGGAGAGTGTTGAAATCTCATAATTGTGGCTATGTCTATTTCTTTTTGCCCTTCTATGAGTTTTTGCTTCGTGTATTTTGAAGCTCTCTTATGAGGTACATAAACATTTCAGGTTGCTATGTTCTCTTGATGCAAGATCCCTTTATTAAATTGTGAAACCTATCTTCTTTATCCCTGATATTCTTGGCTCTGAATTTTACTTTAACTGATACTCATTTGGCCACCAAAGCTTTCTTTTGATTGGTGTTAGCATGACAGATCTTTCCTATCCTTTTGCTTTTATTTGTATCTTTATATTTAAAGTGTGTTTCTTGCAGTCAGCATGTAGTTGAATCTTGCTTTCTTACCTAATTGGACATTCCCTACCTGTTTCAGTTACGATTAGTGCACTTACGTTTTTTTTAAATTTTTATTTATTTATTTGACATAGAGAGATCACAAGTAAGCAGAGAGGCAGGCAGAGACAGGGGAGGAAGCAGGCTCCCGCTGAGCAGAGAGCCCGATGTGGGGCTCAATCCCAGGACCCTGAGATCATGACCTGAGCTGAAGGCAGAGGCTTTAAACCACTGAGCCACCCAGGCCCCCCAGTGAACTTACTTTTCTTTTTTTTTTTTTAATTTTTTTTAAAGATTTTATTTATTTGAAACAGAGAGAGAGAGAGAGAGAGATCACAAGTAGGCAGAGAGGCAGGAAGAGAGAGAGGGGGAAGCAGGCTCCCCGCCTAGCAGAGAGCCTGATGCGGGGCTCGATCCCAGGACCCTGAGACCATGACCTGAGCCCAAGGCAGAGGCCTTAACCCACTGAGCCACCCAGGCGCCCCTCAGTGCACTTACTTTTAATGTGACTATTGATATGGTTAGGTTAAAGTCCATTTGCTTTCTATTTCTCTTTCCATTTTTTTTTTTTAAGATCTTATTTATTTATTTGACACAGGAGGAGACAGCAAGGGAGAGAGCACAAGCAGGAGGAGCTGCAGGCACAGGGAGAGGGAGAAGCAGGCTTCCTGCTGAGCAAGGAACCCAGTGTGAGGCTCCATCCCAGGACCCTGGGATCATGACCTGAGCCAAAGGCAGATGCTTAACTGACTGGGCCACTCAGGCACCCCTCTATTTCTCTTTTCTGATCTCAGTTACCTTTTTTCTCTTTTTCTGCATTCTTTTGGATTAACTGAATATTCTTCATTATTCCATTTTGTCTCCCTTGTTGGCTTATTTGCTATACCTCTTTGTTTCTGCTATCTTAGTGCTTGTTTTACAATTTATAAGACACATTTTAAAGTTATGACAGTAAACCTTTATATGATATTATATCACTTCACAAGTAGTATGAGAATCTTATAGTAGTATATTATCATTTCTCCTCTCTGACCTTCATGTTGGCATACGTTGTACTTTTACATAGATTTAAACCCAACAATATGCTGTGATTATTTCTGGTTATACAGTCAGATACCTTTTAACAAGATTTAAACAATAAGAAAGAAATAGTGTAGAAGATGGGGTGGAATGGGGTTGGGGGCGGGGAGAAAGAAATAGTTTATTTACCCGCATATTTACTCCAGTGATCTTCCTTCTTTGTAAATGAAATCCCTATTTCCATCTGTCATCCTGTTTTTTCCCTAAAGGACTTCCTTTAACATTTCTTACAGTACATAACTGCTGTGATAAATTCTTTCAGCTTTTTTATGTCTGTCAAGTCTCTATTTTGCCTTTATTTTTGAAAGCTATTTTCCCTGGGTGTAGAATTCTAGGTTGACAGAGTTTTTACCTTTAGTATCTTCAAGATGTTGTTTTACTGTGTTCTTGCTTCTGTCGTTCCCAGTGAGAATTCTGTCATCCTTGCCTTTGGTCCTCTCTGTATAACGTGTGTTATTCCTCTGCGTACTCTAAAATTACTTTGTCTTCATCACTGGTTTGTAGTCATTTGATTATGATGTACAGTAGTGTCATTTTATTAATGTTTCTTGGGTCGGGTTTCATTGAGCTTCTTGGATCTGACGTTTTATAGTTGCCACTCCCCATAGAAACATTTTGGCCACTGTTTTCTTCCTCTCTTTCACAGACTCCAATTACCTGGATACTTGAGTACTTAATGTTGTCCGACAGTTCATTAATGCTCTTTTAATTTTGAAAAATTCTTTTTCTGTATTTTATTTTGGAGTAGTTTCTTTTCCTACTCTTCAGTTTCACTTTTTCCCTACCCCTGCAAAATCTAAGCTGCGATTCATCCCATACACTATTTCTCGCTGCATATTTAGCTTCATTTCTAGAGGTTCAGTTTGGGTCTTTTTATATAATTCACATGTCTACTTAATTTTTGAAATATATGGAATACAGTTATAATAACTGTTTTAGTGTCCTCTGCTAATTCTAAAATTGTTGTCAACTCTAGATTTATTTTAATTAGTATCTTCCTCATTATAGGCCAGGTTTCTTGGCTTCTTTGCATGCCTGATAACTTTTGACTGGGTTTTACCTTAGTTCATGCTGAATATCTTTGTCTTTTTTTTTTTTTTTTAATCTTTGTCTTTCTATAGTCTCAAGCTTTGCTCTGGAATTCAGTTCAGTTACTTAGAAACAGTTTGGTCTTTCTGGGTCATAATTTGATTTTTCAGACTAGTCCAGAGCACTGTTCAGTCTAGGACTAATTATTAGTCTTTGTGAGGTAAAACTCTTTCAAGTGCTCTACTCAATTCTCCAAAAGTTATGAGTTACGGCGTTTCCCAGCCTGAGTGGTACAGTCTCAGCCCTGTGTGTTCTCTTTAGCCCTTTTGGGTGACCCCCTTCCCAGTCTCAGGAAACTTCGGCACAGGCAAGTACTCATCAGACATCTGCTGAGTAGTTGAGGGAACCCTCTGCAGATCTCCACAACTCAATCTCCATATGGCTCTCTCTTCTCTGGGACCCGGTCCTGTGAACTCTGGCCTCTTTGGTCTCCCTGGACTCTATTTGGGTTCCCCTCCCTACACCATGGCCTGGAAACACTCTCAAGACAAAAGGTGGGGAACCTGTAGGGCTCACTTCATTTGTCTTCAATCTCTTAAGAATTACTGCCTGTCACTGTCTGGTGTCCAATAACTTATAAGCCATTGCTTCAGAGTTCGTCCTTCGTTGTTGTTATTTCAGGCAGGAGGATGTCACTGTTACTCTAGTTTGGCCTCCAAATAGCATTTTTGTATGTCTCTGTGTACATTCATATTGGGGGCACTATGATTATCATTACAACAAATGCTATACTTGTGGTTGATTTAAACTTGTGCTGACAAGTTGTCTTTCTTTCCATAGTATATATTTGATAAATGTCTGTCAACACGAATAGGCCATAATTGCCTCTCTTATTGCTTTTGTAACCCATTGGAGATGTAAAGGTGATCAATAGAATACTGGCCTATTATAATAATATGAACTTCCAAGTTCTTTTGAGGAAATTCAGCCTATATCGTAAATCAACAGAGTTAATTTAGCAAAAAGCAACAAGCAAAAAGAAGCATGGAACCAAGAATCTGGTAGATTTGGACCTTTTACTGCAACAAAGATTTCATTTGGGTTCATTCATTACTGAAAGCTAAACCAATGGGCTGGGGAAAGCAGGTCAAGATTATAGGTAGTTTTCAGTCCCACCATGGACAGTCTTTGCATGGGAAAAAATGACCATTTTCTCAGAGGAGAAGTTTGCACAGGAACCTTCAGACCCCAGGCACTCCAGCAGTTGGAGCTGCTGCCGTCAGCTCTGTGCCCTGGAGGGACCTCCAGGCATGGCTGCTGAGCAACCCCCCATGGACTGAAAGCAATCTAGTGTACCAGCCAGCCTCCATTTGGCTCCCTCAGCTGGGGGGTGCAGCGGGCAGGTCCCCTCAGAGTCAGCTGGCCACCTCCCACACGCAAGCCCAGAAAGTCAGGCCCAACTGCCTGGTCTCCACTGTCTAAGGCGCCATGGTCCCTGGTGCAGCGTCTGGTGGGAGCAGGTGCCGCTGGCACAAGCAGCCCCTCAGTCCTGCTCCTGGCACGCTATTGCCAAAACTCAGATGAAGAAGTAAAAGGCAAACTAGAGAAGTTGTTTCAGCTCAAAGAAACCAGAGGGAGAGAGTGTCTCCACTGCTCCATTCCTCACACATTTCTGCAGGAAAGATCCACCAAACCCCTCCAGCCCGGGGTAAAAAATAAAAGCTCTTCAAGACATCTGTCAACTCATTTCGGGAAAGTGAGCTTCCACACGGGGAATTCTAAAAAGTGTGCATTGGGCGGGGGCTGGGGGGGGGGGTGTCAGGAGCTCTGGACTTAGGAACCTCCTCCATGGTGACTTGGGGGGAGCCGGAAGCATCCTTAGGCTGAATTCACACCCACCTAGAACAGTGGTTCCTCACCGTACTGATGCCCTGGACCCCTCTGCCAGGCTGCCAGAGCCTGTGGCCGCTTCTCAGAGCAGCGTTTACCACGCATCAAACAAAACAGGTCAGATGATGCAAACCAATCAGACCGAGATACAGTTATCAAAATAATAAACAATGAGAAATAGAGTAATACAAGTATTTCCATACGAACTCATTACACAACACGATCCACTGGCAGTTCCAAAAACTACCTTTACTTCAAAGCAGGGATGAGTATTCAGGACATTTCTGGACATCTGTAAAGTGATGTAAAAGTAAGTGATTTCTTTTGGTGACAACATTGCAGGTGCTTTATTGCTTTCAGTCATAACGGTAAGGAACACCACATTTCGGTGAGAGGTTAATGAAGAGAAAAATGCAATGTTTTGCCTCATTCAGGTTTACAGACCTGTCTGTGGGCCCCAGGACTCCTAGACTAGGAAGATCTTTCTTTTCCTGAGCTGTTGGGAGAGACCTTTCTTTTCCTGAGCCATTGGGGCCTCTAATCAGCTGGGAGCCTCAAACTTGTAATCAGTAAGCTGGGGATCCCGCATCTTTTGCCTACTTCTCTACCTTGCGTGTCTTCCTGCAAAGGCTGGGGCTGGGTGGGGGTGCCCTCTGAAGTTCCAAGTACTCTGTGTCTACTCTTATTACTGGTCTTCTCATCTGGGACGTAATGACCTGTTTCGCCTGTCTGTCCCCATCTCTTGCACAAGGCAGCAATAATGGCTCGTTTATCATTGTGATCTTGGTGTCGAGCACAAGGCCTGGCACACAGGAGACCATGCCTGTATATTTACTGACTCAGCAGACGAATGGACGGCTGAAAGCTGTGACCACACCTAGCTTCTCTCTCTTGTTACAAAAATATTCCTTATTTCACACCAGCAGTTTCTCAACCCTTTATATAAGTGAGCGTTGCTTTATGAGGTTTTAGAAACTACTGAGACCATGGATGCATCCCAAAGACTCAGATTCCGATGGTCTGGGGTGGGGCCCTGGCCTTTGTCTGTTTTTAAAACCACCCCAGGGACAGCCAGAGTTGAGACCCCACAGTAGCATAAAAAGCTGCTGAGGTCAGAGTGCAGTGCTCCCAGATGAACTTCTTTTCCAGAGCCAGCGAGAAGAAATTAGTGCAGAATTCTGAACTCTGCAAGGGGTTAACCACATAAATTGAGTTTCTGACCCTCGGAGTCAGGTCACAGTTCTGAATCCAGCAACATCGGTAATATCTGAACTACATTGTCAGACTTAGATGAAAAATCTGGGGCTTGAAGTGAAGACCATGGAACAAATGATTGCAAACGCCATGGACAAGGACTCCAAAGGCCGCACGTTCCCTCCCCTCGTAGCAAGAAGTCCTTATGAATAGGGCCCATCCTGGACAAGCAGCATATTTTCTGGGGGACAGATTCCTGGCTGGGGTGGTTTCCTCATCTACAAAGTAGAGAGGAGAATAATAATAATAATGAGGCCAACTTCAAGGTATTGTTGCAGGAAGCGAAAGATGGAATGGGGCAGAAAGCATCTTGTAAGTAGCCCAAACAGGCTATCCAGACAAATTCTTTACTATTGGGATTCGTATTTATTTATGGTCACTTTACTGTTTTCCAGATACCGTGTTTTTTATGAGGTGAAGGTTTGTGTCAACCCCGTGTTGGGCAAGTCTGTTGGTGCCATTTTTCTAACAGCATGTACTCGCTTCGTGTGTATGTCACCTACTCGTAATTCTCACAGTATTTCTAACTTTCTCATGATCATTATCATAGTTGAATTGCTGCAATCTCATGATGAAACCGTAATGGATTAGAAGCTGCTTCTTATAAGTGAGCAAAAAAAGTGGCTTCTTGAGATGGAAACTACTCCTGGTGAAGACGCGGTGAAGACCGTTGAAATGACAACAAAGCATTTAGAATATTACAGAGACTAAGTTGATAAAGCAGTGGCAGGGTTGGAGAGGACCGATTTCGATTTTGAAAGAAGTTCTCCTGTGGGTAAATGCTATCAAACAGCATCACGTGCTATACAGAAATCTTTCTGGAAAGGAAGAGTTGATTGATGCACCAAGTTCCTTGTTGTTTTATTTTAGGAAACTGGCACAGTCACCCCAGCCTTCGGTAACCGCCACCCTGATCAGTCAGCAGTCACCACGTCGAGGCAGGACCCTCTGCCAGCAAAAGGATTACAACTCACTGAAAGCCCAGAGGATGGTTAGCACTTTTTAGCAATAATGTATTTTTTAAATTAAGGTACATATGTTGTTTTTTAGACATAATGCCGTTGCCCACTTAACCGATGACAGCAGAGTGTAGACGTAACTTTTATGTGCACAGGGAAACCAAAGAACTCCTCTGACTCGCTTTACCGCGATGTTCTGGAGCAAAATCTCGAGTATCTCTGCGCTGTGCTTGCTCTGCTTTCTACCAAAGGAGTTCTTCTAGGTGGAAAGACCTTGTGGATTACAGCGTCAGGTCAGACTCCCCACCTTCAAGTTCTGGCTTCGCTTACCCGCTGTGCCATCTTATGGAAATCATCTAACATTCTCATGCCTCGATTCCTTGTCTGTAAAATGATAGTAATAAAGGTATGTATCTTGCTGGGTTTTTGGTTATCTCATTCGGCTGAATGAGATAAAGCGCTTAAAGTACCTAGAACATCTTCTAAAACTTAAGCTTTGCATCGGAATCACCGGGAGGGCTTGTTTAAACACTGATTTCTGGGTCCCTCTCAAGAGCTTTTGATGCAGTAGATCTAAGCTGGGAAAAGAGAACGTGCATGACTAATATGCTCCTAGGTACCCACGGCATTGCTGGCCTGGGAGCCACACTTTGAGAACCACTGGCTGAGAACCAACCCTGGCATACAGTAAGCACCAACTGTTAGCTGCTATTACCTTTTCCTGGGCTCTACTTTCTAAACCCCTGAGCAAAACACTGTGTGTTCCGGTGCTACTCGGTACTGTCTTCCTGTAGAAGCTGTTTGGAATTCTGCCTGTGGAGGTTCCCAAAATGTGGTACCCACATTTTGGACCCAAGATAAGCTGCACCAGCATCACATTGGGAGCTTACTTATGATGCAAGTTCTTGGGCCCCAACCCAGGTCTATTGAATCAGGATTTATGGGGGTGAGGCACAATATCCTGGGCTCTAACATCCATCCAGGCAACTCTACTGTAAACTGACTTTAAGAACTCCTGCTCTAGTAGAAAATCACGAGGACCACCGCAACAAGCCTCCTGAAAATGGCTAGGGAGGCAGGACAGCTTAAGGTCCCGAGTATAGGTTTTGGTTGAGTTGGAGACCTGGCTCAGCTTCTTTGCCACCTTGGGGCCATGAGTTATGACACTCATTTAAGCCTCAGCTTCCCCAGCGGTAAAATGGTCACCACTGTAGGACCCAGCTCACAGGAACCTCAGATGCTGCAAACAACACACGATAACCGTTCAGGGAATGTTTGCTGCCACTCTTACCCTCTCTATCACTGCTACAATGTGTCTGGTCTCAAAGTGATTTGAGACAGCTTATTAAAAAAAGACATATAGGTGCACAGCCCTCTTTTAAGAAAAGGAAATAAAAACGTAGCACACAGAAAGTGAGGAGCACGAGGGTTG
This sequence comes from Nasua narica, assembly GCA_028533885.1. Classification (NCBI taxonomy): domain Eukaryota; kingdom Metazoa; phylum Chordata; class Mammalia; order Carnivora; family Procyonidae; genus Nasua; species Nasua narica. The sequence continues at coordinate 98,004,860 of CM052809.1, forward strand.
AAACTGAATGTAAGGTTTGCATGTCCCCGAAGGCCAGAGCAGAGGGGAAATGCAGAGGTCCTATGGTTCCCACTGCTTGAAAAGGGGAAGGAGACCAGCTCTTTTTCAACCCTCTGCCACCCCACCTCTAGATCTAGGAGAATCTGATCATATAAACCTCTGCTTACCAAGGCCCTGTGTACCAAGGAGGGAATTTCCTCCAGCCCGCTTGAAGTACCTGTTTCTTTAATTAATTCTCATCAAGAGCCACAGGCAAAATCCTTAGATTCCAGAAGATGAGAGAAGTCACACTCACTTTGGGTGCCGGATGTCAGGGAGAGAGCGATTCAGGGAGATTTTATCACTGACGTAAATGTTAAATCCATTTTCTCGGTACGCCTGATCCACTCTCTCCGCGTCGGTCATGGGGTAAGGTCTCCCTTGTTCTCCATTTCCTAGAAGCAAAGAGCAAAGTCAATGTTGCTAACTGAATGGAGTGGGGGAAGAAGGATCAAAGATATGATTAAACCACAGAGATAAAACCCTATGTGTGGATACAGAGTGGACCTCCAGATTTTGCAGGGGGAGTCTGAAGAGGGGAGGGGAATGACCATTTTTTTTGCCATGCCCATGTCACGTACTTTATAGACCTGTTCCCGTGTCATTCCCACAGCACGCTGTCAGGGTGCACAGGTAAGCCTTCATTCTATGGATGGATACACTGGGACTCAAGAAAGTTATAAGAGCAGGTTTACGGGCTCCAAAGTCCATGCTTGCCCTACTCTGCCAGGGGCCCCAGACATCCCTGACCATGGCATCCCATCAGCTGGACCGGAGGCCACAGCTACTGCACATGAGCTGACCCACCTTGGGCCAGTCACACCAACTCTCTGAAAAGCAGCTTTGCTACATCTGGTACCCACACCCCACTGAGAAACTCAAATGTGAAGTTGCATACATGCCAGAATTTGTAAACAATATTACGATTACTCTCTAGGCGAGGCAAACTTCACATGCAAATAAAAAATGCTGCAAATGATAAAAGGTGCTTTGATCTTTTAAGTCAGCAAACAATTACGATCTGCCTAGCCTAGGCCACGATTGCCGAAAAGTCACGGATTTGGGTGGACAAAGTGCTAGCTGTCCTTTCTCTGTACAATCCAACTGGGGGAAAGAGTTCTTGATGCTCCAGGAAACTGTTCTCTGGGTTCCCAGGGTGCAGATAGTGAGTAGGAATGTCCACACCCACCCCTGCAATTACAGCGCAGTCATCTGCAAGGGGACAGAGTCTGGAAGAAACGGGCATAAAATCGGCTCCTTAAAAATCATCTCGTCTTCCGGAGCTTGTAGTCTGATCAACACCCTATTTACTTTGCAGAGTAAATGTTGACAACATCAGCTTGATGGGAAGGTGCAGGCTGACAGGTGCGGCCAAGGGCTGTGCCTGCTTGCATCCGGCCAGATGAGAGAGAGGACGCTGCCATCTGTGACTCGGAAGGCTCCACGATAAGACGCTGCTGGCTCGCGCCCAGGACAGATTCCGCAAGGGACACAAATGCAGCCAGCAGAAAAAGGACAGCCAGAAGCATCTGCTTGGGGAGGGAAGTTTCAGGAAGGCAGTACAGGGGAGTGACTCAGAGTTCAGGCCCTAGAGTCTGGCAGAGTGCAGCGTGAAGCCTAAACCCGCCACTCGCAGCTTTGTCATCCTGGATGTGCTGTTAGCCTTTCTCTGATTGGGCTTTGCCCTTTGTATGAATGGGGGAAAAGAGGGTTCAATGTAATGATTAAGGAGATAATGCAGGGCGAGATGCCTGGTACAGAGTTAGCACTCGACACAAGCTAGTTATCATTACTCCTAATAATGTCTCCATTGCTTACTCTTTTTGTGCCGCTTAGCCCCATGTTCTAATAATTCTGGTATGATAACTACCTGGAAAATCAGCTTGTTTCAAATGTTTCCTTTCTCAGTTTAAGCAACACCCACCCCAACTTCATTTTCAATCGCTGCCCTACGGAAAAATGCATGTCGTGTTTTTAGATTTTCCTGACCATCGGTTATTGTATCAGCTCTAATTAGAGCCTTGCTGTAGTCTGGTTTTTTCATAATGTAATCTAAAAAAAAATCAATAGTGGTGGGTGCTCTTAACTAAGATAAAAATGAAAATACCAATCTCTATAGTTCTATGGTGCTTTCCAGTATTGTAAAGTTGCTTCATACCCATCACTTTATTTGTGTCACCTTCACAACAACCCCCGAGGTTGCCTGACCTGATGTCAGGAAGCATGAGCCCCACTGACGCATGGGGAAACCGAGGCTCCAGGAACATGGCGTCTATCTGATGGTCATGCGCTTGTTCAGTGGCGCCAGAGCTGCCGTCCTGACTCCTAGTCCAGGCTCTTTCCACATTAACTTTCCACATTATTTCCATAAACCCCCCCTCCCCACCCCTTCCCAGCTCCCCACTGTAATAGGAACTGCTCCAAAGACTAATTAGCCAAAGAAAACTTGAGCTGAAGCCTGCTAAATCCATTCAACCTTGCGGCTACATCCAGACCTGGGTTCGAGTCCCGAGCCTGCCTGTTTCTCACTGTGTACTGTAGGCAGATTACACCACATCCTTGAGCTCCAGGTCCCTTCTCATCAAATGGGTCACAGAAGGCGACTTGGGGTTTCCCTGAGAAAATGTGCAAAGTGTGGAGCCTGGGCCTTGCTCACTGCAGGTGTTTAATAAATGTTGGCTCTATCATGACTGCACCTGATTTTAGTGGTAACATATCTCATAAGGGGGGAGACATCGTCTATCACCCTGTGAAGGTGGCAGGGACAATTCCTGAAGGCAGTGGGTTTGGTGATGTGAGTGGAGAAAGGGATCAGCTAACAGGTGAAGAGGGAGACCGCCCCCCTCCCAGGAAGCAGGGGAAGGGGTGACGGCAAATGGAGAGGGAGTGAATAGCAGGTCCAGACACGCCTGCTAAACATGCACACGCATGTGCACGCATGCGTACGTGCCCTTCCCAGGACCCGCCAGTGCACGATACTGCTCTCCATACCTACGCGCTGGGCGTCCCTCCTGATAGCTTCTTTGTCATGCCAATCCTTCAGCTTCTGCCCATCTCCCACGAAAAATATCTTCTTTTGCTGATTGTGGGAGCCCTTAAAAAAAGATAAGAACAGTGAAAAAGGAGGAAAGGGGAAATAAATTCAATAACAGAGACCCAGAAATGGCACTCTCTATGGGAGCTTTTGGTGCTGACTGACAGTCTGTCATCATCTGCTTATTTATGAATCCCCGCGATCTGCCTTTGTTAGTTGCCGTATGCCAGTCGGGTGGGCAAAGGTCGGGTATGCGGTGTCCACCCTCCTGGAACTCCGAAACCAGCAGGAGAGAGAGCAGATGGACACACAGTCCTTTCTCCCATGGAAGAAAGCGGAAGCGTAGCTCTGTCCGTCAGAAATACGCGAGCCCTAAATGTGAGCCACATGTGTAACTTTAAATTTTCTAGTATTCACACTAAAAAAAAAAAAAAAACACAGAGGACTTAGCTTTGATAATATATTTTACTTAACCCAATACATTCTATCTAAAATATTATCCTTTTGACACACAATGTAAAAAATCCCTGATATATTTTACATTGTTTTTTTTTTTGTACTAAGCTTTTGAAATCTTTTTTTTACTGATTTTATTTATTTGTTAGAGGGAGAGAGACAGAATGAGTACAAGCAGGGGGAACGGCAGGGGGAGGGAGAGGGAGAAGTAGGCTCACCTCTGAGCAGGGAGCCTGAAGTGGGGCTCGATCCCAGGACCCTGGGACCATGAACCTGAGCCACCCAGGCATCCCCTAAGCCTTCGAAACCTAAGTGTGTATTTTACACTTGTGTTCGTCTCAATTCAGACCCTTCCAGTTGGCTCATGGCTACATACTGGACAGGGTAGGTAAGTGAACCTCAAATCAGAGGCCTGGAGAAAGGGCTAGAGGAGGAATTGACTTCCACTTGGGAGAACAGGGGAAAATTTCACAGACTTGAGGGTGTTTGGGCTAAGCTCCAGGTAAGCAGAAATGTGAGGCAGGGCAAAGACTTCCAGAGGCATGGAGAGTGGCAGAGCTGGGCTGGGCCTGAGGAGCTCTGAGCCCAGAGCAGAAGTCAGGTCCTGGTCACTTCCACAGTCCCAACGGCCCAGTCCCAAAGAGGGTGAACATTTGGCCACTGTGTGAACGATGTATGAATGTACGAGCAAGCAATTGGATGGCTGAAAGAAAATGGGAATATAGAACTGTCATAAGAGAGGGGCCCCTAGGGGCTGGGCTCTGAAGGCATTTATTGTGACTGGAAGGTAAGTCCATCCTGGTGGGCCTATTAGAAGCGGTTTCTCTAATTAAAGGAGTTGCACTCCGGTATCTGGGGTCATCAGAAGGTACCAGATGCTTCCCTATGCCAACAGTCAAGGCTAAAGACTTGGCCCGGGGGCTCAGTTAGAGCCTTCCCCCAGGTAACACTGCACCGCACGGCTGTTTAAGGATCTTCCTGTGTTCACGTAAATGAGAATGGCTTTCCACATCACCTTGCCCATTAAAAATCCTGCAGACTTGTTCTTGCCACTGTGGTATGCGAGATCCAAGAGTCCTATTTCCTATGTAATTAGCTACGAAGGCCCTGAGCATGTGGCATGCTACAGTATTAGCACTAACAAGAAGCTACCAGAATAAAGTCATCCCAAGTCTGTTTATTAAGTCTCTGGCTGATCCTTGTGTTAGCAGATTTTCCACAACGACTCAATATCCTTACATCAGCTCTAATGATAATAACAATCCTTTGTGTTCCCTCTCCTACGGACCTCTCTGAGCTACAAGCAGAAGGTTCTGAAAGTTAGCATGCCAGATGTGCTGGTCAGAGAGGGCAAGAAAACTGTGAAAACAAAGCCCACGTGCCCACGAACAGTTCTCGGGGTTCTCAGCAATCACAGAAGCTGAGTTGGAAGTTCCTTCAGCAAGTTTCAACTGCGTTCGGCTACTTTTCTACAGGAGACGCTTAGCACTGCCTTGGGAGGAGGGGTGCTGAGAGTGGGAGCTCGACCACCTTCCAACCAGACCAGCAATGCATCCGTCTGTTTTCCAAACCATGGTTCCATGTGGATTTCATTTTTGAAAGAACCCCCCACTAAAAACAAATTGACTATCAAATCTCCAAACAAGTGAATAAATCTACTTGGAAACTGACCAGGGCCACTTTGATATTTCACGGAGCAGCCGAGTCTTCAAGTGGATCAGGGACCTGCGCAAGGTAAAATCTCCATTGCTAAGAGATCAAGAGGATTCGGTCAATGGCTGTTTAGCAAGTTTTCTCCAGCCCTCCCTCCCAATTCCTTTTTCCCCTTCTGCTACCCAAAGACTGCGAACTTTAGTTGACTGCTGAGGTCACTGGTGGGATGAAGCTGAAGCTAGCTTACTGCAAGGAGCCCACCTAAAGAGGTTCTCAAAGTGTGAGCAGCACCGCCCCACCTGGGGCCTCGTTACAAATGTTCATTCCCGGGGCGCCTGGGGGGCTCAGTCGGTTAAGTGTCTGCCTTCGGCTCAGGTCATGATCCCAGGGTCCTGGGACTGGCCCTGTGCTTGGGCTCCCTGCTCTGTGGGGTCTGGGGTCTGCCTTGCCCTCTTTCCGCTCATGTGCTCTCTCTCTCTCAAATAAATAAATAAAATCTAAAAAAAAAAAAAGAAAGAAAGAAATGTTAATTCCTGGGCCCTGCCCCAGTCCTCCTGAGGCAGAAACTCTGGGGATGAGGCCTTATGATCCGTGTTTTAACAAGTCCTCCAAGAGAATCTGATGCACACTCAGGTTTGAGAATTACTGGTCTAGAATGAAGAAGGCCATAATCCTGCCTGTCTGGGTGCTGGTCAGACCAAACCTGGGCACTAGTATCTAAGTTGAACGGATATTTACCATCGACGGTCATAAAAACCTTAGGTATGGTGGCTGGCAAAAACAAGCTAGTGGCTTTTAAGGTTTTATTTTGTTTTGCCTTGTTTTTTTAGTTGCCAGTGTGGAAAAAAAGGGGGGGGGACATTCCCTATTGTTAAGAGTCAAGTGACCCTCAAAGGGCAATTTCAAGAATCTAAAATTCCATGAAGGGCTCTGTTTCCTCCATCTGCTTGTGAAAGTCTTCCCTCGATTCTGGGAATGGGGCATGGGATTGAATCTCACAGTTGTGACCTCATGGAAGGAGAGGCCTTGAATCTTCTTCTCAGAATGAAGAGTGAATTGCTGAACTGACAGGGCAGAGAAATAAGGTTCCAAAATTCTGGGAGTTTTACACCCTCAGTTTCTACCACCTGCACTGCCTTTGCTTTCATGATGTTTGACCCTCTGGAATGTTCTACAGAGAAGATTTATGTTGTTTAGGTGGTCTCAATAACACTTCCATCTCTCTAAACTAATAAGATAATAAGACACAGGGAGTTCTGCATGTCTAAGCACGTAGTTTTAGAGGAATCTCAAATATTCAAGCTAAGCAGCTGCTCAGAATCAATTAGTCCACTCCTCTCCCATCTTACAGATGGGGAATCTGAGGCCCAAAGAGGCCAAACTACCCTACCAAGGCCACATAAGCTGGCAAGAGGACAGGAGCCATGTTCTTTGATTCCCAGGCTAGTTTTCAGTGAAGAGAACCCTTGTAGTGTGACCTTGGACGAGCTACAGGAGTCACAAGTGCCCCAGTTTTCCCACCTGGAAAATGGAGACAGCATTACCTACCCCATAGGTACTTTCAGAAGAAGTGAGAAAAATCAGAAAAATAGAATGTATCCTGAGCACTTCCAGAATCTACACATAAAATGTGGACATCAACTCCTTTAGGATTTTCAGAATCTACTGTAAACTGACATCTCATCAGATCACCTTGATAAAGAACTCAAATTTTGCTACACGGGTTAAAAAGCTTTCCAATTAATAGGTCTGAGCTCAAATCCCAATCCCCAAATCACAGATCTTTCACTGCCCAAAGGACCCTTTGAATCCTACTCACATACCTTAACAAAACGTGGTCTATTTCAGGTAGTTTGGGACTCTATGAGGTCCATTCATGGAAATCCCACAGATGGATCATCCAAACTATAACCAAACGCTTATCAAGACCTACCCCGTGCCAGGTACTGTGCTAGGCACTGGGAATAGAGGCATGACAACACAGATCCTGTAAAAGTGTTAACGGGGTTTACAGCCAGATCAGTATCTCTCAAAGGGTGGTTTTTGGGAAACCTGGGCCCTCATTATAGATGTAATTTCTTGGCCCCACCTTGAACCTATTAAATCAGAGTACCTGGGGGGTGGGAGGCCAAGATGTGTTTTTAAACACATTCTCCAAGCGATTCTGATTCACAGTAAAACTGGAAAAACCATTTGTCTAAATCCAGCTGCCCTGATTTATAGATATGAAATCTGAAGTTAAGAGAACAGAACAGATTTGCCCTAAATCTCATAGCCAGCCCTAAAGATCAAACCGGATCTGGCTGTTCTCTCCCTGGGATAGACTGTGAGCTTCTGGAAGGCAGGAGCACTTCTTGTTTTGGTTCAGCACTGTGTATTCCTAGGCCAATACCTGGCCCATCTCAGGCCCTCAGTAAATATCAGCTGAATGAATGAATGGCGGCTCATCAATGGGGCAGGCAGTTTAGCTTAATGACTCAGAGCACACTGGTTTCAGAGTAGAAAAAAACCCAGGTTTCACTTTTGGAGCAGGTGCACCACAATTTCCTTGACTGACAGACAGAGAAAACTGACAGAATAACCATAATCCGTGGGTAGTTGGGAGAACAAGCTGGGCTCATCAACACAAAGCATCTAGCTCAGTATCTGGCACACAGTTAGGCCTTCTCAGTAAAAGGGGCCTATCAATACATTATTTTTAGAGTGCTAAATGATCCGGTGCTTGTGATGGGCACGGATGGGAATCAAATAATAAAACTGTAAGCCCTTCGGAGGCAACCTAACACCCGAGCTGATTCAACTGGCCATTGCTGATAACAGGATTTGGAGAGTCTCCTCATTCACAGAAGGGCATGTGCCCATGTGGGAATCTCTCAGACAAGAACAAAGTTCCTAGTTAACAGTGGCATTCTGCGATAGAAACAAACGTCACAAGATCTTTAGCCACAAGAAAGGCATGGATGGGGCCCCTGGGTGGCGCAGTTGGTTGAGCGACTGCCTTCGGCTCAGGTCATGATCCCGGAGTCCCGGGATCGAGTCCCACATCGGGCTCCCAGCTCCATGGGGAGTCCGCTTCTCACTCTGACCTTCTCTCTCTCACTCTCTCTCTTTCCTAATAAATAAATAAATAAAATCTTTAAAAAAAAAAAAAAAAAAGAAAGGCATGGATGACACTTCTCAAAAGACAGCAATTCCTATGCAATGGCAATCACGTAATAATGTGCAAGAAAGCACATCTGGATTTTTCAGTCCAGAGGTAGCTGTAAGTTTCTTTAATTCTGTAGGCTCAAATCTTCGTCCATGAAAGCTGCGATTGTCTGTCCTTGGTTTCCAGGGGTCCTGTTGCTACAAGAAGCAAAAGGATTGGGAGAGCAGGGCAAGAGAGGTGAGGGAGAGTCTTTGGAGGAGGCTGGCAGCGTCAACGCGGAAATCCCATTAAACAGTAAATTGGAAATGGATTTTGACTGGCTGCTCTAAGTACCCGCTTCTGGTGTCTGCGTGCTTTTACTTAACATTCCCCAGGAAGAATCGATTAGTGTTCAAACAGCCACACACTCACACACACAAACGGAATTTTAATCTTTTGTTTAATCACTATTTAGCGTGCCTGGCACCCTTTGGAGGGAAGAAAGGAAGGTGGTGAAGCAAGCCAACAGTACTCTGCCCAAGGAGAAAGAGCTATCAAAGGGCATGCTCAAATCCCAACAAGGCAGATGAGGCGACTCCTGCTAGAGAAACCTGGCACCTCCAGCTGAGCTGGCCAGTGTCTTCAAAATACGGGAAAAGGGCTATCCACTCTGAAACAGCGACGCTCGAAGTTACACAGAGCAGGTCATCTGCTTCATCTAGGGTCTGAGGACATATTATGGACCAGATTCTGCTGCAAATTTTAGCATGGCTTCTTTCCCCAACCGCCCCGCCCCCTTACAACTAACCCCGCAAAGGCACTGGAATGATTTTGCTTTGAGGTTTAGATGACTTTATATAATTCCAAAGTTTTGTCTATCCGCTAAGGAGATTATTCTAATAACCTCCACAGGAACACACACACATACATACATATACGCATACAGCAAAGCATTCTTTTTAAGGTTGCTTGCAAGGTTGTATTTCAAAGACAGCCACGTACAGCTTCATTTAGCTGAAAGCATAAAGTTACTTAAAGCGAGGGAGTTTGGACAATTGGATAAAGGTACTTCTTTTATCAGTTTTGAGGACATAAGCTGGATTGTTTTTATGTATTTATTCATCTAACAAATAAAGATGACTTTGTTGATAAATTGAGGACCTACTATGTCCAAAGAACTATGGGGGAGACAGAGATAATAAGATAGTCCCTGGACTCAACAAATAGTATGGCTATGAGACAAATACATAAGGAAGGAAAAAAAAACCCACAACACTAACATGAAGGTCCTGAAAATTGTATGGATAAATTTCAGATATTTCCAAGAGCCAAAGATTAAAGTCTGCCTGGGACAATGAGGGAAGGATTCCTACAGAAGCAGAGTCTTTGAAAGCTGCCTGAAAGAATGGGTAGGATTTTCATGGGTAGCAATGGGGGGGTCAGAATCTAGCTGGAGGAAAAGCATGTGCAAAGAAATGGCTGTGATCAAGTAATGGACAGATTTACTTAATGGCAAGGAGCATGATTTGGCTGGAGTGAGTGTGGTGCAGAAGAGAGTCATGAAGGGTGCCTGCGGGATCAGCCAGTGAAGTGTCCAACTCTTGATTTCAGCTCAGGTCATGATGTCAGGGTCATGAGATTGAGCCCTGTGTCAGGCTCCCCACTTGATTGGGGGGGTCTCTTCTCTCTCTTCCTATCCCTCTGCCCCTCCCCCCATTCATGTGTGCTTTCTCTCTCTCTCTCTAAAATAATACATCTTTAAAAAAAAAAGTGAGAGAGTCAGAGCCATGAGGTCAGGAAGTCTGGACCAGAATCTGAGGGCCTTACACCAGAGCTGTTGAGCAGGTGGGAGCCACAGAAGGTCTCTGAGCAAGAACAGGCTGGAGTGCCACTCCAAGAATAAACCTCTACTACCTCGCCATTTGCGGTAATCTCAGAATCGTCTTCTCCCTGAGAGAGATGGCAGAAGAAAGACGATCTTGTTTTCATTCAGAGGTAATGTTCCCTCTTCGTGGGTTGAGAACCACTCTCACTCCGACTTCCCGCAGGTCAGATTTAAATGGGACTGACCAAACCCCAACCCCAGTGGATAGGGTGGCTGTTCTGAGGCCTACCTTTCACCCTAACCAGCACCAAGCTGTATGAGAAAACAGTCAAACCTAAAGGGCACTGTTTATGGGGGACGGAGATGCTGCAACCCAGCAACCACAAGACTGCCTACGTTTCCTGAGCCCGGGTGCCTTGGGTCGGCTCCTCTACCTCCTCTACCCGCTAACGGGGCATGCCCATTTTCCTCGCCTGGTAACTCACTCTGTGGTCTCAACACCGGGGTGCTGGGATCTGAAGTCTAGAAGGGGCTCCACTTCCTAAGATGACAAGGTTATTCACAGATAGAACGACTGTTTAAAAAGGCTGATCTTGTACTTCCAAGGGCAGAACCATACCGCCTGTCCAACTCACCCTTTGTTTTGAATAGACGGCACTAGAAAAGGTCATTTGCTGCTTAAGGTGTGAAAGCTCATTAAGAGACTTTCTCAACAGTAGAGAGAAAAACAGCCAAGATATTTTGTAATGTCTATTATCTAAAGGGCAAATGGAATCTTTAGTAACTTCTCTCTTCCATTCTAAAAGAATGATAACCAACTTGTACCATTTTCTTCAGAGGAAGTTCCTGCGTCTTATCACTGGGGGTGTATGTGTGGGGGAACAATACTCTGGTCACTGGTTTGACAGTGTTCACTTGAGTCTCTCACCCACCCATCCACCCAACCATCCATCTGTCTGTCTGCCCATCCGTCTATCCACTTAAATGTTGAATGAGTACAAGCACATGCTAGGCTCTGCGCTAGGTGTCTAGGATATTGGTGAGCAGGAGAGACAGGGTCCCTATTCTCATAGAGATTACAGTACTGTGTGTGGCAGGGGGAATACACACTTGATTCTGGAATCACAAATTAAAACAGCTACAATGGGAGCGCCTGGGTGGCTCAGTGGGTTGAGGCCTCTGCCTTTGGCTCAGATCACCATCTCAGGGTCCTGGGATCTAGCCCCGCATCGGGCTCTCTGCTCAGCAGGGAGCCTGCTTCCCCCTCTCTCTCTCTCTCTGCCTGCCTCTCTGCCTACTTGTGATCGCTCTCTCTCTCTGTCAAATAAATAAATAAATAAAATCTAAAAAAAACCCCAGCCAAACAAACAGCTACAATGGCATGTGCATAAAAGAAAAGTACATGGTGCAAAGAGAGTCCCTTTCTGTCAGATCAAATCAGAAGGGTCCGATCCAGTTAGCAAGGTCAGGAGAAGTGTCCTTGAAGAAAGGCAATGAGTATGATTAGGAGTTAATTCAACAGAGAGAGAAGAGCCTTCCAGACAGAGGGCAAAGCAAGGCTGTGCAAAGGCCCTGTGACTAGGCAAATATGAAACACAGGGAGGACTGAAGGAAGAGCAGTGTTTTTGGTGCACAGACAAGAAGAGGAAGCCTAGTCTGGATAAGAAGTGGGAAGGTATAAGGACTTTGTCTATCCAAGTATTTTATATCATAAGGAGGTGGCAGGATCAGGTTGCATTTGGAAGGTTCTCTCTCTCTCTCTCTCTCTTTAAGATTTTATTTATTTGAGAGAGAGAGATCACAAGTGGGCAGAGAGGCAGGCAGAGAGAGAGGAGGAAGCAGGCTCCCCATTAAGCAGAGAGGCCAATGCAGGGCTGGATTCCAGGACCGTGAGACCATGACCTGAGCCGAAGGCAGAGGCTTTAACCCACTGAGCCATCCAGGTGCCCTTGGAAGGTTCTCTTGCAGCCAAGGGATTAGGAGACCAAGAAGGGCAGAACTAAGGGAAGAAGCTATCACAGTATCTATATCTAGGCAGAGACGATGCTGGCATGGACTAGGAAGATAGAGGTGGGGATGGACACAGACAGTTTTGTTTTTTTTTTTAAATAGAATCATGAGGGTTCTGCAGGTCTGTAGTCAAGAACTGCAGCCTGAGAACTTTTGACACTTGGGTGATAAGTTTATCTTTAAGGTCCATAAGCCCAAAGTCCCATGGATGCACGTGGGGCTGATCTCGGACCCGGGCCCAGACTTGCCCTCGCCTAACCTGCTGTCTGTTTTATCACATGTATACTTCCAAGTCTGAGCCCTTGTTCACAGACAACCAGTCACGAAATCAGACCTAATGAGAATTGTATATGTCTATTAGCCTTCAGGAATTAAATGACATGCGGCCAAAAAGAAAGAGAAGCAAATGGTAACTGGGGAGGCCCGTGATCCTCCCGTCCCCGTGCTCAGCAAGCCTGTGCCACGGAAGGTGTCCCTAGAGGCCTTGTTCTTCCCAGCCTCGGGAACACGAGCACTTCGGTGCTGAGTGAGCTTTCTATTGGAAGGTATTTTCACTACCTCGGAAGGCACTGTGATGCCTTTAACCATAGAAAGTGTCATCGGTTTTAATGCCAGAGAAAAAACTGCCTAAACTGAACTTTGAGAGGTGGTTCGTCGTTATATTTCATGAGCAACTGTCAAGGGTGATTCTGATTTTATGTTATTTCCCCCTACAGTGGTGAGTTTATTATAACCTAGCCTTTTCATAAGATGAGACTTTACTATGTTATTATTGTCATTAGAGCCACTTTGAAGATGACAAAACTGAGGCTTGGAGTGAAAATCAATAGTAAGGTCTTTTACAGACTGCCAACCACCCCGTGAGTGCAATCATCGCAACTAATGGTTCCTTCCACACACATCTGCCCACTCCGTCCCACGTGTCGGAACATAGTCAGTTCTCAGGGAGGAAAAAACCCGCTGGAGTGAATCATACTTCTGCGCCTTGTTCACAAGGGGTCGTGAAAATCTCGGTCTAGCTGGTAAGTGATCAACCATAGGAAGGTCTCTAAAAAGTATTCTCAGAGGCCTGGCGGATCAAGCTCAATGGAAGGTCATTACAGCATTCTGCAGAGCAGATGTGGGTGCGTAAAGAGGACGGCAGGCAAAACTGGCGAACTGGAGACAAGGCAAGTTCCAAGCTCTTGGGGACTGAAAAATCTGCAAACACATCCTACTGGTCTCCTATTCGGAGAATTAGAACTGAAACACCAGGGCTCCTGGGTGGCTCAGTTGGTTGAGCAACTGCCTTCGGCTCAGGTCATGATCCTTGAGTTCCGGGATTGAGTCCCACATCGGGCTCCCAGCTCCACAGGAAGTCTGCTTCTTCCTCTAACCTTCTCTTCTCTCATGCTCTCTCTCACGT
>CM052809.1:98018508-98059735 GCA_028533885.1 Nasua narica
CACAAGTAGGCAGAGAGGCAGGCGCGGGGGGGGGGGGGGGGAATGCAGGCTCCCCACCGAGCAGAGAGCCCAATGCAGGGCTCGATCCCAGGATCTGAGATCATGACCCGAGCTGAAGGCAGAGGCCCCAACCCACTGAGCCACCCAGGCACCCCAGGATCCCCTACATTCTGAAGATAGCAAAACAAAGTACCTAAGAGCACCTGCTTTGGAGTCAGAAACACCGAGGCTTGGGTCATAGTTCTGCTTTGCTTACTAGCTGTGTGACCTGAGGCAAGTTACATTGTTTCCCCAAGCCTTGGTTCCTTAAGTATGTAATGGGGGATATTAATAGTATCTGGGATAAAGGTTATTGTGAGGATTAAATGAGATACAGCCAGTAAAGGTCTTAGTGGTGTTTGGTATTTAGGAAGCACTAAAAATCATAGCTGTCATGATTAGTTATTATTTGGATAGTACTTTGCAAGCTACAAAGCATTTCTCTATATATTATCCTATTTCTTCACTACAATCACACCAGGATGAAGGGAGGCATCACCAACCTATCCTAATGCTCTTCCTTGGGGATCTCAGACTCTGAGAATTCTCTCAATACTTGGCTCCAAGTGGCCTTTCACAGTGAGCCAGCGATGGCCAAAAGATAGGACCTCTCTGCCATGCCTGCCTTGAGCTGGAAGAATGAATTCCCAAGTACACCTGGTAGGCTGTGGTCCACTGGTTGATTTCTACAATCTTAGATCTTCATTCAGGCTGGCTGACTACTGACCATTTGCAAAGGTCCCCCAAGGCAGTGGGGAGGGGAAAGTGGGGGAAAGCAGATGGTGACTGAGTCTGTCCCCTCCTCTGGTGCTGCCCTCCCCTCACCCACAACTGCCCGGGCCTTCCCATGGGCCGTGCCCCGGAGTCACAGAATCTAGATGCTGAATGGTAGCTGAGCGGCTGTCTCCTGTGTTGGTTCACCAGACGCAGTAACCCCTTCTTTGTTGCAGCACATCCATGGTCCCTGAGATTGGCTTGGGCACTGAGGGGAGTGCTCCGTACGATGGCTACAGTTATTAGAAAATTCCTTCTGGTACTCAGCTCCTTGGGCTCCTTCTTGGCTCACAAGGAAAGTCTCTTGATTGGATATGATCCTAGCCCCCTCCATCTGCTATCTTGGGACCTCCAAACTCTTCTCCATTGCTCTTGGGATGGGAGCCACAAAGGGCTCTGAACCTCCTTAAGTGGCATCCCCACTACCCCCTGTCCCCTCCCTTACTTTCACTCTGCCATTCTTGTTCTTACACACTCATCTCTTAGACATACAGTGTCCCGGGCAGGACACATGAGGTGTGGCCACAATAGCACATAGGACGGGGTTCTCAGAACATACAACTTTGCTATGAAAATAGCTAGTCCCTACAGGAATAAATCTCAACTCTTAGGCAGGCCTTCTCTGACCTCCCCCTGACTATATCATAATCTCTAAGTGTGCTCTGATAGCATCCTTACTACTCCTTTGTGATTCCACATTCACTTGGGTGATTACTTATTATCGTCTGCCTTTCCCCAACTTGTGAACCCCATGATGGCAGGAGATAGCAATTTTTGTTGAATGAATGAATTCGGGGAGACATGTTTTGTTTTATCTTTTCCAGAGGAAGGAAAGTCATCCATGATTAGACATGTCTAATATAGTCACAAGGATTTAATACCATAAAGGGGTTCTGGGGATTAACTTTATCCTCTGACTAAAAGGTATCAGGGCAACTTAATGGGTTACAAAACTAAAGAGAGCTGGCTTACCTAGATCCTAAAATGATTTCTAAAAGATACAACACACTGAACTCTTCTACCTTCTTCCTTCACATTCCAACTCTTTCCTCTCTGGATCCCTAACATTGAGGTTTGTGCGTAAATTGCTGTAGGTTTCCCAGGAGCTGTTCTCTTCTTCTACCACAGTAATGGGAATTTTAGCTGGGAATAGGACTTCTCAGAATAAATAAAGGCGATATTTCCCAGATATCCTGGCAGCCAGCTGTGGCCTGACTAGGTCCTATCTGATGAGATATGAGCACAGGTGTTGTGTGGCAGTCCATGGAATACACTGGAAGAAAATTTGATTCCTTCTATCTTGCTGCCTAGAATGCAAGTGCCACAAGGCTGGATCCTGAGATAGAGGTCCACACCTTAGAGATGGTGAGGATTTTGGTGGGAAGGAACCCCAGATTCCTGAGGACTTTAGGGAGCAGAGCTGCCACAATAGTCCTGGACTGCAATCCCCCAGATCTTCTTTTCCTGAAGCTTGAAAACCCGAGAAATAACTTAGTGTGATGCAGAAGACCCTGAAGGATGATTCAGGAAACCTGGGTTTCAGACTTCTGGCTCTACACTTATGAAGACTGGGACAGTAGGCAGGTCCCTTGTCTTTCTAGATCTCCATTCTTTGACTGTAGCAGAGAGATCAAAATAATATCTGTCTACAACATGATTCTGTAAAAAATGCTACAGAATCTAAAAAAAGGTAATAGAACTAGTGATTTTAGCACTGTCACAGGATACGAGGTTGACAAATGAAAATCAACCATTTTGCTAAATACCAGAAATTAATCATTGGAAATTGAAATAAAATGTAGCATCTACAATGGCATCAAAAATATTAAATACTTGAGGGATTAATTTAACAAAAACACACAAGACCTACACACTGAAAACTACAGAACACTAATAGAAAAAAAATCAAAGCTCTTTAAATAAATGGAGAAATAAATGGAGATATATACCATATTTATAAATCAGAAGACTTGATACTGTTGAGATGTCAATCCTCTATCTGTAACCTCAAGGCAATCTTTGTAGAAACTGACGTGCAAGGGACATAGAAAACCAGCCAGAACAATTTAGAAAAAGGGGAACAAAGCTGGAGTGCTTAATATCTACTAATTTTAAGGCCTCCTCTAGGACTATAGTGATGAAGAGAGTGTGATACTTGAGTATCACACTCAAGTAAGGAAAGACATGTGATTCCTGGGAGCCAAATGGAGAGTCCAGATATAATCGTCAGTTGATGCTGAACAGAAGTGCTAAGAAAATTCAATGGAAAAGGATAATCTTTTCAACAAATGGTGTTAGAATCACTAGATATTCATATGCCTAAATATAAACCTCAATCCTTACCTCACACCATACACAAAAATTAACGTGAAGTGGACCACTTACTTAAATGTAAGAGTCAATACTGTAAAATTTGTACAAGAAAATATGTGAACAAACTTTAGTAATCTAGGTTTGGACAATGGTTTCTTAAATAGGACACAAACAGCATAATATATCGGTAAATTAGAATTCATTACCATTTAAAAGCCTTCGCTCTTTGAAGGGCAAGCCATGGACTAAGAGGATATATTTACAAAACACATATTTGGTGAAGGACTTATATTCAGAATGCACATAGCATATGTTACAAGTCAACATCATTAGTCATTAGGGAAATGCAAATCAAACCACCATGAGATAGAGATACTAGGATAGAGATAATTTTTAAAAATGGAAGATAACAAATGTTGGCACGGATGTGGAGAAATTGGAACCTTTGTACATTGCTAGATAGAATGTAAAATAATGCAGCCACTGTGGAAAGCAGCTTGGTAGTTTCTCAAAGAAGTATCCAGGTGACTCAGCATAACACCCCTAGCTACATATCCAAAAGGACTAAAAGCAGGGACTCACATAGGTATTTTTATGCTAATGTCCACTACAGCATTATTCACATACCCAAAAAGTGGAAACGACTCAGGTGTCCTTCAACAGATAAAGGGATAAACAAAACACGGCACATATACACAACGGAATATTATTCAGCCATCAAAAGGAATGAAATTTTGATACATGTCACAGAGTGGATGGATCTTGAAAGTATTATGCTTAATGAAATAAGCCAGACTCAGAACGATGCACATTATATTATTCCACTTACATGAGGCACTTAAAATAGGTAAATTCATAGAGACAGAAAGTAGAACAGAGCTTACCAGGGGGAAGAGGGCAGTTAGTGCTTAGAGGGAGTCATTATTGTTGGGGATGATGAAAAAGTTTTGAGTATAGTGTTAATGGTTACACAACTCTGTGATGTCTTTAATGCCACCGAGCTGTACTCTTACAAATGGTTAAAATGATAAATACTATGTTATGTGTCTTTTCCCACATTAAAAAGAAATACCTTCCTCATTCTCCCCCATCTCCCCAAGAAGCAAATTCTTCCAATTTTCAACCCTTACATATTCTAATAACTCTCTTGGAAATTCACAATGGATGTTAACACATTTAGGCTCTGTAAAGTCTCACAGGAAAGAAAGCTGCCTAACTTTGTTTAATCCAGCATTTCACAAATTTGACAGGAAGTTCCCCCCCCCACACACACACCCTGCCTGCTTGCAAATGATTAACACCCTGAGGAACTCAGGGACCCTGTTTTGAAATGCTATGCTAATGACAGGGTTTATGAGGAAGAACACAACATGATCCCTCCTTCTGCAATGTGCAGTTTTTTGCTTTTACTTTGAAGCATGTAGACATGGAACAATGACACAAAGATTTCAAGTTGAGGGCACCTGGGTGGCTCAGTTGGTTGAGCGACTGCCTTTGGCTCGGGTCATGATCCTGGAGTCCCGGGATCGAGTCCCATATCGGGCTCCCGGCTCTGCGGGAAGTCTGCTTCTCCCTCTGACCTTCTCCCCTCTCATTCTCAGTCTCTGTCTCTAATAAATAAATAAAAAAATCTTTAAAAAAAAAAAAAGATTTCAAGTTGACATACTGACGTGGAAGGAGGGAAATAAAGTTTATGATCATCTTAAGATTTTCTGAAAGAAAGCTTTAGTCACCTGCTGAGGCCTCTGACATCCGTGTCTTCTCACCCATCCATTCATCCATCTGACAAACATTAACTGTGCAACTACTATTTGTTGGCCCTGCGCTAGGTGCATCAGGGAATATCACCTAAGACACAGTTTCTGTCTATGGTGTAGCCAGATTTGAGATCATTTCATCCTAGATTTTTTTTTTTTTAATTTGAGAGAGAGGGCATGTGCAGGGGAGAGGAAGAGGGAGAAAGAAAGGGAGAAACAGACTCTCTGCTGAGCAGGGAGCCCAATATGGGGCTCAATCCCAGGACCCTGGAATCATGACCTGAGCTGAAGGCAGACGGCATAACCGAATGAGCCACCCAGGCGCCCTGAGATCATTTCATTCTAAAAATTGCTACTGGGACGTGGAAGAAGAACCATGAGTTATTCTAGAATATCTGTTCTGGAAACAGTTCTGCAGAGGGCACTGGGGATGAGCACTGAAGGATGAGCACAGTGTGGGCTGGGGAGAATACCACAAAAGCAAAGGTGATAAGGTCACCCAGGAAGGTCCCTCACATGGAGAGAGTACAGACTATTTTAAAAGCCTGGTTTCTTAGAACTCCGGTTAATGGATCACTTTACATTTTTGGAATGGTTTCTTATATGCAAATTTCTCCAAAAACCCTTGGTTGGCTTGAGAAACAATGCACTTGAAGTTGGAACAGAAGCTCTTGCTTTTCCTCTAGAAAATTCAGGAAGACTTCTCAGGATGACTATGGTAGATTGAAGAAGTGGCCCAGATCCTCCACTCCTCCCTGTGTTCACATCCTCTGCGGTGGGACCCTGAGGCTCCTCTCATTAACAGGTGGAATCTATTGTCCCACCTTCTGAATGAGGGCAGGCTTTGTGACTTGCTTTGATCAAAAGAATGAGGCAGAAGGGACAGCGTGTCAGTCATGAGCCTAAGCCTCAAGAGATTTGCACTCTGTCCAGCCTGGGTTTTGTTCTCCTGCCTCCTCGAAGGGAACAAGCCAAGGCTAGTATGCTAGAGGGATGTCAGGGGTGAGTGGAAGATGAGACGGAGAACTGAGGTCAGCTTAGACGGAGAGCCAACCCCCGAAGATACGCAAGCCCGGCCAAGGCCAGCAGAGCTGCCCAGCCCGCCCACAGCTGACCAGAGACGCATAAGCCAGTGCAGCCAAGATCAGAGATGCCACCCAAGTGCTCTGTGGACCCTAAGGTATAATAACATATGGATATAATAATATATAGATAATACATGGTTGCTGTTCAAAGTCCCTGCCTGAGCCTGGGGTAGGCTTTTGGTTTTTTGTGTTTTTTTTTTTTTTCGTGGTAAGAGAGAAGTGATAAATGATCTTTGAGAGGATTCAGTTCACTTCTGTTTACATCCAAAGATGCCAAAATAGAAATAAAACTGTAGGAATCCTGTCCTCCTGTCTCATTTTTTAAAGGATCCAAATCATCCCTGCATTCTCAAGCTCAATTCAAATACCAGATCCTCAAATACTATATCCTAATTCTATCCCCTTCCACTTAAATAATCATCTTTCCCCACCAACCTCTCACTGTACTCTCTCTACCCCTCTCTTCGGAAGTTAGCCCTGAAGGTCTCCAATTATAACCATTTGTATACATGTCACTCCTTTCCACTGGATTCTAAACCAGTGCTTTCAAACTGTTTGTGATGAAGAACCACTTTGTTTTAATTTCCAGTTCATTGTGAACCAAACCATCTGTGGTCGGCAGAATTCTAGGAATGACTTGCAATGACCCTCATCCTGTTACACTGTCTCCCCTTGAGTGTAGGTGGGACCTGTGAATACAATGAGAGGTCTCTTCTCTGATTATACTGTGCTATACAGGCCAAAGGTTATCCAGGCCTACATAATCTAATCACACAAGAAAGCAGAGCATTTCCCCCATCTGGCAGTATGACAAGTCAGAAGGATTCAAGGAGTGAGAAGACTATGATGGGGCATCGCTGGCTTTGAAGCCTGAGGGACCACGTGTGGGTGGCCTCCAGGAGCAGAGAGTGACCCCTGGCTGACATCTGGCAAGGAAGCAGGGACCCCACTCCCACGACCACCGGCCAACAGCCCGAACGAGCCTGGAAGTGGCTTTTTCCTCACAGTTTCCAGAAAAGAGCCTGGACTGGCTGACACACTGTAAGACCCTGAACCATTAAGTCGGCTTGGACTCACAACCTATAAAACTATGAGCTAATAAATGTGCATTGTTTTAAGCCACTAAGTGTGTGGTAACTGTTGCAAAACAAAACTAATGCATCCTGCATAGTGTGGCAGATCACAGATTCCAAAGGCAGCTGTAACAAACTCTTATGACCCACGTCTACTTCTAAAACCTTTTTCCACAAGCGCATTAATAGGTGGAATCTGTGTTTCCTCCTTTTGAAGTTGGGTAGACCTTTGTGAATGCCTCAACCAACAGAGTCTGGCAGAAGAGATGCAGTGGCTCCCAAGACTAGACTATGAAAGTTCTCCGGGCTTCTGCCTGGCTCTCGTGGACGCCAGCCACTGTGCGACCAAGAAGCAACTCCCTTTTCCTGCGGAGAGGTCAACATGGAAAGGAACTGACAGCCCAGTGAAGAAGCCATCTTGGAGGTGGGCCCTCCGGCCTCCACAGCTGCACCCCAGCAGGCACGGTGTGGACGGGGGACAAGCTGCTCTGCCCAGCCGTGTCAAACTGCAGATCTGTGAGCAGATAAATGACCACTGCTTTAAGCCACTCAGTGCTGGGACAGTTTGCTAAACAGCAATGGTAACCAGAACCAGTGTACAGCTTGGACCTCGTGTCATTTACCATATAAGTGCAACAGCACGTGAACTGATCTATATTCAATAAGACACATCCACTGAGCGGGTACGTGGTGTAATGGTGAGGTCAAATTGCCACAAAAGTTTCTAAATGCTTATCTTCCATTTCTGTCCATCTCTCATGGTGAACTGGCACCATTCTGCAGACTATACTTGGAGAGGTATGGCCGTTCTTTATCTCTGGGCCAAGAGCATTCTTATTCACCTCTGCATCCTCCCAAATGCCTGTTAGAATTCCTGGAAAGAGGAAAGATTCAGTAAATGTCTACGGAGTGAATAGAACACCCAAAGAAATCCATGGCTGAAAGCTCCACTCTCTCATGTTAGAGATGGCAATGCGGCAGTCCAGAGAGAGATGAAGGGATACATTCGGGATCATGGGTTTAGCTAAAGGTAGAGCCATGAAGCCTTCTCACCTAGGCTTTGCCAGCCCAACTGCCTAGTGTAAAGAGGGGCTGGCCAGGTCTGAGACACTATGGAAGGAAGGAGCCTGGTGAAAGGGCAAGCGTTTGCAAGCCCACATAAGGGGAGGGCCAGCTGCCAGCTCACTGCCACCAAGTGAGGGCAAGTGAAGACAGACATTCCGTTTTTAAAAAGCTGGAGAATTCAAGTTTTTGGACACTATTTCTTAATTTTGGATATGCTATGTAGGTAAAGAAATATGGTTGCATGCTAGATTTTTGTCTAGCGGGCCAACAATTCTGCAATTCCCGAAGCACCCAAAAGTGCCATTTACAGGTAAGAGAACTAAGGTTTTACCTGTACCTGAGAGGTACAGATTTTACCAAGAACCTAAAAGAGAGGTGGCGAGCTTACTTCTGACTTGCCCAGGAATTCGGTGATGATGATGATTGGGATTAACCAACATTCATCGAACATCTATTTTGGGCAAGGCATTATGCCAAGCACTTGGACTTACAATCTCATTTAATCCTTTCAGCAGTCTTAGAAAGTCGGCACCAGGATTTCCTCTTTTTACAGATCCAACAAGAGACTCAGAGAAGCTAAGCAACTTGCCCAAAGTATAGTGTACGTAAGCAGCGGGTCTGCATTCACACCAAACGTTTACAAGGGAAATGGGTCTTCTACCATCCCGCACCATCCCACTGTCCCGTTAGCATCCGAGCAAAGCTCCCAGGTTCAGTTTTACCTGAAATGGCTACAAAGTCCACCCTTTAACATCTGCCTATCAGTTCAAGCCTGTAGCAGCAATCCGGGGGTGACCTCTTTCCTGTCCCCCAGAGTCTGAGGGACACTGAGCCTGGGCACTGCTTGTCCTTCTGACTCCCCAGAGGGGCTGCACTGGGGTGTGTGAAAGCAGCTTGTGCCACGGGGCTACGGTGCTCCCGCATCCTTCGCTAAACAAACGGGAAGCACAGGGCTGAGAGGTGGGAGGGGTCTGTGGAAAATCAGTTGGAACTGTCATTTTCAAACTATGTTCAATGGATCCCTTGGAGATGCTGCACCTGGGAGCTGGGCCAGGGACATCCTGACAAGAGGGGCTTGGATTTCTTCTTTATAGGAAATACATTCATTAGGCTTTCAAGTAAGATTATATGACAAGTGTTCCACTGCTAAAAAAACAAAAAACAAACAAAAAAAAACAACAAATTTGAAAACCAATGATCTAAGCCAACCCCTCTGCTGCATTTTTAAAAGACAGACCCTATAATTTGATCTGCAATTATAATAATAAGGCACATAGTGAAAGATCTAAAAAGTCAAAAGGGTATACAATGAAAAATATAAATCTCTCCCCACTCCCAACCCCTAGTCCAACTCCCTAGAGAGAACCACTATTAACATTTTCTGAGTATTCCTTCTAGAATTTTTAATAAGGAAATTGAACTCCTGAGGTTGTCTTATATGAGATTATTCAGCCGAGGCTATGTACTGGATATTATGCCCCTGGCATTTTTCTCCCTCTTTCTAGCTTGCAAAAGTCTCAAATATTTCCAGAGATTGCAAACTCTCTCCGTGGTCTCACCTGTAGCTTCAGAAACCATACATTGCACATCTTCTGGTCTCACTCACAGAACAGGAACACTTTGTGTCTTTTTCATGGGACCCTACTTCCCCATGGTCTTTGTTTCACATGCTGGAAAAACAACCAGGATCATATTCTCAACTGACCAGTGTTCAAGCCAGGAGCAGTGGCCGCAAAATGCCTGCTCAGCAAGAGGTCTGAGCCACTGGGCGGGAACTCAAGCTTAACCCCAAATCCTAGGAGTTGTAGAAGAGGCAACATCTCTGTACCCTTGGCTCCTTTCTGAGGGACTGTCAATCTCCTCACTGGTCGCCTGGCCCTCAGGCTGCAGCCCCCAATTCCCAACCTTCCTGCCTGCGTCCTGTGCCTCCTTCTCCTGCAGCTCCTTTTTCTATGTGCTTTCTCTTATGGACCCATCTCCAGACTGAACCCATTTTCTTCCTGGGAGTAAAGAGTATATAAGTGCACTTGGAGCTCTTTCTCTCCAAGTGAAGACCCAGAGGGCCGATATTTATTGGACTTTCCATGGACCAGGCTGCACTAGGTAATTTATAGGCATTAGCCTCACAATAAGCCTAAGAAAGTGGCACTGACTCTTATTGTCCCATTTTATTTTATTTATTTTTATTTTTTAAAGATTTTATTTATTTATTTATGTGACAGAGACAGAGATCACAAGTAGGCAGAGGGGCAGGCAGAGAGAGAGGGGGAAGCAGGCTCCCTGCTGAGCAGAGAGCCCCATGCAGGGCTCAATCCCAAGACCCTGAGATCATGACCTAAGCTGAAGGCAGAGGCTTTAAACCACTGAACCACCCAGGCACCCCTTATTGTCCCATTTTATAGGTAAGGAAAGTGACTTGGAAGCTGGCCCAGGAATGCAGAGCTGGCTAACTAAGGCTCAGGAGGGGCTTGTTCAAGTTCCTAAAGCTGGAGAGTTCCCTTTGGCCCTGAAGCTTCTGACATCAACCCTGCCCAGTACACTGCCCACATCATGCTTTGGAAGGGGACAAAACACCCACGTTACCCCTTGCAGACTCTGGTAATTCTCCTCCCTCCCCCTCCACCCCCCCCCCGCCCCGTTATCCAACAGCCCAGTCTTTTCTCAAGGCTCTTGAAGTGGACTCTAAGCAGAAGAGAAGGCCTTAGATCTGTGAAAAAATAATCCCACATTACTTGTCAGCAGAGGTTCGGGCTCCCTGCTGTTGCCTAGGTTACGTGCCTAGAGCTTAAGCCACTGCCGATCACTCCCCTATTTACCTTAATTAACCAGAAACCGCATGGCTCTCTCTGGAGGGGGGGCTCGGCCCTCCCCACAGCGCCCAGATACACAAGGAAGTTGGGGAGCCCTTCCCGGTGAAATCACCGAAGCCACTTCAGCCCCAGAGGCCCGTGTGGGTGGGCAGAGCACCCCAGAGGGGCCACCTGGAACCAAGGTGGGAAAAGAGAGGTTCCCTGTCGATGGCGTTCACATGCCCAGAAATTTCAGCTAGCACTCAGACGGCAAAAATACGCTGCCAAGTAGGACATAATTGTAAGTTGTATTATTCAGGCTAACCAAAAGGAAGGTATGAGACCTGAGCAAATAGCTGTCTTATCCGTGAAGGGCGCCATTTCACTTGTCATGCTTTTAAAAATTACACAAGGAGGTGGGGGTGGGGACATCACTCAGTCTTCATACCTCGGAGGACTTATTTTCTAAGAAACACATTCTGTCAGTTGACCTGAATCAGCACTTGGACCCTACCTGCATTTCTGGCTTTCAAGTCTTTCCTCTCCTGGTGCGCATTTTAGTTTCCTAAAGGAGTCACGGACCACTGGACACGTGGCCCTGGCTGGGTCACTGTCCGAAATATGTCAGGCCTCAAAGAACACAAAATTTATAGACATATTAACTGTGGCCGCCTTGCCAAAGAGAAATGGACACATAAGACAGACAGACACACCCACATAAGCCCTTGGACTTGGAAGGCTTGGATGCAGCCAAATCATCTAAAGAAGCCCACAACTCTGCGGTTAGGCCCTGACACAGATCCCTATTTGCTCTACATGTAACCTCATTCACAGGATTTAAATATCCGTCCCAGGCCAGCATCTCCTCGGTCACGGCGCCAGTCTGAGTTCTTGCTCGCTCTCTTTACGGCACAGAAGTGAGTGACACAAGGTGCTCCCAGCAGGTGAATCCTGACTGGCCCCGCGACGTCCCAGAAGCTGTGACTTCACGTGAGACCCTGAGCAGAGGACCTATTGACCAGGCCTTGGTTTCTTCCTCCGCGGAAGGGAGTGGCTAACACCTGCCCCGGAGACTCCATCAGCTGCATGGAGGCTCAAAAGGGACCACGTATGTGTACAGATGAAAGCATCCTGTGATTATGAAGGGACAGATGCGTCGAAGTGGCCACCGTCACCTTCGGAAGCCATGAAACCAGCAGTGCCACGTTGTTTAGCAGAGGATGTGGAAACCACTCTGCCCACCTGCTTCCTGTCTGTAAAAATCGGGCTGCGTCCATGGGCCCGGGGCCATCTTTAGCCTGGCCCAGCCCTTGTTCTTAGGCAAAATGATGCCAAGTTCGCTTAACTCTGTCACTGGTTACCCAGTCACACAACCAGACTGGAGCCAGATCAAGGCCTGGCCTGAGGAAGACACGCTATCCTGTTCCAGTCCCAGGACTCTCCGCGGGACACTGACGGTCGAGTGAGCGGAGGCGGGAAGGTGGGGAAGACGGTTTTTGTCAGAAAGGAGAGCTCTCAGCGGGAACCACACAGCTGACAAGAGCAGCCCAGGTCAAACGCTGTCCCACAGGGAGGAACCGAGTATGTTCTGAGAGAGGGGGTCCCTTGACCCCCACCAGAGAGCCAGCCAAGTCACCCAGCTTCGGGGGTGACAGGAGACAGAGGATCAGCATCCTCAGGTGGGGCAGACAGCTGGCCTTCCTACAGTAGCTTCAGTGCCGAGCTTTCTCCTTCCTTCGGACAAGGCCACCTTCACCTGGGCATCTCCTTTGGTCTCCAGGCCCAGAGCCCCACTCCTTCTGCCCTCTGCCAGTCTGGTCCTAAGTTCCCTGTGCAGAGATATCCCAGTGCCCTGTGTCCGGCCCATGCCAGCTCCCTCTTCTCCTCCCGTCCTGCATCCTCTCACTGGCAGAGGCCTGCAGGGGCCCTGGCTTCGGCTGTGGGAGCCCACGTGGCTCAGCAGGCCTGTCGAGTCCCTGCCACATCCGGCTTGGCCCTGCACCACTCCCCATGGTCCCACCTTTCTGTCCTGCGTCCAGGCTGCTTTGTGAGGCCTTCTGATCCCACACAGAGGAGGAAGAACGTCAAAAGGACCACGTGGCTCCGGCACATTACAGACCCTTGCTTCAGACCACCAAATGAATCGACAGGGTTGTTGTTGTTGTTGTTGTTGTTTTAATTACATATTCATGGAATCCAATAAGAGAGCTAATATTATTGGGATGTAATAAAAAGTTCCTGGAAAGGAACAATAACAGCTAACATTTATTGAGCTTAATAATTTTTAAGCCCCTGCTTAAAAACCTGCAATGATTTCCCATCGCTCATAAGAGTAAACCAAACTCCTTAACATCCTCACAAGATCCTACATGGCCTGGTCTCTGCTCAGATGCCATTCCTCTGAGAAGCCCTCCCTGACTTCTCAGTCAAGGCTTCTGGGAGACCGAGCAATCCCATTCTTCAGAGCATGAAGTTAGTAAGCAGACCTTTATCCAGAGTGGTGGTTTAACTAATGCGTATCCATGCCTGCCCTCTAAGCCCCAGCATGGCAGGGGCAGCATTGTCCTGGGTCACCTAGGAGTGTAGCCGACACAAAGGAGCTCAAACACGGTCAGCTGAGTAAACCGAATGGATGAATGGGTGCATATTATGCGCCAGGCCCTGGAACAAGTCCCTCTTGATGTAGTATCTCACTTATCCTCGAAAAAACCCTCTGATACGATTATTACCCCCAAGTTGCAGACAGTAGCTAAAATTTTACAAGGGTTTGGTAACTTGCCCAGGGCCATAAATACAGCAAGCGGTAAAGCCAGGACCTGAACCCAGGTCCACCTGACTCCAATGCTTGTGCTCTTTACTCTGTAAAACTTGATCCCAGCCAGGCAGTAGAGGACATTTCAAATATGTCTCCTCTGCTTTAGAGTATAAACTTTGCCAGGGGGTGAGCACAGGGAAGGGAGAATTTTCTTCTCTCCGCCCATGGATCTGAGCCACATCAAGGTGAGGCATCTCGGATTCTTCATATTTTCCCAAAAGAATTTCAGCTAAGTTCCCTGGGAACCTCTCAATAATTCCATCTCCTGCCTCTCCTTTCTGGAGCGCTCTGGAGACTAGGCCAGAGTGTAATCTGTGAGTGAGAAATAAATCTCTATGGCATTTCAGGGTTGGCCTGTTATACGGTGTAACATTACCAATGAGAATGGAAGTCTAAAATCACACACCAACAAGATTCCTTGAGTAGATTTTCTTGGATAGAACTTCATATTCTTTTATCACCTTTACGAACTTCAGGATGTCCTCAATTGCTACTGAAATGTGCAAGCTGTTTGCCCAAATTTGTCTACTCTATGGTCTCTTGCCCTTGGATGCTGGCATCTGGTTCTCTCTAATCCAAATGTGCCGTCTTGTCTGAAAGGGAAGCCACCCCTCTCGTGCTTGGACATTGTCTGGTGAACTTCTTCAGCCCCTCTGGGGGTGTGACCTTACAAGCGGGTTTGTATGGGTGCGGTGGCCCTGCGGCACGGCAGTGCTCAGTGGACTGTGCTGCTCCCGACGTCTGAAATGACCCCACGAGTGAACACCTCGGGAATGCCTGTTCCCCTGCAAGATGCTCGGCCAAGTTTGCATTGGTGATGGCGTCTGATAACCGCACTACTGCACGGAGCACGTGACCTTGCTAAAAACTGCTCAGGCTACAAACTTGCTGAAAGTCACCAGGTTTTAAGCAATTATGTGGCTCTGTGCAAAAATGTTAATTTCATGCTTTGCAAACACATCTTTTGTAAAAGACCAACCTGCCTATAAAAATTGCTTTTGACATCCCCAAGATAATCTTTAGGGGAAAGAAAAAGTTACAAAAAGAAAAGGAGCGGGAGGGTCTCCACTCCATCAGTTTCTATGACCTTCTTTCACTTGCGACTTATTTTTTTAATGACAAAAGAGAGGTGTTGACAGGAAGGGTCACCGGGAGGCAGAGGAAGACCAAAATCAATGAAACTAACTTCTAAGGATGCTAAAGCCCTTGCAGGCTCACTGTCTATTATGTTTCTTTAATGGAGGAAGTTTGAGAAGCCTGGGAAAGTCACATGCTTCCCGCTGACTGACCTAAGCATCTCAGCCCATAGGGATGCTCCAGTCTGAACAGTTCATTCTGCTGGCAAGAAAAAGGAGGCCCAGAGACCAGATGTCCTGCCAGGCTCCCACAGAAGTCAATGCTGGGGTCAAGAATCCAACCCAGGGCCCCTGACCTCCCAGTAGCATGCATTCCAGCAAGATGTGGCACTAGGACAAAGAGAAAATCTTAATCTTTTCTTCAGAAGTTAAGGAGAGTGACTCCAGTCACGCTCTTTCCCTGTGACTTCCTACAGTGCTGTGTATTCCCTGGTATCTACCAGACGGCATGATTCAATTCAAGAAGCATTTCTTTAGCCTTCACTAGCAATGCTTCTCAGTGACTTTGTTTGATCTAATTCATCGTATCTCGAATCTTACTTACCACTCCATAATGTGGATGTCTTAATTTAACTTTATTATAAAAGTAATGTGTTCTTTCCTTTCTTCTCCAAATAGTTTGAGTAAACTTACTGATGCTTCTGGAAGGTATGCCTTGTTCTTCCAACCAGAGCTCACTGCATGAAAGCCCATTCCTGGCAAAGATCTGATTAACTACCATATTAGCAGATGTTAAGCAGGTGAAACAAAAAGCCAGGCAATGGGCTGCGGGATCCAGGAAAAGGGAAGATAGATCAGTTACAATCTGGAGCCAGGTTCTCCAAAAGGACGGATAAACTTGTTGTTTTTACTGAGAGTCGTTAATTGTGTTTTCCCTAATTGTAGTTTTTTTTGTTTTTGTTTTTGGTTTTTTTTTAAAGAGAGAAGCACAGAGAAGACAATTTAAATACAGGAAACTGGGGAAAGGGTGCACAGGACCTCTTTGTAATGTTTTTACAACTGCATGCGAAATCTACAATTATCTCAAAACAAAAAATGTAATTTAAAAAATCCTCCATAATCCCACCACCCAGTAATAACCACTGTTGATAATGCTATGGTTACCCTTTTTATCTTGTTTCAATGCATGTGTCTGAAATCTGAAATCTGAAGACCTAATTGGAGGTCTGGAACCAGCTTTCTTTACCTGCCATTGTGTCAAGAGAAATTTCCTATTCTTAAAAGTTCTTTGAAAGTATTTTCAAAGGATACATTATATTCTATTACATGGGTGAATCATATCCCCTGATGCTGGATATTTAACCATTTCCAATTTTCCACTATTATGTTTTTTCATGTTATATATACTTTACTACAATGAAAACTTTTTGGGTAACTTTCAATAAACATCCCATCCATCTCACATTTCTGATTACCATCTCAGGCTGGACTCCTGGACAGCAAATTCCTGGCTCTTTTTCTAAGACTCTCATCACATGTTAATAACAAAGTTCTTTTCCTAATGGGAATAGAGGGAGGTGGGCAACATTTTTTTTTTTTTAAATGAAGCTGAAACATGTCTTAGTAGAAAAACTCCAGGTGACTGCAAAGTGCCTAATTGGTGATTTTCAAATGCAGGGCCATCTGGGAGCCGGGTAGGAGGATCCAGGAAACCCTCAAACCCACCTGCCTGCAAAGTGTGGGGGGGTGCCTCATCCAGCTGTCGCGCTCTCCTCGCATCTCAATACGAAATGATCTTTGGAGAGAGATACACTAAACCAGGACATATGGGACTGTCTTTTGTAAAAGGAGGTTGTTCACTCTTCTCCTAGGAGGATAATAGCTTGGGAAATATGCATAAACCATTGCTGCTAGGATATAAACAGCATGAAATTATCCAAACTTGGAGCCATTAAAGATGCACATTGTGAATTTAGAATCAAAACACTCTATAAATTTATAGCAAATCTACACATTGAAAAATCTAGTCTGCAGACTATAAAAGCAGTTGTTGCTTTAAAGCTTTTGCAAATGTTCCTGACTACACTTCCAGGATGGGCACAAGGTGTGCGAGCAATGGGTTTCTCTCATGGAAGCAAAGCAGCTCTGAGATATCTTCCAAAGAGGTCCCTTTCTTCTGAGGTCTGATGTTCTCCACTATTGGTTCTACCATTTATTCTGGAAGTGATGTGGTCAAGTTCTCCTTCATGAGCTTAAAGACGACCTGAGACCTCGCTGGAATCTCCATAAATTGGAGAGTGGAATAAGAAATAAGGAACTGGACAAGTTACCATAAGGCTCCATACATCCCTTCCCAAAATATAAATACTGCCAACAAGGGAAGACATGTAAGGTTTGGAAAACTCATTGAGAACTCTTTGTCTTCAGAAATTACAGGGGTGCCTGGGTGGCTCAGTGGGTTAAGCCTCTGCCTTCAGCTCAGGTCATGATCTCAGGGTCCTGGGATCAAGCCCCGCATCAGGCTCTCTGCTCAGCAGGGAGCCTGCTTCCCCCTCTCTCTCTGCCTGCCTCTCTGCCTACTTGTGATCTCTCTCTGTCAAATAAATAAAAAAATTAAAAAAAAAAAGAAATTATACTTGCTATTTTTCAGTGTTTTCCTTAGAGAAGAGAGATAAAACTCTGCTAATCACGACTCCTCCCCACCCTGAAATAAGATCAGGGAGGGAGCTGTGAGCGGAGGTCCCTTTGGCTGTCACTTCTGCCCACAGGAGGTCAGAAGAAAGTCCCCTCTTTGGCAGATGACATGTAGGTCTGCAGTGTTTGACTGTGGTTTCAGGCACTTCCCAAGAGCTAAGAGGGGGTCTATACTGCTCAGAAATGGGATTAATTGCTTCCAGGGAAGGCTGAAACACGTGTTTGTTTAGCCTTGACCCGGAGAGACTAAAGGGTCAAGGCGGCCAGCCAAAAAGCCTTTTCACTTGTCTCTGTCCCTTGGTATTCCAACATTTCCACCTCACTTTAAAAAATGTTATTTGTCAACCTTTTTGAGCAATTTCAATAGAAAAGTTGTATAAATAATAAAAAGAATGCCAGCATACCCTTCACTTAGGTTTACCAATTAATAGTATTTTACCACTCTTACTCACCAACCTCTCTATACATTTTCTGCTGAATCATGTAAGAGTAAACTGCAGACATCATGATGCTTGACCATTAAGTACTTCAGCATCCACTTCTCAAGCAAAAGAACCTTCCCCTACAGAACCGCAATTCCATTATCATATTGACATAAATTATTATCTAATATTCACTTTGTATTCAAATTTCCTCCAAATTATTACTTTTTAACATTTATTTATTTATCTGAGAGAGAGTGAGTAGAAGGGCAGAGAGGGAGAGAAATCCTTAGGCTGACTCCCTGCTGAGTGCAGAGCCCAATGCGGGGCTCCATCCCTGGACCCTGAA
Organism: Nasua narica; assembly: GCA_028533885.1. Classification (NCBI taxonomy): domain Eukaryota; kingdom Metazoa; phylum Chordata; class Mammalia; order Carnivora; family Procyonidae; genus Nasua; species Nasua narica. The sequence goes on from CM052809.1 coordinate 98,036,760, forward strand.
ATCATGGCCTGAGCCAAAATCAAGAGTCAGACGCCCAACGGACTGAGCCACCCAGGCAGCCCCCAACCAAGTTATTTTTATTAATTTCTTAACTAGTACATAATTCACACAATATAAAACCCACCCTTTGAAATGGTACAATGTAGTGGTTTTTAGTATTCTCCAAAATTGTGCAATCTTCACCACTAATTCTAGATCATTCTCGTCACCCCAAAAGGAAACACTGTACCATTATCAATCACTCCCCATTTCTTCCCCTCTCCAGCCCTTGGGAACCACTAATCTATGTTCTGTCTCTATGGATTTACCTCTTCTGGACATTTCATATAAATGGAATCATATAAAAGGTGACCTTTTGTGGCTGGTTTCTTTCACTTAGCATCATGGTTCCAAGATTCATCCATGTTGTAGCATGGGTCAGTACTTCATTCCTTTCTAGAGCTGAATAATATTCCACAGTATGGATAAACCAGATTTTGTATATCCATTCATCAGTTGATAGACATTTGAGTTGTTTCCCCTTTGTCTGCCATGAATAATGTTGCTACGAACATTCCCATGCTAGTTTTCGTGTGCATGTATGTTCATTTCTCTTGGGTAGACAGCTAGGAGTAGAATTGCTAGGCCACAGGCTAACTTTGTGTTTAACCTCTTGAGGAACTGGGGCCTATTCTCCAAAGCGGCGGCATCATTTTATAGTCTCCCCAGCAATACATGAGTGTTCGAATTTCCCTACTTCCTTACCAACACTTGTTATTGTCTGTCTCCAAAGTCTTTTACGGTTACCTTTTCTGTGAACTACGATCCAATCGGGGATTCTGCACTGTATTTACTCTTTTGTTTTCTTTAATCAGGACCTGTTCCCCAACCTCCTCTTATCTTTCCTGGTGTTGGCACTAAGAATAAAAAGAGAGTCTAGTCCAGAGCAGGTATTCACCCCTGACCCGAGCGGGCCCTAGAGCACCTTTCTCTTGCTCCCTGCATCAGCACGTGGGGACCAGTCTCTGGGCTGAGGAGCTCACTAGCCTTGCACGAGCCGAGCAAAATGGTCTTGTGACTCTTAAGTGGGAAATGCTTCGCGACACCTTAGGGCTTCCGTCTGGCGTCAGCAGGCATTTCAGGAGAAGGCAGCAGGTGAGCTGAGGTGGAGGAGAGCGTGTCTGAGGGGCACTGTGGAATCCGGGCACCTGCCTCGAAGTGGCCCTCCAGGATGCTTGCCGGCTGGGCTGTCGTGAGCGCCGTTGTTAATTGGGGGCACTGAACTACAACAGGGGATGGCACTGTGGAGTCGTACCCACCAGCTCCACCACAGTAATGAGCTTTGACATGTATCACATCTCCGACTGTAGCTAATTAAATTCGCCACAGCTTCTCTAACAGCAATGAAGACTTGAAGCACTGAGCTGCGGGAGTTGGGGGGGCGGGGGGCGGAGGACAGTCAGGGATCCTGGGACCTACTCCTGGCTTGGCCACAGATTCCCTGCACGACGTGAGGCAGGTAAATCCACCTCTCTGGGCCCTTCCTAATCTATACTGCGCGTGGAGAGGAACATGTGTGAGGTTTTTCGAATGGCTAGGAATCTCATTCTAAGGCACACTGTCAGTTCATGTCACTGGACGATACCTCAGACATGTTCTTGTCAAAGGCTGAGTTCGGCAAGAAGAGCTGATGCAACATGGCTACAGCCTAGCTATAGCCCGGCAACAGCTGTATTGGCTCACGGGCGCTATCTCTTCATGCTGGTGCAGCGCCTTACAGCTCTTCCATGACCGTCAGCTCACTTGTCCCCTCGTGGGGCAGAAAGGGAACGAGGGTGAAGGTTTGCAGATCTGAGGTGAATGCACTCATTCCTGAATCATCGCGAAGCATCCACCATGTGTCAGGCCCTGCGTGCACGACAGGGAGCTAGGTAGGTAGATTTTTCCCTCTTGAGCTTTTAGCTGGGTGGGGAGGACGAGTAAATGAGCTACAACAACATAATGTAAGCAGGAAGTCCGTGCAGGGGCCTCTAACCTACGCTCATGGTTGGCGGCAGGTGGCTTTCCCGGACCACGCGACACCTAGTCCTTGACCGGGGCTCTGCGGGGTCTTCGAGGGTCAGCTGATCTGCTTCAGGTAGTGGAAAGAAGGCCCCCCTCCCCTAGGGCCCTCTCCCCTGGGGCCTGGTTGGCTGATGCAGGAAGGACAACGGAACGCTTTTCCCCTCAGGGCTTAATACAGAGCTGCCAAATGAATGAACTCCAGTGCCCATGGGCCTCATCTCCTAAAGAGACAAGAAATCAGGGCAAGGCCGCTAAGGGATGTTAGGTTTTGAGTAAACTCCTTGAAGTCCTTGGCTTCAGCAAGCTGCATGTAGTGCTTTTGGACAGGGCCAAGAGTCTGGTCCCCCTCTTGCCGGGGCTCAGTTTCCCTGTCTCTCCACCTGCAAGGTGAACAGGTTGAACTAATGCTTGCTCTTTTGCTCAGATCTACTTAATGAGCTCTCAAAACTTTCTTCCTGTCTCCATCAAAAGACAAAGACAAAGCATGAATTGATGCGTTTCAGTGGTGTCTCATAAAATGAAATTAACGGTGTCAGGAATCTTTATTGAACTCTGAAGTCAAATTCTTCAAGGCTGATTGGCTGGACACAGCTGTTTAATAATGAGCACCCCCCCTTCACCCCACCTCATACTCCTTGGCAGTTAATAGGGCCATCCCATAACTCTTCCCAAGAGAAGGAAAGGAGAGAGAATGGCCAGTGTCTACACTTTCTGCAGAGGCTGGTTCATAAAGCAATATTTATACATTCCCTTTACCCTGACATTGCATAAGATCTATTACCAGTTAATTAAATTGTAACCGTTTTATACATTGACTTCTGGTTGTGATCAGCATCTAAATTTACAGATCCACAAGTCCACATTGACTTGCGTGAAGAAGCTAAATAATATTCACTTAAAAGAGCATTAAATTGTGCAGAACCATCATGAACAGTCAATAAAGGCTTCATGTTAAACAGAATTTAAAGAGATGGCATTTGCTACTTTACTCCCTTGAGAAACATATGCCTTTAAAAGTTATTTCCTACCCCTGAATTCCCTGTGACTACAGTGGTTTTGACAATTTCCTGATTTGTTTAAAATGAACGATTATAAAACTTCGTTAGAGGCATTTGCATTCATCTAAAAGGGGTTGCATCCTGGATCCTGCCACTGTCATAAAGGGAAAAGAGACAGGAGACTAATTAAGTAACAAAGCTTCAGCCAGAAACCTCCTTTCTAGAGGCATAATCTCCTTTGCCAGGCGCAGGGCAGATGACTGGCTGTGTGCTCCCTCCTTGGCCTAATCCTCCCTCCTCAGCAAGAAGCGTTCAGACAGTGTCTGGAATAATAATGTAATTACGGGCAGCTCAAACACCTCAGCCATGAAGGACAAGAACTTGGAGTCTTTCAAATATGGGAAGGAGACTCAAAGGCACTAGAGGGTGGCTCCTTTTTGGGGGGCCAAGGGAGTTAGAATGGTCCTTCTCTCTCTCTTTTTTTTTTTCCCACCACTGAAGTAAACATGCTTCTCAGAAGAAAAGTAATTGCTTTTAACCAAGACATGATGGCTACCCAGGTCAAAGTGGCCTCTTCACTCATTCAAAACACACCCAAACCTCAAGTGTCTTTCCTCAACAAAGCCAACTGTTTTTTGTTTGTTTCCTCCCATCATGGTTCTTCCTGCAGTCTAGATTATAAAGTTCTCACTGTTCTGAAAGACAAGATACAGGATTAATGGGCAGGGACTGTGTTGTATCAATTTTATATTCCCTGGATTTAGTGCAGTGATGGCTACACAGAAGATGCTAAATAAATGTTTGCTGATTGGCATCAGTTATACTTCATGTTGTGTAAGTTAAATCTAATTTTGCTAATATCAATTTGGAAGAATACCATCTCCTGGAATACTCTGAGTACAGGGGCTCCCACTGCACATGTAAGTATCATAAAAGCCAAAAGCCAAAAACCACAGTCCAGAGCCATGATTTTCAAAGAGCATTCCACAGAGGTCTATCAGTTCAACAGAGGTGACCCAAGGGTTGTGTTAGGGAGGAAGGGGGAGAGACTGCTAGGCTAACAACCCATCCCATGTCCATTTCAATGGAAACAACTCACTTCTACCCGTTTTCTGTGCTAGGATTTTTCTTTTCTTTTCTTTCTTTCTCTTTCTTTTTTAAAAAGATTTTATTTATTTATTTGAGAGAGAGCAAAGGTGGGGGCAGGAGCAGAGGGAGAGGGAGAAGCAGACTTCCCCTGAGCAGGGAGCCCAAAGCAGGGCCCCAAGACCCTGAGATCATGACCTTAGCTGTAGGCAGTCGCTTAACTGACTAAGCCACCTACGCACCCCAGTGCTAGGCTTTCACAGAAAACATCCTTTGAAAAAAAGTGTCCTACAACTGGACATTCACATTAGTCTCAAAGTATCTCCTTACCAAATAATTACTAACTGCACAGGGAAGACTAGTAACTTTACAAAGGAGAAGCCATTATACGTTGGAGAAGCCATATCCATTGTCTTAATACTGTGGGTAATATTTCACCATGTACCTCTGATGTGATCCACTAAGAAGGACACATGCCACTTTTACGGTGTTCTTGCCCACGTGCATGAGAAACATTAGACAAACCAGAATTGGGGGACATTCTACAAAATAATTGGTTATTCTTTTCCAAGAGTCAGGGTCATAAAACACAAAGGAGAGACTGAAGAAATGTCACAAGTTGGAGGACACTAAAGACATATGACAACTACATGTAATATGGGATCCTGGGACAGAAAAAAGAATACTAGTGGGAAAAGATGACAAGGTTCAAGTTCGGTCTGTAGACTGGTTAATAATATCATTTCATGGGGCACCTGGATGGCTCAGTCGGTTGAGTGTCTGACTCTTCATTTCGACTCAGGTCGTGATCTCGGGGTTGTGAGATTGACCTCTGTGTCAGGCTCCATGTTGAGTGTGGAGTCTGCTTAAGAGTCTCTCTCTCCCTCTCCATCTGCCCCATCCCCCTCCCTAAAAACATAATAATATCGTTTCATGGTCTAGATAAGTGTACTTAAGTGTACTATGGTTGTATAAGACCTTAACATTAGGAGAAGCTGGGTGAAGGGTACAAAGGACTATTTTTACAGTATTTTTGTAAATCTAAAATTATTTCAAAATAAAAAGTAAAAAAAGTCTCCAAACTAAGTAAACTTTTAAAAAATCACCATCTGAGAGAAATATAATTGGAATTTTGGATTGATCTTCAAATATGAAAAATATATATAGAAAAATAACAGAACCCCTATCATGCCAAGTCTGATTTAGGTCTATGTGTGAATTTTAATGTTATTCATTTTAAAAAGCTTGACTGTCTGGCTTTTCCTGGCAATGCTCCATTATTCCTAGAATAAAGTAAAGACCAAGTGGTGATAGAGAATAGCTCAAGACAATATGCATTGAAGAAGAGCACCGCGGCTTGGACACACTGGCAAAAGGGGGATGGAAGGGGAGGGAAAGATGGAAACTGGCTGGTGATTGAATCAACTCAGGTTTCACCCATAAAATTCATGAGAATTTTGTATTCTATTCCCTAATGTACTTATGATTATTTTCATAGAAATGTTAGTCATTTATACAGTCGCCCACCCCCAAATCATGTCCAGAAAAGAAGGGTCATGTTAATTCTGTGGGTTCTCCTACCTACTGGTGTGCATTCTAACTCCCAGAAGCACGGTGTACAAATGGCTTAGGAAATGTTTATATTCATTATATCAGCGCATTCTGTTAGTGCAAAGAAGTGCTCTATGAAAGATTAAGAAAAAAAAACAGATTTAAAGCTTAAAAACACAAACATATCTGCAAAATCTCACTTATCCAGAAAACCTTGCTGCCTAATAAGGATGTCAGAAAAAGGAAGCGCTGCTCTAGGAGGAAGTTGTGTTAAGACCTCAGGAAATCAGCATTGTACATACATTAGTTATGCATGGGAAAATAAAGCCTGCCCTTTCTTTTTCTATTTTAAAAAGTGTGGGTTTGGCCAATATCCCCAGGTTCTTTTATTTTTTAAAGAGAATATCTGAACTGCTGATAACAGATGACCTGTTTTTGAATCAGTGTTAAAATTCTACATTTGGGGGCGCCTGGGTGGCTCAGTTGGTTAAGCGACTGCCTTCGGCTCAGGTCATGATCCCGGAGTCCCGGGATCAAGTCCCACATCTGGCTCCCAGCTCCACGGGGAGTCTGCTTCTCCCTCTGACCTTCTCCCCTCTCATGCTCTCTCTCGCTCGCTCGCGCTCTCTCTCTCCAATAAATAAATAAAAAAATCTTAAAAAAAAAAATCTGCATTTGGCCCTTCTTTCTTAGAAAGCCAGGGTCCTTGTTAAGAGTTTTGTTTTGGGTTTTTTTTTTTTTTTTGGTCCTCAAGAAACTCAATAAACATTAAAATATCTGTTGTTTTAAATATAAAAGCAGGAATTGCCTTCTTGGTCTTCATTCCTTTGTTTTTCTAGAACCTCTCCCAGTGTCCTGTTCACAGGGTTTAGGGGGGCTTGCCTCTTTTTCAGTTCCACAAGTGGAGACCTGACCCATACAAAGCTTATGGTATCTTCCTGACAACCAGAAAAGGCTTAAAGACAAGTGCATGGCCCAGAGTGGACACAGAGATTGGCTCAGTGACTTTGATTACAAAGATAAAAAAAGAGCCTTTCTCTTTCTGCTAGAGCTGCCGCGCTGAAGGAAGGAAGCCCGGAGCTCCAGGAGGCCTCCTGCCACCAAGTACGGGAGAGCTGGCCTGAGGAGAAGCAACCAGCCCCCAGCAGAGATTACTGAAGATCTCACAGCCCCAGGATTCAACCATGCCTGAAGGGAGTACGTCCCCAGTCTTTCTACTTACATAATATAATAAGTCCCTTTTTCGCTTAAGCCCATTTGGGAAGAACTTCTGTCACTTGCAACCAAGAGTCCTGGCTCCCATCACGTACAGAGAAAACCTGCCCTACTTGGTAATATGAAATAATAATAAGCACATGGAAGAAATGATTGCAAAATAAATAGGAATACATGAAATGAAATGAGATAACTCAAATCGATGAAAAGAAGTCTCAGACTGGAGGTCTAAGGTCATCTCCAATCTACAAGGGACCACACACAGTGCCTGTTTAGAACAATACAAACATATCTTGCCAACTACTAAAAAGCCAGAAAGTTCTCTTAAAGATCTAGATGTCCAGTTTCTCTTGAGTAATCACAAGGCCTGGCAACCGAGCCTGGTGTTCTTACATCGCGGCAGTTGGCCGCCACTGAGTTGCTAGTGGATGCCCCTCAAGATGCGGGGGGAGGGCATGTTCTCCGACCATCTGCTCTCTCTTCCCAACCTGGCCCACTCTCATACTTGGCAGGCATCGCTCATGCAACTGGCCTCCAGAGCCCCTCTAGGAATCTGTATTTGCTGCCCCTGAGAACGGAGTAGATCTAGGATCTTAGGACGCCATCACCAGCCTCTTTCTCTGTCAGCTTCCCTGCTCCAGAAGCAAAATTACAAGGGTTACTAAGAAGGGAAGACTTTTACATCTGCCGTCAGATCAGGTCATGATCCCACCGTCCTGGGATCGAGTCCCGTGTGGAGCTCCCTGCTTCAAAGGGAGCCTGCTTCTCCCTCTTCCTCTGTCTGCCACTCCCCCTGCTTGTGCACGCTCTCTCTCTCTCTGTCCAATAAATAAATACAATCTTAAAAAAAAAAAAAGGAAGAAAGACTTTTAGTGGTGGTGGATGTACAACTCTGTGAACATACTAAACACCACAGAAATGTTCACTTAAAAAGGGTGACCTTAATGGTATGTGAACTATGTCTCAATAAAGCTAGAAGCAGAGAAGTCTTGAAGAGGGGGAAAGGGTAAGACGGGGAAGAGGAGGAAGAAAGGCTCCCTAGAGGACAAGGTCTTGACCAGACTATGATACTGACAAGGTTTAGCCTTGGTAACCTCCCAGCTTCCTTTTTAGTGTCCCTCTCCCGGAAAAGAAATCTGGTTTTCAGCCAGACAGTTGTAAAGTATGGGAAAGTAGAAGGCATACTGGATCCACAGTCAGGAAACCCTGCTTTGTCATCCTTAGCTATAGCTGTGTGATCTTGTGTGATTCAATCTGCCTCTCTGGGTCTCCATGTCACTACTATAAAATAAAGACGAGAGTCCGTGAACTGCTTAGGATAGTTTTAAGTAACAATAGAGAGAAGAGATATGAAAGCTTTTTTTTTTTTAACTAAAAGGTTGGACCAGAAGCAACAAATACAGGACAAGACATCCTATCTCTGCCCTGTGTCTGTTGAGAGACATAATCAATGAATCACAACACTCCTTCTTGGAGAAATACTGGAATTGCTTACCTAAGAGTTCTTTTTGCCATTTGCCATGCTGGCAGGGCCCAAATTTTGATAGAGCTACCACATTTCCTTCATGTAATTGACCAATATATGTTGGTGAGTTTGTGCCAATCTCGGTGGTCTGATTTTCCTTACGAGGCACTGGTCCAAGGATAGAACCAAATGGGCAGATATTAATTATTTGGAGTTAGAGGCATGAGTTGGGGAAGGATTTCTTCATGGACTAAAAGACGACAGAGAGAAAGAGCACACCACATAACTAAGAATATCAATCTGGAAGGACCGACCTTAAGAGATAATCCAGCAAATGTACTGGGAAGGAAGGAAAGAGGAGGGAAAGAGGGAGGAAGGCAGGCAGGCAGGCAGGGAGGGAAGGAATATCCTTTTGGGTATCTGAAAAACAAAAGGGCAAGGTGCTTACAAGGGAAGGAAAATTAGATCACCACCAGACTTTTTAATGGTAACACCATATGCCATATGGGAGTAAGTACACCATACACCAAATGGAAGTAACATATTCAAGATACTCAAGGAAAGAAAATATGAATCAAGAATTCTATATCCCACAAAACTGACTTTCTAGTATAAAGGACACAACTGTTACCAACATTCAGGAACTCAAGAAATGGGGTGCCTGAGTGGCTCAGTGGTTTAAAGCCACTGCCTTTGGCTCAGGTCATGATCTCAGGGTCCTGGGATTGAACTCCACATCGGACTCTCTGCTCAGCAGGGAGCCTCCTTCCCCCCTCTCTCTGCCTGCCTCTCTGCCTACTTGTGATCTCTCTCTCTCTCTCTCTGTCAAATAAACAAATAAATTCCTAAAAAAAAAAAACTCAAGAAATATTGTTCCCATGAGGTCTTTCCAAAGAATGTCCCATAGAACAAGTTTCAGACAACCAAACTGACTGTAGAAATATGGTGAACATTAAATAAATAGTTACCTGTAGAACTAAGACTGAATGGGAGTTAGGAGGGAAAGAGTAGTATGCATAATAAAAGACAACTGCAAGACAAGTTGGGGGAAGGCGATGGGGAAAGTACATACAAAAAAGATGTTTTACTGTTTCAAGTGACCTTATTCGTAGCAGTATTTGTACTGTGATGCCAACACCTGCTGTGTATATACTAAGGAAGAAGACAAAAGAGTTTAATTCCATTGTCCCCTGTGTTCTTGAAAAACCAGGGTTCTTGATGTGAAGAAAGGAGATACACAGATGTAATAAAGAAAAAAAAACTCCAGCCTTGAATTCCCATTAAAAACATATTTATGAATTCATGAGCTATTTGTTTTAATGTAAATCAAATATAGACATAAACATATTTATATATTTATTCTCTGTCCCGTGAGAAGTCCAGGAGTGAGTCCACTAGCAAAGACCATCTCTAGTTCCCCCATTATGGTCTTCAAATACCTCTTCCCACTAAAAGAAACCAAGGGAGTTCTGAGAGAAATGACCGAGTCCAGGTCGAGGGCAGGATACGTACCGGATCATCTGAAATATCTGGACGTATCAGAGGGTAAGGAAATCAAGATTACTCCGGTTATATTGCAGAACTTGGGATGCAACTTGAAGAGACTCCCACCGAGCGAGTAAAGAAGAAATGATAGAATTAGGATGCCAAGAGACACCAGGGGCCTCCTGCTGAAGCCCAGCATCCCCTGGATTCTTGCCAGAGAGTTCTACACCAGTCTGAGCAAGTCTCTGGATCCAGCTGCCAATTTGCAGGAAATCAAGAAAACGGAGGGATGCGTTAATCTGAACCATGAGTATACAATCAGCAAAATCCAAACTTGACAGGCCTGGATTTTTCAAAAGACAAATTATAAGGGAAAGAAAGAACTGGAGGGGGACATTGTAGATGAAAAGGCTTAAAATGGGTAAGACTTTAAAATGGGTAAGACTGAACGGCTAGGGATGAACATTTAGGGGATAAATCTCTTTTTTAAATGGAAGGACGTGATTGCTGTGGTCATATTTGGGGAGAGAGCGGCGGTGGTTGGATAGGGCACAAGAAAGGGTTTCTAGAGGGACTGTGGACTATTTATTTCTTGGCTGCTACTGGTTGCAAGGGATTCATCTTAAAATAATTCTTTAAGTTTGCAGTGGTTTTGTATGGTTTTTTATATCCTGTATCTTATTTTACAGTAAAAAGATTGTTCTTAAAAGATAGGAACAGGAGGGAGAGAAGAAAGGCGCTATTTCTATCCCTGTCCTTGACATGTCTTATGTCGAGATAGGGATCACAGAGAGGCTGTATTCCAGATACAGGACACAGCAGAAGCAAAGGCAAGTGGGAGAGATGAGAGGTGTGGCACATTCCAGGAATACAAGTGGTCCTGTTTGGCTACCCAAGGGCTCTGCACAGAGAACAGTCGGAGATAAAACTAGAAAAGTAGTTGAGGGCATCCTGTGGCAGTCCCATTATGCCTGCGTAAGATGTTAATGTCTTAGGGGGAAGAGAAAGAATGAATATTTCTTTCTTTCTTTTTTAAGATTATTTATTTACTTGACAGAGAGAGACACAGTGAGAGAGGGAACACAAGCAGGGTGGGTGGGAGAGGGAGAAGCAAACTTCTTGCTGAGCAGGGAGGCTGATGTGGGGCTTGATCCCAGGACTCTGGGATCATGACCCGAGCTGAAGGCAGACATTTAGACTGAGCCACCCAGGTACCCCAAGAATGAATATTTCTGAACAAGGATTGATACCTGCATGGAGCCACCCCAGTGGTCATTTCTTACCCCCACCCCTTCCTCCTTCTTAACAGAACTCTGATTTTGTCCAGTTACCCATCCTGCAGGTTTCTGTGTCTACATGAAATGTCTGGAGCTACAGCAGCTGCCTAGGGATAATGAGGAACTTCAACCAGGGAGAACATGCTGAGTATGGCAGATCAGAAAGATGGTAGGAAAACGAATCTCAGATCATGTTGCTGAGCCACTGAATTAATTAATCCCACAGTTGCCCTTCTGCTAGGGTTCTTGTTTGTGAGATAATATATCTCTGTATCCTTTAAATGATTAGGTGTTCCATTACTTGCAGCCCAAAGTAGCCAAAATTATAAACAGCTTTTAAAGGAAAATAATTTAAAAACTCACCTAGACCCTTATAAGTAAGATGTCAAAAAAATGCCTTTAAAGAGGCTCCATGCCCTCAGTGGTCCAGAGGACTTATGACCCAATTGGTTGCCCTGAACAATCTCCCAGTTCTGCAGAAACACACAGAAGGTTCCAGCACCCAGCTTAAGTTGACCATTTAATCACACAACTCTAGCTGGTGTCAAACTCTTAAAGGAGTTGATCCCAGGGAACAGGGAGAAAAATGAAAAGGAAATAAAATTGAACAGTTGCCTGCAGAGAACACCAGCTGCGCATGATTGATTTCCATGTAATCTCCATTTGTCTCCCTGAAATTCTTTCCTCAGATCTCTGGCACAGGGTCACAGAGAGGCACAAAGCTGCTCATGCCTGGAGTGTGGTCGGGGAAAAAAAAACCCAAAACTTTCCCTTATGTGCCCCTGAAGACCAAGGAAGCCAAGACAGGTGATCTAGGGGAAAGCAAGAGAGAGAAGCTTTTGTGCTTTCCTCAGTCCATGGCAATAGTCAGGCCATGGGCCACTGCAACCAAGGTGGAAGGTTGGTCTGTTGGCTGCTCTGTGAGACCTTACACCCCTCAGGCTGGTGAGTCCTAAGATCTGCGGGGCCTGCACCTGTCCTGGGTGTCTTCGATTCATCAACTGCTCAGGGCAGGTGTATTGCCCTAACAACAGGTGGTATGTGGGGTTCCTCCAATGAGCCATGCATCCTAAAAACCACACAGGGAAACAAGTTATCCTGGGGAGGAGGCTGGACTTGAGGTCACCGGTAGTGGGGAAAGAATGAAAAGGGATAGAAAAAAGGATGGGAGGGCAGGTGGACTGTATCCTGTTCTCATTTCAAAGTGCCACACCTGTCGCTTGTTTAATGCTCTTGGCCTGGACTGAATGTTCTCTGGTATCGATACTGGAGTGCACATTTATTTGCCTGGGGTGTTCCTGCCCGTGGGAACGGGACCCTAAGCGCAGAGGGAACAGCGAGAGCACCCACAGCAGTGGGGCCTGAAGTGCAGCTCCTGGTCCAGTAGCATTAGCACCTCCCTGAAATACAAATTCTTAGGCCTCACCTCAGGCCACGTGGATCACGACTCTGGGGGTGGGTCCCCAAAGTTTGTTTTAACAAACCCTTCAGGTGACTTCCATACTCACAAAGACAAAACCAATGCCTTCATTATGCAGTGGGGGAAAGGGTCTAAAGTGACTTACTTTGGATCACGTGGCTGGAAACCAGCAAAGACTAAACTGGAAACTGGGTCTGACCCCGAGTCTGGTGCCTCTCCCCTTGCATCAGAAAAGGAAGCAAAGTTGCAATGCCACAAACCTTCTTAACCATTTTTAGTATTTCTGCATATATCCTAGCAACTTATCTGAGCCCTGAGCCCAAAACATTTCCAGTCCTCATGGGGGATGATCAGACCAGGGCACCCTCCCCTCTTCTGACTCCTCTCTATGGCCGGCATCAGAGGCAAGTGTCCACATTCACCTCAAGACCAAAGCCAGAAACCCCAGCAACGGTGGGGCAGCGCCGTTCCAAGCAGGAGCTTCTCTGACTGCCCGGGTTCATACCCCAGCTACGTGACTTGTTCTCTGTGTGACTGTGGGCAAGCTGGAACCTTTCTGAGCCAACTGTCCCCAGCTGTGACTTGAGGATAGCAAGTGTCCAGGGAGAGCGGCCGCCAGGGAGGATGAAATGGGACAAGCCAGGTCGGGCACTGAGCACCTCGCCTGGGACGCAGCTACTCGGCACTGCTAGCCTCCATCACCTAGCCCCACGCCACCCCCCCACTGTATCCAGCTGGGAAGCAGGTCACGCTGACTCCTCCTCTTTGACAGTTCCCACAACTGGCCTCTTGTCTTTGTCTTAGTATGCCCTTCCCCACCACCTCCGCGGTGGCTCTGCCCCTCAGCTCTTCCTCCTGCCCCGCCACACGAGTCTCCCAACAGGTCCTCCGGTACCCCGTACGCTCTCTAGGAGGACAGCTTGGCAAGCTTTAAAAATTGCAAAGCTCAGCCACTCATTCTGCTGCATGAGCTTCCTGAATCCCTTCAGGGGCCCCCGTGGTCGGTGGGGTCGAGATCCAGCTCCCAGACGGAATGCGCCAGTCCCCTGGTGATCGGCACCCCCACCTTGATCTTACTTCTTCTGGGCCCCCCCAGGCTTTACACCTACTTATTTTGGGGACCCCAAGAATGGTGGCCTCGTAACAACAGGAATGCCTGGTCCCCTTCTGCCCAGCACGTTCACATTCATGTTTCCAGATGTAGCCCAGAGTTGGCGCAGGCTCCAGGTCCTGTGCTCAGGGAGCCGTGACTACCCCTGCCTGTGCCCTCTCTCGCTGCTGCACCTGCTTCCCTTCCAGCATCTGTCCTACCCTCCTGGGCTTATATGTGTTCGCATCTGCCACCCTTGTTGGCTGCTGGATTATCACCCACCCTGGCCCAGGGGAGGTACTCTAAACTTATTTAATAAATGGATAAACACTGAACTCCCCCAATTTTGCCAGCCCCAGTGCTGCCCTCTGGGTTCACAGAACAAACCTGCTCTGGTGTTTCTCAGGAAAGCCTTTCTGGGGTTGGAATCCCATCTCATTTTCACAGCAGGTTGGAACGATTCTCTGTACAAATGTGGCTGTGATTATGCAATGAGTAAAGCAGGCTGTGTGAATGATAGCTCACAATGTAATCCATCCATCACCAGGCGGTCATTCAGCTCCCAGCATGGGCAAAGCCCGGGGTTTAAAACGAGCCTTCTCATCCCCAGCTGGTGTGGAATGTGGCCATGAAACCTAAGAGCTCGGGGCCACAGTCTGAGCACTGAGCTGGAGGCTTGGCTTCTAGTTCCTGGTGCCGCCCCTCACTCACAGGGTGACCTTGGCAAGCCCTTCCCCGCTTGGGCCTCTGAGCCTCGTCTGTGAAACCAGGGGGGTGAACCAGAAGCTTTCTAAACACACTTTCGCGCTCAGAGCTCGAACGTTTCATAAATTTAAGTGCCATTCCTGAGGAGAGAACCGGGATGACGCTCTTGCTTTCTACCCCCGCTCCCCTTCTGAGCACTTCGTGGTTCACATGGGAGATAGATGAGAAATACAACGTTCACTGAACATGTGACGTGACTCTTCCTGTCTCCATCCAGGTGCTCTCTAACTTAGGACTGGCTGCCAGAACCTGGGTGTTCCTGGAGGCTTTTGCACCTTCCCCCATAAACAACTTCCCCTGCCTTTGAGATTCATCCAAAGGAGGCAATATTGCATAACAGTTAATAATGCACAGCCGGAATCAGTCTGCCTGGCTTTGACTCCTGGCTCACTTTCATTTAGTACTGTGTGACCTTGAGCAAACTGTTTAACTGCTTTGTGTCTCATTTCCTCATCTGTAAAATAGGGACAATAATAGTTCTACCTTATGGGGTCATCGTGAGGATTAAAATAGTTAATATGGTTAATTCCCTAAATAGCCACAGAGCTAGCACTGGACAAAAAATCATTATCTTTTCTCAAAGATCCTTTGGGAAAAGAGTACTGCTCGTCTGATGACATTTTTAAAAAGACACTAACTCATTCAAGAGAGTGCAAACCTCATGACCTAATTACCTCCCAAAGGCCCCACCTCCGAACACCATCACACTGATTCTCCTTCTATTTGAGATGATGAGAAATCGAAATTGGCAGTCTGTGGCTCTGTGGGTTAAATCGAAATTGGCAGTCTGGGTGGCTCTGTGGGTTAAAGCCTCTGCCTTCTGCTCGGGTCATGATCTCGGGGTCCTGGGATCCAGCCCCACATTGGGCTTCCTGCTCAGCGGGGAGCCTGTTCCCGCCCCCGCCTGCCTCTCTGCCTACTTGTGATCTCTCTCCTCTCTATCAAATAAATAAATTAAATATCTAAAAAAAAAAAAAAGAAAAGAAAATAAGATAGAAAAGAAATTGGCAGTCTGCAATGTGGGACAGGCCTTGACCAGAACCTGACAGTGCTGGCACCCTGGTCTCAGACTTCCGGCCTCCACAATGCTGACCGATGCACTTTCGCTGTTTCCAAGCCACACGGTCTGTGGTGTTTTGTCGCTGCAGCCCAAGCCAAGACACGTGAGCAACAACGACAACAAAATGTGAGCGGACAGATACTACAGTGTGACCAGGGTGGTTATCTCTAGAAGGTCATAATCACTGGGGATTATCCTCTTGTGTTTGTGCTTATCTGTATTTTGTAGCATTCTACAACATCCTCTATCTTCCGCCAAATGTCTCTTCCCACATTCTGGGGACTCCAGGCTGACAGATTCTGCAGCTTCACTCCCCAGCTGAGGCCCCCGCATTCCAAGGAATTGCCAAACTCCAAACCCACACTCCTCAGGCCTGGGCTGGGGTGGGGCCTCCAGAGGGGCCTCATCTAACAGGCAGGAACACGTTCTTTCCATGGGCATTTCCAGAAAGAACCTCAGTCAGAAGCGAGAATGACAGGTATCTGAAACAGATCATCCATCAGGCAGAAGGCTATGCGGCTCAGAATCTTGGCAAGGAGCCCCTCGAAGTAACACCTCCAGCCATTTACTGAGCATTTAAGCTCTGCCCTGAACCACAGAGCTGTGCTAAATGCATTCCAAGCATTATTTTATTTGATCTCCACCGCCTGGCAAGGCAGGTATTTTTCTCCCAAATTACGGATCAGGACACTTGAGGCTCTGCCGTCTCCTGCCCCAGGTCGCACAGCTAGGAAGGCGCTGAGAGGGAGTCAGTCTCAGGTCTAGGCCTCCTACCTGCCACACTGACACAGCATCTTCTCCTGGGTTTGGTAGATCTCAGTGTACCCCGCCTTGAATTTCCCTTTCCTAGCCAAGAAGCTAGGCTGTTGGTAACACTCAAGATTGCTAAATAAGGTACTCACCGCTGCCCCCATGTGACTCTGCCCAACTTCCCAGACTGCCCACTAGCCACAACACAGAACTACTGTTTCATTTAATCTGGGAGCATGTATTAGGTGTTGAGTATATACCTTCCTCGATAGTGTTGAGTATATACCTTCCTCGATAGTGTTGAGTATATACCTTGAGTGCTTGGGAGACTCACACTCAACCCAGGACACTCATACAAAAACCATAGGAAATGGCCTATGTCCTTAAGCATCTAAACCTCTCTTTGTAGATCTATAACCCCCAGACTGAGAGGTCCCCCCACATGGAATCAAACTGACCCTTCCCGAGTACTCTGACCTGTGATCAGGGTCTCATGAACACTTCTGTGGTAAGCGCTGCCATTCAGCGGGCCTACCACATACCAAGTACTTTGCGTACTTCCTCCCTTCTAAGCCTTGTCCTAACCCTGCAAGATATTCCTCACTGTAGGGGAGTGTTCTGTAGGGGAGGAGACGCGCTGAGAGAATCTAAGAGACGTGCCCGAGGCCACCTGGAACCACGAAGTGCCCTGTGGCACCTACCACAGCCGGTCGTATCTGAGGGTTAGTTTTGTGTCTGTCACCCCATCAGACAAGGATGGCGTCCTATTCAGGGCTGTGCCTTCACTGACCTAATCCTGTACCCAATATATGGTAAGCGTAAGCTTACACACAGACACACACACAGGGGACATACTACAAGGGCAGGTAACTCCGAAGGGGGCCTCTGGATTCAGACAGATCTGGGTTTGCGCAGCTGCTCTGCTTCATCCTGAGTGTCTCTCCTTGAAGCAATTCAGGCTTCTCTGACCTTCAGTTTCCTCACCTGTTAAATGGGGACTCCAGCTTACCTCCTGGTAAGGAGGGTATGAGGAATGAACAGGAGTCAGGGATATCAGTCTCTGAGCAGAGACCAGGCATGTAGTAGCTGCTTATGAAAACACAGATCTCTATTACAGCAAGGCCAAAAATCAAGTGCCCAACTAATGGGACACATGGAACGCCAGGCATTCTGTCTCCCCACTGGAATGTGACCCCCTCGAGGGCAGGGCTGGGACGTGTACATCTGTGACCCCGCCCCCTAGCCCTGGCCAACAAACGGTGTTCAACAAATGGCTGCAGCTGCCGGAGACCCTTCGTGCCCAGAGCGCAGATTCTGAGCTTTGCACAGACCAGCAGCAAGGCGGGAGGGAGGACAGACAATCTCCTCTGCTGCAGCAGAGGGCTCCTGGGCCAGCTTCGCCTCTAACATAGGGATAAATAAATCCATAAATAAAATGGGGATGAAAACAGTGGCTACCCTGCGGAGTTCTAACGAGACAGAAATGAAATACCGCCAGAAAGCCTTCTGCCTACCTGAGATCAAGGAGAAGAGGCAGGGGATGATGGCACAGGGCAGAGTGGGCAGCGAGGCTGGGACCGAAGACAGCCATTAAGACAGAGGGCTTTGGAACCCTACAGTTACAGGTTCAAATCCCAGCTCCGACATTTATCAGCCTCGAGCTCTCACCTCCCTGAGCCTCTGCCGCCTCACCTCTGCAAGGAGGAAGAGAACAGAACCACCCCCAGGAGGCTGTCGTGAATCAAATATAAGGTGTGCTGAGCCACCGGTACATAGTACGACCTCAATAAATGGTGGTTTTATTATGGTGGATACACTTTTTTCTGAAGGTAAAAGCCAAACTCCTCAGACAATAACAGAGCCGAGGAGGAATTTGGCTTAGAGCAACTAAAATAAAAACAGGAGAGCTGAAACCGTTTCCCAAGGATGACTATTTATGAGGCCAATTTCAGTTTCCGAGTGCTAATGAATCCCCCACGGCAGGCTGTGTGCAGCTCTGAGCCCGGAGCGCAGGGACGCGCCCTCCCCTGAGTTCCTCGAAGCGCCGTGCACACTTGCAGCGCTCCATCGGCGTTTACTAATCACAGCAATAATCCTAATAATGATCGGGGTAAAGCGTGGGGGGGAGGCACAGAGGGTGCAGGTGGGGAGGAAGAACACTTAAGCTACTTTGTTTCTTCAAGACCAACTTCTGCCTGAAATAGATTAATTCAATCTGCATATTAATGTGGATTACTAATTAATGACTAAAAATGCTTTCAACATGGAAAGTGCTATGCAAATAGTTAAGACAATAATAACATCCAGGAGTCACAGGGTAAGTATGGAAAGGAAATAAGCTAGTCTCTTTTTTGTTAACATTTTAAAATTTTATGGTTGAAGGAAATGGAGGGCATTAGGAAAATTCACTTAAAGCACAAAAAACATAAAAGAGGAAAGCCTGGTGTGAGGGAGGGGACTTCCTTTGTGCTCCTGTCTAAACTTGTCACTGCCCTAACCACAGGTCTTGTGGCTGCAAGCCTCCTCTCTGGCCTTGCGTTCTGGACCCCGAATTCCCTGAGGGCAGCGGCCACATCTGACATGCCTCTCCATCCCCGGTCACCAACCCTGTGCCAGGCACGTAGGCGGTAGTGAATACACTGTAATGAAACAAACAAATGACCCCCAAAGGGGAGGGTGAGGGAACGCCTGGTGACTCCCCTTTAGATAGTACAGTGTAAAAAGGAGTAACTTCACAGTGGAAACATCGGACAAATGCTCTCTCAGCCAGGTGATCAAGGTCAATGTCAAAGTGCTAAGTCATGTTCATGGTCTGGGCCCTTGATATGACTGATTCGCTGCAGTGCGAATGGTACTTGATCCACGGCTCTCCTCCCCCAAGCCTATAACGCCTGTCTATAAACAGGAGAAAAACATCAGACAAATCCCAGTGGATTCTGTAAAATACCCAACCAGGACTCCTCAAAACTGTCAAGGTCATCAGAAACAGGGAAATTTTAAGAAACCGTCCTGGCCAAGAGGCATGATTTAGTGTAATGTGGCATCCTGGAGGGCTATCACAGAGGGCGAAGTATCTAGGAGAAGGGACCCAACTCAGTTCCCACAGGCTCTCCTGGTAGATAGCATCTCATAGCGTACATTACAGAATGATACAGACGATCTTCCTTTTCATACATAGTGAGTACCTTGATTTTTTTAAAAACTGCAACTTAGATGCAGGTTCCTCCCTCCTCTGAAAACCCTCAACCTCTAGGGACCCAAAATCCTGTATAATTTGGCAGCCAAGCATCTCACGGGAACCCAGAAATTCGAAGGACAGGAAGAGTGATCCTCCGAGCTCACCAAGACCAAAGCCTCCCATTTCGCAGAGGAAAGACTGAGGCCCAAAGCAGGGGACGGCGTCTTGCCTACTGCCAGTTTAGTATGTTGGTGCCATACTTCACTCACGCTTCTCCACTTGCAATATCCAAAAGTCACCCTGCTACCTGGGACACAACGAACCAGTTTAGGGCCACGGAGGAGTTCCTGCCAAATCCTGGCTCTATCTTTGCCAACCTCATGGCTGTAAAGAGCATTCATGTGGAAAACAGAGTGGTATTTAGCTACATGTCTTTTTGCCCCAGGCCCCTGGCCATTGCCAAGCAGAAAGCCCAGGCCTGGCAGGCTGAGGCTAAGACACAAAGACGGTTTCCCAGCGGGGTGTAGGGAAAGGGCACAGCTCCGCCTGGCTGGTAGGCCACACTTCCCTGTGAGGCCCCATCCATCAGCCACCCTGGGGGATCTCATTTTCCAGCTCGGCGTAGGGTACATTTTCTAAATGTGACCCTGTTTCTGTTATGAGAATCAAAGTGCTTCAACCGCAAGATCATAAATACTCAAAAGTGATGGCTAATGGCAGTGGCAGTTTGCAAAATGCCAAATGGCAGCGAGAAGTGGACGCTGTAAATTACTGCCCGACTCCTCCATTCTCACCGAGGTGTTTTGTGGGGTTTTAGTGATGAGATCCGCTTTCAAGTGGATTTACAGGAGCTCCCTGTGAATTCAGCCCGCGCTTTTAAAAATACTTCTAACAGATGCTGAAAAGAAAACCAGAAGAACCTACCATTTCAAGCCTATAACGAGTTTATTAAAAATGCGTTTAATGCATAATGGCCAAAATATGGAAAGTGGCTCATTTGAAGATGGATCCGTTTAGTGTGAAAATGCTAATGAGTATAATAATAGTAACGATGACAGTGAAGACGGATCGGGGCAGGCGCGGGGCTGAGCATGTTACATGGATTAGCTTACTGAATTCTCTCAGATGTTCCGTGTGGTCAGTGCTACGACGGTCCTTATTTCACACATGTGATAATGCACGTTCCGAGAGGTCAAGTCATTTGTCCTAGGTCACGTAGCTGGCCGGTGAGTGGCAAACTGGAGCTTTTGAGCTCAGGGTGTGGATGACCCTCTGGGCGTCCCTCCCCACGGAGCACACCAGGGGCTCCCTGACCAGCAGAATGGCGCTGTGCACTCAGGGAGGACCGTGGACGACGCAAATGCCAGGCTTCGCGAACCTGTCAGCAGCGCACCGAACAAAGGGACAAACTTTTAGAAAGTACAAGGGTCCCTATTGTGATGGAGTTGTCAACTTCCAAGGCCTGACTTTTGAGTCTCAGTTCCTCCATCAAGGAAATGAGGGCAATACCATACCTTCTGGCCATTCGGACAATGTGGTGGGATCACGTAAGTACAAAGCACCTTGAAAAGCCTGAGGGACTGTACAAGTTGTGTTATTAGTGAAGACACTGTATGGGCTTCAGCAGGAAGGGTGCTAATGTGCATTCCCTCAGGTCCCCTTCACAGAGGCAGAGACTGAGGGTGAGCGGAGATTAAGTCATCTGCCCAGGGTCCCAGAACTGAGAGTTGGTGACACAGTCACGACAGAGTCTGAAAGGCCTTGTGTTCCTCCTGTTTCCAATTCCATTCTCAATCCCCAATACACACACACACACACACACACACACACACACACACACACACACACCCAGGGCTGCAGAAAACACGGCTGAGAAATCCTGGGGAGGACTCTCAAAGGTCCCCCTAGCACTGAAGCTGCAGGCAGTGTCTACGTCTGCAGGTGGCAGGGAAGGACTGTGGAGAGGCTGACCTCGGAGGACAAGTGACCTCACGGTCTCAGGGAGCCCCATCTGTGCTGCCCTGAGCACAGTGTTTACAGCCGCTGCTGTGGCCAGGGACCCGTGGGCAGAACCTGCAGGCTCACGAAGACCACGAGACGGCCCTCACTGATGCTCCGGACATGGAGCTGGTGGGGACATCCGCAGCTGGTGGGGACATGTCTGATACGAGCGAGGAAGAGCGAGGAAGAGCGGCAGGCCTGTGTTAGCCTGCGAAGCTGCCACTGCCAGTTGCCGAAGGAAGCGTCTCCAGGTTCTGTGTCCTTCCACGGAGTTCTTTCCTTTGGGAACTGTCCCACTTTTTCACAAAATGCTATGCATCAGACCATTTCCTTCAGGCCCTATTTCCTCTACCATGTGACTTTTGTAAAGCTGTCAAAGGGGAAGTTACAGAATTGTAGACTGTCCGGGCTCAGAGGATCTCAGGGACAAAAGGTTGTCTTCTCATTCCTCCCTGCTGCCACTTAGGTGCCCTCTAAAGTATTCCTGCCAAAGGACTGGCCGCCCTCTGCTTGAATACCTCTAAGGATGGGGGACTCACTACTTTCTGAGGCAGCCTGTTCCATATTCTATCATCAGAATAAGGTAGTAAGAGGTTAAAAGAGTGGGTCCCTGATCAGAACTGATGATATATCTTTATAAGGTCCTGTGCAAAATGCAAATGCAGGGATCCTTGTTCAAAAATTACTAAGGATTTAAAAAAAATTATTAAGGATTTTTTATGGACATTGGGGAGGGTATGTGCCATGGTTAAGTGCTGTGAAATGTGTAAGCCTGATGATTCACAGACATGTACCCTGGAGCAAATAATACGTTATATGTTAATAAAAAAATTTAAAACAAAAAAACGAAAATTATTAAGGATTTTTATTTTTTTATTTTTTTATTAATTAATTTATTAATAAATAAGCCACCTTTGGTTTGTTTCATGAGTTTAGGAGTCTCTTATGGTTTGTCTCCTTCCCTATCCCATCTTGTTTCATTTCTCTTCCCCACCCCCCCACGACCTCCTGCCCTCCCTCTCAAATTCTTCATATCAGAGCGATCACGTGATAATTGTCTTTCTCTGACTGACTTATTTCGCTTAGCATAATACCCTCTAATTCCATCCATGTCGTTGAAAATGGCAAGATTTCATTTCTCTTGATGGCTGCATAGTATTCAATTGTATATATATATCACAGCTTCATTATCCATTCATCTGTTGATAGACATTTAGGTTCTTTCCATAGTTTGGCTATTGTGGACATTGCTGCTATAAACATTCAGGTGCATGTGACCCTTCAGATCGCTACATTTGTATCGTGAGGGTAAATACCCAGTAGTGCGATTGCTGGGTTGTAAGGTAGCTCTATTTTCAACATTTTGAGGAACCTCCATACTGTTTTCCGGAGTGGCTGCACCAGCTTGCATTCCCACCAACAGTGTAGGAGGGTTCCACTTTCTCCGCATCCTCACCAACATCTGTCATTTCCTGACTTGCTAATTTTAGCCATTCTGACTGGTGTTAGGTGGTATCTTACTGTGGTTTTGATTTGTATTTCTCTGATGCTGAGTGATGTTGAGCATTTTTTCATATGTCTGTTGGTCATTT
>CM052809.1:98060235-98111721 GCA_028533885.1 Nasua narica
GTAATAGAGCTTGAAGTTTGGAATTATGATGCCGCCGACTTTGGTTTTCTTTTTCAACATTCCTCTGGCTATTCGTGGTCTTTTCTGGTTCCATATAAATTTTAGGATTCTTTGTTTCATTTCCTTGAAATAAATTGATGGTATTTTGATAGGGATTGCATTAAATGTATAGACTGCTTTAGGTAGCATAGACATTTTCACAATATTTGTTCTTCCAATCCATGAGCATGGAACGTTTTTCCATTTCTTTGTGTCTTCCTCAATTTCTTTCATGAGCACTTTGTAGTTTTCTGAGTACAGATTCTTTGCCAGTTTGGTTAGGTTTATTCCTAGGAATCTTATGGTTTTGGGTGCAATTGTAAATGGAATCGACTCCTTAATTTCTCTGTCTTCTGTTTTGCTGTTGGTGTGTAGAAAGGCAACTGATTTCTGTGCATTGATTTTATATCCTGACACTTTACTGAATTCCTGTATGAGTTCTAGCAGTCTTGGAGTGGAGTCTTTTGGGTTTTCCACATAAAGTATCATATCATCTGCAAGGAGTGAGTTTGACTTCTTCTTTGCCAATTTGGATGCCTATTAAGGATTTTTAAATGGCAACAGGAGAGCCATCAACCTAATGTGAGGCCTTTGTAAGCATGGGACCCTGAACAACTACACTGGTTACAGCCCATGTGGTCTGATTCCGATGGCGAATTCCATGGGTTTGGATCCCACTTACTAACCAGTACTAGACTCGTATGTAAAATGGAGTAATAATCTCTAGTTCATAAACTTGTTTCTGAGGATTAAATGAGTCACTATGTGAAACGCTTAGAACAATGCCTTGCATAGAGTAAACAAATCATGTTTCTGCCCACGTTGCACAGAGAGAAAAAGAAATATACATAGCAATCTCCATGCCCGCCCTTTTGATATCTGCAGCTGGCTCTTATAGCCTCATATGCCTTCCGTCCACCCAGAGCAAAGTGGCTGGGCTCCTGACGCCACTGCCAGCCACTAAGGCCACAGGTAGGAAAGACCAAAGCCACCACAAAGGGCAGATCCAGTTCTGTGG
Source organism: Nasua narica (assembly GCA_028533885.1). NCBI lineage: Eukaryota > Metazoa > Chordata > Mammalia > Carnivora > Procyonidae > Nasua > Nasua narica. The sequence goes on from CM052809.1 coordinate 98,061,293, forward strand.
CACTTGCAGTTTATGTTTTGGGGGTGAGGATAAGAAAAAGATCTTTAAGAAAAGGAAGATTAAATTAAGACATGCACACTATGTATTTTTAATATGCTACCAGATGTAGTCCTAGCTCAACCTTTCTACTGGAGGACCCTAAAAATGCCTGTGGCCACCCCAACATCAGCCGACAAGAGGAGAAATCAGAGTTGAGAGAAACAGATGTCTTAACTGAGTATGGTTAAACCATCTTGTTTTTGCAAATCTTAAGAGAACATATGCTTGGATGTGTCTATTTCTCTCCAGCATCCCTGCCTGGGCTCCACACGCCCAGATAGATAGCTGTCTTCCTGGCACCCCTGTCCCCTCCTGACCCGTCTCTACTGAGCAGCTGCCGTGACCCTGGAGGATTGCAAATCTGACCGTGTAAATCCTCAATAGCTTCGCGCTGCCACGGGGATAAAAGCTCCTTAACATGGAGCACTTCTTCCTTCCAAGACCAGCCCCTCTCCCGTCCCCAACCTCGCTGTGTGGCCCCTCAAGGCTAACCCTCCATCAGACAAGCCACACCTCTGTAGGACGCTCTCCCCGGAATCCTCTCCTCTGCCCCTACTCTAACCTGGAGAATTCATCCTTTGATATTTGCTTCAATGGCACATCTCCCAAGCAGCTTTCCCTGGATCCTGCAGAACGAAAACAAGTGTGGGTTCCATACCTGCTGTGTGCTCTCACTACACCCTCAATGTGGCCCCCGAAAGTGTTTGTGTCATCTTCTGGCCAGGAGGGCCCTGTCTACCCCTGATCCCTGCGGAATTTCTAGGATTCAGAGGCCTGCTAGGTGCGCAACACCATGGAGCGCTGGGGTGGCCCTCTGAAGAGCCCCAGTCTCGTCCCAGTGTTGCCACTAACCCGCCGGGCAGCCGGGGCCGAAGTTTCCAGCCCTTGGAGCCAGTTGGAGACCACAGCCTGTGCCCTGCCAGTGCTGCTAGCAGCTCGCCTACCTCATCCTGCAGACGGAGCACAGAGAGGCCATTCCATTCTGCTGAGTTTCCGGCACATAGAAATCTTGCAGGAGCAGCCAGACTTCGAAGCCCTTCATTTATTATTCATTTATTTCCTTGTAATACCACTGCTGCTGCACTCGAAGGACACGGCCCCGGCACAGGCTTCCCTCCTGCAAGCAAGCACTGATTCAACCAGGCCACGGCAAATCTTGTCTGAAGGTCTCCAATCATGGACAGCCAAACTAGCCTGGGATGCGAAGAGGCAATCTGGAGTCAAGATGCCCTCTTTCCCATTAACCACGCTCTCTAAACATCCCAAGCATGTTCGCATTTATCACTGCCTTTAAAAAAAATCTTACTTTCATAACAATCCTCAGGATGGAGCTCGGGGTTTATTATTTATTTTCCAGATAAGGAGACTGAGGCTCAGAAAGGCAGAGGACCTTGTCCTGGGTCGGAGAGCTCCTAAGCGACAGAGCTGATGAGAACTCAGGGGACAACTAGTTCCACAGCCCCTACTCTTTTTCATCGTATCCTCCCTTCTAGATTCCAAAGGTATTTTTAAGAATGATTATAAAATCTTGAACATACCTGTAAATTAATTTTTATTCCCCGAGACAAACAAGTTTGAAAAACAAGAAGAAAAGCATGAAACGAAGGGGAAGCTACTCCACACGTTCTGAAGTCAACCGTAGGTCTGTTATAAGTCCTAGCACTTGGGCCACAAGGCAATCCTGTCTCATCTCAAGCACGCCAGCTCTCGGGGGCCTCAGACCCCCTGTACTTGCCATTCCTTCTGCCTGGACACTCTTGCCCTGGCTCCTTCCTTGCCTTCAGGTCACAGCCTGACCATCGTCTCTTCACAGAGACTTCCTGAACTCTCTCCTCTGACTCTCTTACACCAGCCTCTTCTTTTCCTGACAGTGCCTGTCATCCCTGTCTTATTTGTGTCTTTTCTCATCTGTTCTTTCACTAGAAGGTAAACTTCCTGAAGGCAGGGTCTGGTTTTCTCACCAGCGTACCCCATTCCACAGAACTATGCCTAGCACATACCAGGCATTTAATAATAAGTAATGCTGAATAAATAAAGTTTATTTGCATTTGGCCATTATCAAAGCCTAGAGCAGCTCATTTATAATAACCAAATCATATCTATTAGGCAAATAACCTTACAATAATCAAGTAAATGTAGGACAGATAACAGCCTTCCATTTTTATTAAGAATGAAAATAAGAGGCCCAGAGAAATTAAGGGGCTTGCCTGAAGCCACACAGCAATCAGAGATAGGGCGGGGCCTTGAGTTCACCCACAATTTGGCTTTCTTTCTTTTTTTACGATTTGGCTTTCTAAGACTGTCAAATATTAGAAAACTCTGTTTAAAATAGTTTTCCTTCAGTTTCTTCCCATTGCCTTAAAGATTCTCCTAGGTCACTGTGTTGTTTGCTGAGCCCCCTGGCTCTCCCCAAGCGGGCGGAGAGGTGCCCATGTCTGCAGCATTTCTTTGAGCTGAAAGACTGCAAGGGAGTGTGAATGAACAGGATCTCTGGGGTAAAGCTAAGCCACAACACGGTGTACCCAGGATCCTGTGCAGAAAAGCTGATAGGCAGAAAAATCAGGTTTTCTAGGATTTAGCAAAGGCAAGCATGCAAGTATCAAAGGGTTCATCTGTATCCCAGAGAGCCAAAAGGGGTACAGAAGCAGACAGATGCCAGTAGTAAGGTGCTTACCAAACCCATGACCTAGAAAACATGCGCATGACCTTGACACAATGGACCAAGATGCTGCCCACAATGACCTCATTCCTCCCAAGGAGGGGGCTTCACTCTCATTTTAATATGCTCATGGTAAAATATTAAACCAAAAACGAAATGAATCAAAACCCAACCTTCACAGCTAATAAGGGAAAGTCATCTCTCCCCATCCCCATTCCACACACTGGAAAAGCTAAAGCTCTTCAATTTCAAAGTCATGGCAGTTTTCTGACTTCTGAATTCAATGAACTTGAAGAGCTTCCCCCTCGATCCCCTTCAAAAGCTGTGGGGAAGAGACAGGGTTGTTAGCTTTGTGTTCTGTTCAGGGACTACATTCAAAACAACAAAGAAGACAACGTACTGACTGCTATCATTTCATAAACTAAAGGCTATATAAGGACATATCTCATAAAATAAAGGACATATGATACTGAGTTGGAAAGGCGTCCACTCAGGATCAGTATCCCACTGAGCTTTTTGACAAAACTCATTGCTCTCCCCTCATTTTCTCTTCATTTTACCTTGGACGGGCGAACAATTTAACAAACGAAACAAGTCTGTGGACCAGTAAGTAGGAATCACAGATCCAGCCCATCCCCTTCATCTACGAATAAGGACAAGACGACCCCGAGCTCCACAAGGCTGGTTAGCGGCAGGCCCTCAGGAGCCACAGCACCTGCCCTGCCTAGTGTGAGCCTCGCCTTGCCTGTGACGACACGTGCAACAGAGAGATGTCATGTGAGCCTGACTTCCCTTTATTTATCAGATGTTGCATCTATTCTTCCTAGGTTACACCAAACCCCAGGGACGGTCCGGGTTGCAGGAAGAGTGAGAATCGCAATTCGGATTAACTTCAGTCGCTAAACTTTGGTTTAGCCCGCAAGCAGCTACAAAGCAGGGCCAAGGAGGCACACGGGGATGAGATGCAGGGGGCACACACAGCTCCCCAGTGCCTTGTGTCTTCCCAGAGGGATCCATGCAGCCCCATGGAAGAGACGTCTGCAGGTCTGAGAAGCACGGAATTGTGGGTTTGTTACCTATTACGTTTCGAGCCTCTTCGATCCTAGGAAGCAACTTCTAAGACTGTAAACCTGCATCTTGGGAAGCTAGACACAAAGGCCTAAGGTATGCGCCAAGGTCCCCTTATCTGTGCCCTACGCTGCAGGGCCTAGGGAATTTTCTATCTATGTCCACTCTTGGCTTCTATGGGCACGTCCAGTCCTGATCTCCACATTCCCAAACAAACTTCTTGAGGAAAGGAACCAATGTTTTATTTTAAACTCCCCAAGCTATCTGACAGTCTTGGGCGTACAGAGAAGCACATGGTACTTAACTGGACTAAAAAGAGGGCTGAGACAGGAGTCTCCCCCATCTCAGCAGGGCGCGCCCGCCTGGGCTGTGCCAGGGACACACAGTTTTGTGTCCACAGGATGATAGTATTTATGCTCTGGCTAGTTCATCAATGGTGAGGTTACACCCAACGGAGTCCAGTCAGCAGGTGAGGAACTTATCCTCTGAGTGGGGAAAGGCTAACAATGTAAACACAGCCTTTTCTCCACTGGACTGTAGGTTCTTGAGGGTGAGACCCCTGTTTCGCCCATCTTTGCATCCGCCAGATATATCTGGCCTGAAGAACGACAGAGTAGGGGCTCCATAGACGGGTGCTGAGCTAAAACTGAGTGATTGCCAAGTTCTGCTTCCTCCGTGTATTCTGACGAACGCTGGCATCCACTCATTCATTTTGTTTGTTTGTTTGTTTGTTTATTTTAAAGATTTAGTTTATTTATTTGAGAGAGAGAGAGAGAGAGAGATTGAGAAAGCGCATGAGAGGAGAGAAGGTCAGAGAGAGAAGCAGACTCTCCAGGGAGCTGGGAACCTGATGTGGGACTCGATCCCAGGACTCTGGGATCATGACCTGAGCCAAAGGCAGTCGCTTAACCAACCGAGCCACCCAGGCGCCCCATTTTGTTTATTGAATGTTCTTTGCGTGGCAGGCACTATGCTAGAGAAACAGGGATAAAAGGGGGAGTCAGGCTGTCCCGGTCCCTGAGCTCAAAGAACTTATGTTTTTAGCAGGAGGGATAGATTTTAATCCAATATGAATACAAATAATTGTATAGCTTTAATTTCATAGATAATCTACAGGAGAGATGGAGCATCGTGTGAACGACTCTCTAGACGCCATGGAGCGCAGGCATTTTAACTGTGCTGCAACAAGACCTCAGCCCTGTTGGCACAGATGATTTAGTAAAAGGAAAAGATGTAAAGCCCAGGGGCTCATTAAGTGGTTGTAACATCACAGTGCACAGTTCAGCAATACAGAAAAAGGAAACACCTTCTTCCACTGGTTCTCTGGTGTTTACCAAAGGAAATAAAAACTAACCCGAATGCAATCAATCCCACAGAAGAAACAATTTTTAACAAGCACAACATAAAAAGTTGGAGGCCCAACTTCCATCTCCAGCGATATGGTGGACTGGATACCCCAACGGAACCACTAGCTGAAAGTAACTACAAAGGGAGAATAAAGAGCAAAAACAAAAACAAAATCACATATTTTAAATCAATTGATTAGCTTGCAAGAAAGCAAAAAAAAAATCAGAAACCAAACCAAATGAAACAGAAACCCGGAGATAAGTGGACACCTGAGACCAGCTTTTTTTTTTTTTTTTCCTGAGGGTATTTACAAAACCAGGTTAATGCAAGCACTGATTCTTCCATCATCTCAGAATACAGGACATAGAGGACAAAGCTGAAGTCCATGCGGGGTGGGGAGTTGGATAGGCGTCTACTCTATAGCAGCATGCATAGATAGCTGGGACTCCCTAAACCCTGCATATAAGGATAAGCTAGAAATACACCCAGCTCACCAGAAAACTGGCTTAACTTTTGAAAATGAGTAAACTAGGTGGGAGGGGATCTCTCTTGAGAATTTGCTACCACAAGCCAGCTCTCACAGAGGTTTGTGTAATCAGAACATTCAGGGGTCTGAAAAACGTCAAGCTGAGAATTTAGTACAATGAGACCCCACTAGGTAGGTAGCAGAACCAAATGCTAATCTTTTCTGGAAGAACACATCTTCACCCAGGCCTCAAAGAACCCCTACAGAAAAAAGTGTCAAGAAATATGAGCAAAATAGGGGCGCCTAGGTGGCTGAGTGGGTTGGGCCTCTTCCTTTGGCTCAGGTTGTGATCTCAGGGCCCTAGGATTGAGCCCCACATTGGACTCTCTGCTCAGCCAGGAGTCTGCTTTCCCGTCTCCCTCTGCCTGCCTCTCTGCCTACTTGTGATCTCTGTCTCTCTGTCAAATAAATAAAAATAAAATCTTTAAAAAAAAGAAAGAAAGAAATATGAGCAAAACCAAACAAATATACAATATATATAAAGAGAAAAGGAACCAGAAAAGCAGCGGGGAAAAAAACCCCCAGCAAAACTGGACCCACACAAAAACCTTAAATTATCAGACATAGGATATGTTTAATTATGCTTTCATAAATAAAAAGATTTTAAGATATGAAAAATAATGAGTATTAAAAAGAATGAGCAGATTTTAAAAAGATCCAAATATAACACAACTTTTACAACAACAACAACAACAACAATAATAATAATAATAAACCCAAACTCTATGGGAAGGTATAACAGTGCCTAACTTGATCTCAAATAAAACTGATGAACCGGAACTGAATTCTGAGGTAATTATTCAGAAAGCAGTATTGACAGAAAGAATAAGGAAAGTATGAAAGAAGATAAGAGACATGGAAAATAGACGGTAAAGGTCTAAAAAATGTATAAAGTAGAAAAGGAAAGAGAAAATGGAGCAATGGAAATACTGAAGAGATAATGGCTGAGAAATTTCCTGATTTGATAAAAGACAATAATCTAAGATCCACAAAATTTATCCAAGCAGGATTTTCAAAAATATATTAATACCCTAACCAGACAAAAACATTAAAAGAAAAGTATACACAAATTCCCTCTTCAACACAGATATAAAAATTCTAAATAAAATTTTGGCAAATCAAATCGAACAAGATATAAAAAGGAAAATAATCATGACCAGTGGAGTTTAATCCAGGAATGCAAAGTTGACTTCGCATTCAAAATCTATCACTGTAATCCAGTATATTAACAAATCAAAAAAGAAATACCAAATAATCATCTCAATAAATACAGAAAAAGATTTTGACAAAATTTAACGTCTATTCCTAATAAAGACTTTCAAGAAACTAGAGACAGAAGGGAACTTCCTCAATCTGATAAAGCACATTTACAAAAAACTTACAGCTAGCATCATATATAACACCACCATTAAGACTCAACACTTTCACTCTAGGATCAGAAACAACACAAAGATGTCCACTCTGCCACTTCTATTCAACACTATACTGGAGGTACTAGCCAGTGCTATAAGGCAAGAAAAAAGAAAAAGCATCTAGAATGGAAAGAAATAAGTAAAACTGCCTTTCTTTATTTGCAAAGGACATGATTGCCTGTGTAGAAAATCTGATGGAACCTACAAAAAAAGCTACTAGAACTAATTAAATGAGTTTGGCAAGATTACAGGAGACAAGATCAATATATTAAAAAAAACTAATTGGATTTCAATACATTAGCAATCAACAACCCCAAACTGAATTTTTTTGAGAGAGAGAAAGAGAGAGAGCACACATGCATATGGGGGGTGGGGGGCGCAGAGGGAGAGGAGAGAGAGAATCTCAAGCAGGCTCCATGTCCAGTGTGGAGCCCAACAAGGAGGTCAATCTCATGATCCTGAGATGATCACGACCTGAGCTGAAACCAAGAGTGGGACACTTACTTAACCGACTGAGCCACCCAAGGGCCCCCTAACTGAAATGTCTAAAATATCATTTATGAAGCATCAAAAATTATCAAATCCTATGGTTAAATCTGACAAAGCAGTAAAGACTGAAAACTATAAAACATTGCTAAGGTAAACAAAAAACCAAATCAATGAACTATACAACATACCTGTGTCAAAAGACTATTGATAAATGTCTATTCTTCTAAAACTGACCTGTGGATTCAATGTAATCCCAATAAAAATCCCAGCAGGCTCTTTTATAGAAATTAGTAAAAGGATTTAAAAACTCATCTGGAAAGCAAAGCACCTAGAATTGCCAAAACAACTTTGGGAAAGAAGAAAGTTGGGTAACACCTGATTTCAAGACATGGTATAAAGTGAGAGTAATCAACATGGTGTGGTATCAGCATAACGAAAAACAAGAGATCAATGAGACAGAACACAGCGTACAGATACAGATACATATATATATGGGCAACTTATTTTTGACAAAAGTGCAAAGGCAATTAAGTGGAGAAATGGCAGTCTACTCAACTAATGATAATGAAACAACTGCATATCAATATGCAAAAAATAGAAAAAGAGGAGGAGAAAGGGGAGAGGGACAAGTATTTACATTTTATGCTACATATAAAAATTAACTCAATATGGTTCATAGGTCTAAATATAAAACCTAAAATTATAGGGGCGCCTGGGTGGCTCAGTGGGTTGAAGCCTCTGCCTTCGGCTCGGGTCGTGATCTCGGGGTCCTGGGATCGAGCCCCGCATTGGGCTATCTGCTCAGCGGGGGGCCTGCTTCCCCTCCTCTCTCTGCCTGCTTGTGATCTCTCTCCTCTCTCTGTCAAATAAATAAATAAAATCTTTAAAAAAAAAACAAACCTAAAATTATAAAAATTATAGAAGGAAACAAAACGACAACAAAAATGCTGTGACTCTGGGTTAGGCAGATTTCTTAGATATGACACTGAAGGCATGATCAATGAAAGAACAAATTGATAAACCAAACTGCAACAAAATTTATAACTTCTGCTCTTCAAAAGACACTGTTAAGAGAATAAAAAGATATGCCGCAGAGTGGAATAAATACTGTAAAGCATATATCTCATAAAGGACTTCTATCCAAAATACAAAGAACTCTCAAAATTCAATAATGAGAAGCCAAACAGGGACGCCTGGGTGGCTCAGTGGGTTAAAGTCTCAGCCTTCGGCTCAGGTTGTGATCTCAGGGTCCTGGGATAGAGTCCCACATAGGGATCTCTGCTCAGCGGGGAGCCTGCTTCCCCACCCCCCTCTGCCTGCCTCGCTGCCTACTTGTGATCTCTCTTTGTCAAATAAATAAATAAAATCTTAAAAAAAAAAAAAAGGAGACCCTCAAAGGAATTTAAAAGGATTTGCTTCAGGCAGAAGGAAAGTGATTCCATTTGGAAGACCTACATAAAATAGTAAGAATGCAGTCTTATGGAATTAAAAACGATAACTAAACATAAAGAATACAGTCACTGATACTGTAATAGTGATGTAAGGGGACGGATGGGAGTCACACTTGTGGTTAACACAGCATAATACATAAACTTGTCAAATTACTAAGTCATACACCTGCAACTGACATAACATCCTGTCTCAACTACACCCAAGAATAATAACTAAAATACATGATAAAAGTAGCATGTAAATCAGAAGGGGTGATCAAAGGTCAGGTGTTCACTAAGTTCCCTGCATTGGCTGGGAGTAGGGTAAGCATAAAGACTAATTTTAGACTCAAGAATACATGTTAAAATTTCCTAGTTAACTATTCAAAGCAGAGAAACAGAATACTGAACTTTCATAGTAGAATATAGGATAAAAGGCAAAATCAGGGGGGGAAAAACCCCAAAAGAAGTTAAGAAAGGAGAGGGAAAAAAAAACAAAGAGGTGAGATAAAAAGAAATGCTTGAAGACGACAAATAAGCGACCACTAAAATGTGAACTTGCTGTAGACAGAGGCTGTGTGATGCCATCCATTACACATTTGGAGCCTACCACAGCGCCTGGCACATAGCACCATCTTTGATAAAGATCACGTGACTGAGTTTGCTAAGTGAATAAATAAATGTTTGGCTGAATGGATAGCAGAATAAAAAATATATTTGGTCTTTGCCCCCAGTTCCTGGCAAGAATGTGCCAAAACCCTTGGAAGTCCCAAAGCGGTAGGAGTGTCCTTTGTCATTCATAAGTCCTAAGGAGCCCCTTTTGAGCAAACTTGAGTTTATGATAATGAGGTGACTTAGGGTGGGGGCTCCAGCTACCCAGGTGATGGGGCTGGGCACCACAAAGCCGCCCATCCACCTCAGGAAGAAGGAGGGGCAGGGAGCGCGGCAGACTAATTTTGATAAAAACTCCTGAATAAAAAGATTTGATAAGCCTCTGGGTTGGTAACCGTGAAAGGAGAGTGGAGCACCCCAGTTGCACTGAGACAGAAGCTCTTGTCCTCAGGATCTTCTGGACCTCACCCTATGTACCCCTTCCATCGGGCTGTTCCCTTGTATCCTTTATAATATCCTTTATGATCAACTGGGAAACATAAGTAAATATTCCTCTGTGTTCTATGAGGTGTTCTAGCAAATTAATCGCACCTAAAGAGGGAGTGACTGGTGGGAACCCCTGATTTATAGCTGGACATGTGATTGGCATCTGAAATGGGGACAGTTTTATGGGACTGAGCCCTGAGCCTGTGGGATCTGGTGCTAACTCCAAGTTGATAGTGCTGGAATTGAGTTCAATTTGTAGGACACCCAGTCAGCATCCATTGAGAACTGGAGAACTAACTGCTTGATGGTACTGGGAAAAAAACCCCACTGGGATGGTAAATGAATGAATCTGGTTAGTTGAATGAATAAATGTATGACTAATAGAAAACTTCATTCTGGCCAAAAGTTTCAACCTTCTCCAGGTACCACTCCATTTATCAGAATTAGCCAACAAATTACAGGCAGGACAAATTGAGTTTCTCTCTTCTCCCTGGCCACCGTCTGGGAGCAATGAAGTATGAAAGATGCAGATGGACAAGAAAAGAAGCAGCAGAAAGGGACGGGATCAAATTAGTCCCAGCTTACAGGAAAGTCGGTAGAATAAAAAACCATGGACAGGAGGTAGCTTCTAGTTTTGAATCATATTATTTATGCCCTCCTGTCCATTTCCATAGCTAATACCCGAGTTGAGGCCCTCTGTACCCACAGTAGGGGCCACAAGGTCTTCCACTGCCCTCGGTCCTTCTTCTATTGTCTTGTCCATCCAGACTTTATCCCATCATGATACAGAGCCATCATGGTATCACTTCCTTCCCACTCTCTAGGCTCAAATGTTTCAGTGGGTCACAACTGTCTCTTGGAATCAAGTTCAAACCTCTCAGCCTGATTTTCAAGGCCCTTTGAGAGTTGATTTTCATTACCTTTTCTTGCACCTTTCCCTCAGAAGAATACAAGGCTTTAGTCAATAGATCCCATGACCCTTCCAACCTCTGCATCCTTGCTTATCCTGTTCCCTTCAAGTATCATTGCCCTTCCGCCATCTTTGTTACTGAGGTTGTGAACATCCTCAAGGCCCAGCTCAAATGTTAACTCCTCCATGGTGCTTTCTGGGCGCAAAGCCAAAAATAAATTTTTTCACTTCTTGTTCCATAACACTCTGTTTATAATTCTCTTATGATTCTCCACACACATTCTATCTTACGCTCTGCCTAGGAGGCAATTTAGCCTAAACGTTAAGGACGTGGACTTTAAAATCAGACAGAAGTGGGATTGAATTCAGATCCCCATGTCCTAGCTGTATGAAGCTTCTCTAAGCCGCAGTTTCCTCATCTGCAAAATGGGGAAAATCTATATTAGAGGATCATTCTGAACATTAAATGAAATCATGCCATCAAGCACACAGCATATACAAAAATTATTATTATTAGAATATGTGCCTTAGGCCCACTCTTCCATGCATGTAAGTCCCCTGAGAAGTGTATCCACATCTGATGATATTTCTACTTTCCTTTCTATCTCTTCTAATACCCAGTGTGGTGCCCCACACAGTGGTTTTCTCAAATTATGTAAAATGATCTCTAAACCAAGAGGTAATATGTTATTAATACGTTCTCATTCACATTGGTGCCATGTTTGGGTTCTACAGGATTCTTAAGACATATTGCATGTGTTCAATATTCAATGTCTTTCATAACCCTGGAAACGCCCTATGTTCCAGATTTTACTAGACAATAATGACACCTTATTAGGAAAATAAAAAGGCACAGCCATGGACTGGGAGAATACAATTGCAAAACATGTATCAGACAAAAGACCCGTATTACAGAATATATTTTAAAAACTCTTAAAATTCAATAGTAAGACAAACAATTCCATTAAAGGCTGGCAAAAGATTTTAACAGATACTTCACAAAAGACACAAAATAGCCAATAACCCCATGAGAAGATGCTCTTCATGAGAGCATGTAAATGTCACGTCAGAGGTGTAAATATTTCACAGCCAACAGAACAGCTAAAATTAAAGACTGATCTTAAAGACTGATCATTCCAAGTGTTGTCAAGGAGGCTGAGCAACCCTAACTCTTATACACATACACTGATGGTGGGAGTTCAAAATGATACAACCACTTTGTACAACAATTAGGCAGTTTCTTTAAAAAGTAAATACACTACTATACCATCTAGCCAATACATTGTTTTCATAGGTATCTATCCAAGAAAAAACATAAAACCCACATCCACACACAGACCTGTACACAAAATGTTCCAGGCAGTCTTATTTGTAATAGCTAAAAGCTAGAAACAACTCCAGTGTCTACCAACACATGAACAGATAAACAAAGGGCAGTCCATCCAGTAATGTAATGGGAAACTATGCAGCAATAAAAAGAAACAAGCTATTGATACACACGAGGACATGGATGTATCTTAGTTATCATCTTGCTCAGTGAAAAAGGCAAAGAGGAACCCAAACTGTATGAGTCCTATACAATTTCTAGAAAATGCAACTCATCTTAGGAGACAAAGCAGGTCAGTGGTTGCGTGGAAACAGAAGCAAAGCTGGGTTACGGAAGGGCACAAAGAACCTTCTGGGATGACAGAACTGTTTATTATGATTGTGATGGCCGGCTCACAGGTTTATACGTATGTTAAAATTGATCAAGTTACATACTTCTAAAATAAATTGTACTTCAGATAGACCTTAGTAAAGTTGTATGGGAAAAAATGTACTTAAAAACCTTTTCTTTTTCCTTAAAAACACACACAACAAAATGAAGGAAGCAGGATGTTCACTGGCAAAGTAAGCAAAACCCAAAGTTGGTCTTTAGGCTGCTCTTGAAAGCCTCATCTCAGCACAAAGAGTGGGGGGAAGGCCAAGAGGCAGGAAGCTCGGCAGACAGGCCTCAAATCGCAGTGGGGAGTGCCATAAATGTGGCTCGGATATGACTGGCTTTTGAGGTTGCCCTCATGGCAAAGCTAATTTATTCAGTGCCCAAGTCTCTGGCAGTCCAATACGTCGAGCCTGAGACAGTTGTCAGGTTGCATTCCTGTGGCCTTTTTTCTTTTCCTGTGTGCATTTTGAAAGAGATTCCTGGGTGCCAGTGAAACCTTCACCCAAAAGGCGAATTATAGTGGAAGATTTCAGGGCCAGAAGCCTAAAGACACAGAACCCTGGGGAAAGGAGAGGCAGAGTTTTGCCTGGCTCCAGGCATGGATGTGCAGACTGAGCGGGCACAACTCCAGGGGGCGCCATTCACAGTGCTGCGAGGGCTGCTCCTGGAGCAGTGCAGAGAGGGGAAGGGAAAGTGCCCCTTCGAGGCCCAATTCCCAGCTCCAGCCCTCCCCCAACACAGTACTGAACCCTCCCAGTGCTCCCATCATCAAACATTATTTTAAGAGAAAATCTTAAAAGTGAAACGTCAACGGAATAAGGAGAGAGGAAAGTGCACTCTTCCCCTTGCTGTAGCCCTCGTCTGCCATTACCTTGGCTTCCAGGCATCCCCCATCCGCTGGTTAGAAAGATAATCCCTGCCTGCCCTGCCCACCTCACTCATTTCACCCCGCCTAAAGGCCTGGGGTGCACTCAACCCTGAGAATCCTGGAACGGAGGGGTCAAACTGGCAGGCCGTGGCCAAGACCCAGCAGGCACAGATGGCTTTATTTAGCTCACACAATATTTAAAACTCAGGAGAGTCTATATTAAAAAAAAAATTAGAAATCTAACTTTTCTTAAAAAGCCCAAAGACCTGGCCTGACTGGACCCACATTCCCAAGCAACAGCTGGAGCTGCAGAAGGAACCCCTTCTCACTTGTCTACAGAGCCGCTGCCCTGCCCCCCATAGAACCCTTCACACACTTAGGTCGCTGGCTTGGGCCTGTGGGCTTCCGAGTCTGTTCTCAGATCAGTGAGATGGGCACGGGGACTTCACCGAGTCCAGACTGCTCACGTGGGACACTGCGTGACAGGCCCGAAGATGGCCCACACCTTAAAAACCACATCTCGTGATGAGAAGCTCATCCGCCCCCTTGGAGGACGCTCACGGGCGGGATTCCATTCGCTTAGGCCTTCAAGTGGCAGGTCTCTCCCCCCTCACATCAGGGTTCTGCTTTCCTTCCATGCTCTCTCCCTGCCATTCCTGAGTGCTTCAGTCAGCACTAACCTAAACCTAAACACCTGCCTAGTGTCGTGTTTTGTTTCGTTCTGTTTTTTATTAACATATAATGTATTATTTTCCCCAGGGGTACAGGTCTGTGAATCAGTCTTACACAGTAGCACATACCCTCCCCAATGTCCATCCCCCAGCCACCCTATCCCCCCGCCACACCCCAGCCACCCTCAGTTTGTTTCCTGAGATTAAGAGTCTCTTATGGTTTATCTCCCTCCCTGATCCCATCTTGTTTCATTTTTTTTCCTCCCTATGCCCGACGACCACCTGCCCTGGCTCGAAAATTCCTCATATCAGAGAGATCATACGATAATTGTCTTTCTCTGATTGACTTATTTCGCTTAGCATAATACCCTCTAGTTCCATCCACGTGGTTGCAATTCTGCCTGGTGTCTTTAGCCCTTCCTCTTAGACACATTTCCTTGTCCCTTGGCATTCCAACACTTTCCTCTGAGCATGCTCCACTTTCTCTCTGCCACATGTGGAGCTGGTGGATTCTTCCTCCCTGTTTTGTCCTAGTAAGCAGGTCAAATTAATTATGAACACATGTTCCTACATGGCTTCTCTCTGGCAAGCTTTAAAGAGAGGCAGCATCACCGATTACTATAAGCAACAGTATATATGTTCTGTCGGGTTTAGTCTCAACATCCTCATATGGATAAAAATAGACCTTATGGCATCAGGCAGGATAATTCTTACTCTCTACAAATCATTTCTGAACCAGAAAAATGAAACATCAGGGATTTCCCACATTTGGAAAAATGACCTAAGTCTTGGAGTAAAAGTAATCATTTCAAATTTTAAAATAAGTATCCCATATTCTGAGGTTACATACCTTTTATGGAACAGAAATTAAAAAAAAAAAAAAGTCAAAATTCCCTAAGACCTGAGGGTAGAACAAGGACAAAAACAAAAATTCTCTTTCCTATGCTTCTGTGGGTTTCTTGAAGATCCGCATCGTAGGAGTAGAAGTGCTGGGCCTTTATTTTGTCTTACAGAAGTGTGTGTGTGTGTGTGTGTGTGTGTGTGTGTGTGTGTGTGTGTGTGAGAGAGAGAGAGAGAGAGAGAGAGAGAGAGATTGAGACCTTGCAGAAATCACTTACTATCTGTCTCTGCATCTTGCTTTCTGGTTTCATAAAATACACAGCTTGAATGAGATCACTGGGAGGTCCTTGGATCTGCACTAGAGCCTCCTGGGGGTGCCCCTATGGATTTCCTCACACACCCACAGAAATTCTGCAACTTGGCGGGTGGGATAGGGCCAGAAAGCTGGTGTCTGACAAGTGCCCAGGTGTGACCTCCCCAGACTTGTCATCTGGTGGTGACATCCTAAGTCGTTCCTCCTTTCCATCATCTGGCATGCACTCTGTGGCAAGAGGGATGACAGGGCCCCGGGGCTGTGAAGTAAACAAGTCACACAGGCATGGTTCTCAAGGCACTCATGCAGGAATGCAGGTGGTAGGCATGGAGAGGCTTCCAAGGAAATGGATGTGGGCCCTGTGATGTGGTCGGGGCCGTAACACCCCCAAGCACAGGGTACCACAGGAAGCCACCCAGACTAAGGAAGGCAGGGTGATTGGAGAAGGTTTACTGGGGGAGGTGACATCTCAGCAGGGGCCTGTAGCACACGGAGGACCTGGCCGAGGAAAGCCCAGTTGGAAGTTGCTCAAGGCCTGAAAACCAGGTAGAGAACATGTGTCTCTGGCTAGATGCAAGAGGGCCAGAGGGAGAGCAGGAAAGGGACATGGGAGAAGGTGGCAGGGGCCAGGTCATGAGGGCCTAGGCAGCTGCACCAAGGATTCTGTATTTTATCTTAAAGGCTCCAAGCAGCCATGCAAGGGTTCTGAGCAGGATAGGAACACGACCAGACTGGTGTTTTTAGAAAGATCACCTGGGCTCCTGTGTGCAGAATACATTGCAAGAAGAAGGAAGCAGGAAGAAGGAAGAAGAGGCTAGAACAACGCTTCTTTCTTGGCTGTGTGGGCTCAGTGCTAGAGGTAGCCAGCGTAGTGAATGTCGGAACAGCTGGGGGCCCTGACGCTCAGGGAAAGGTCCAGGCTTGTGGCTTCTCATCCCAGATCCCACTGCTATGACCACTTTTCTTTGTTGGAGGAGGAACCCACACCCACCCACATACCCACCCACCTAATTCTCTTGGGCTCCGAAAGGGGGATGAAGTTGGTCTTAAGGTATCAAGGAATAAAAGCAAGAAATGCTTCGAAGAGAAATATCCCTCATGCCTTCCCCTTGGGAATATACATACGCTCACAATAATATCTTACTGGTGGCCAGCACACGATAGTTTACAACACTTGCGATCGCCATACCTTTTTGGAGGCTCCCAGTGCTCCTGGGATAGGCACTCCCATTTCAGAGAGCAGGAAACTGAGGCCCAGAAGGCTTGAGCACCTGGTGCAAGCTGACAGGGAGAGTGGAAAACACTCCCAGGGAGGCTGGGAATTCATTCCACAGCTCTTCCCTGCTATTGATCCTGGAACCCACGGGGACTGTAATTAATTAAAATGTCTCTCTTCAGCACTGGAGACTGCGACCTGGAGAATTCAATGAAAATGTTCTAACCGGTGTGGAAGTGTTTCATCTTGAAGTCCTGGGAGGGCTTCTAAAATGAGAGGGACTACGGGGTGGGAAGGCGAAGAGGCTGCCAGCCCGTTAGCAAACGTCACCGGAGCTGAAAACACCCACTCCGAGGAGGCTGAGGCTGCGCAGCTCTTGGGAGGAGGGAATATCATGACCTGAGCTGAAGGCAGAGGCTTTAACCCACTGAGCCACCTAGGCGCCCCTTGGGAGGAGGGAATAATCCTGCCCCTGATGGGCCAGGAGAGGCCTGGCTGGGGTGGGGAAGGGAGCCACGGGGAAGGAGGAGTCGGATAAAACACAGAATGCTTCCCTTTCTTCTACCCACACCCCCAACTGTGCTCTCTGGGGCGAGTCAGGTCAGTCACACAGCACAGTGTCCTTGTAGAAGGTTGTAGAAGGGAAGACACTCTAAACACCACTATCACCGAAAAATTAATAGCTATTGTGAAGCCCTAACAAAGTGACGGGCACAAACCCTGTCTACACAGTCTCACGATGAATCGCTAGTGTAAATCTATGCAGTTGATGACTATTACCTCCATTTCCCATGGGGAAACTAGGGCCAAGAAAGGTTAAGCATCTTCCTTAATAAGGTTAAGCATCTTCCTTAAGGTTCACACAACTATGACAAATGACACAGCCAAGATTCAAATCTAGGCTTTTTTTTTTTTTTTTTTTTTTTTGCGGAGGGGAGCAGGGAGAGAGAGCATGCACAAGCAAGTGGAGGGGGGTCAGTAAAGGGAGAGGGAGAGAGGGCGCCTGGGTGGCGCAGTTGGTCCATATCTACCTACAGCAACTGCCTTCGGCTCAGGTCATGATCCCGGAGTCCCGGGATCAAGTCCCACATCGGGCTCCCAGCTCCATGGGGAGTCCGCTTCTCACTCTGACCTTCTCCCTTCTCATGCTCTCTCTCACTCTCTCTCTTTCCTAATAAATAAATAAATAAATAAATAAAATCTTTAAAAAAAAAAAAGGGAGAGGGAGAGAGAGAATCTTAAGCAGTTTCCACGCCTAGCACACAGTCCGATACAGGGCTCGATCTCACAACCCTGAGAACACGACCTGAGCTGAAACCAAGAGTCAGATGCTTGACCGACTGAGCCACCAGGTGCCCCTAAATCTAGGCCTTTTTGACTGCTGAGCCTCTGTTCTGCTTGAGGAGGGGGTGGCGTCTGAGGGAGAGGCCTCCTCCCCAGGTTGATTCTGATGACAGGGAAAGGAGGGATGAGCTCACTCTGTGTGGGGGGACCGCCACTGATTTTCATTCAGAAGACAAGCTGGAACTCCCTCCATCTCCTTTACTACCTGCTGTCTTGGGATGAGAGAGCCCAAGGCGCTGGGCAGTGCACAGATATCAATTCCACAGGAAGAGGCAGCAGAACCTGGGGTTCCCATGGCAACAAGTACCCCACTACCACACTGCTCCCCTGCCCTCACAACACACCCAGTGAGCAGGGAGGGTGAGGTGATATCCTCGTTTTTCACAAGGTGAGGGGGTGGGGGAGGGGCTGAACTGCCAGAGGTCCCAGAACATACAAATCCTGGGATCCACTAGCATCGCTGGGATGGAAAACAGGGCTTTAGGCTGAAGTTCACAAAAACTTGGAAGAATGGAATGGGGTCAGAGAGGTCCACAAGACAGACTGAGAGGGTAGAAGAGAGATCCATTGAGACGACAGGAAGGAAATGGGGGCTGCTTGGCCTCAAGAAAGCTTAGGGGTGATCTACTGGATTATTCTAGGTGTTCCACAGCAGCTGGAGAAATTGCCAATAGGCCTCTAAGCACAGGAGAAAAAATGAGACAGGAGGTAGAATGTTATGGGCTTATAATAAAAGCATGACCATCTGGGATTGGGCAGAAGGAAGAATTTCTCACTCATGAGCACAGGAGAGGGGAATTTCTTTCTTCCATGTGTCAACAAAATCTAGAAGTGAAAAATCTGCCAGGGTCCACTCACAAGT
The DNA here is from genome assembly GCA_028533885.1 of Nasua narica. Classification (NCBI taxonomy): domain Eukaryota; kingdom Metazoa; phylum Chordata; class Mammalia; order Carnivora; family Procyonidae; genus Nasua; species Nasua narica. The sequence goes on from CM052809.1 coordinate 98,080,087, forward strand.
AAAAAGCAGGTGCTTGGACATACACGTGAAAATAAAAATGTAGTTACCAGTAGAAAGGCCTTCTAATGCAAATATCATATTGTTATCCAAACTACGTGGGGCATAATTTAATAGGTAAGCAATGATGGGCCAGAAGAGGATCCCAGATATTCTGAAGGATGCCAGTTCTAAGTTCTATGAAAAGATGGTAGGTTTTCAGTGAGCGAAGTCTTTGATTACTAAGTTGCATCTTATTATAAATTTTAACTTTTTGAATCAATAACATGTCCCTAGTATAAAGCCAACCAATGAGGACAATGCGGTTGTTCCGATCTACATAATTTGACCTCAGGAGGGAGACACAACATCTTGCAGCTCACCTCTGCCTCAAAGTACAGTTTTCCTATTTTGCTTTAGTTACTAGGTGTTAAGAACACCTTTGTGGTACAATGAATAGTAGATACAGTTGATGAAGAAGTAGATGCATTTTTTTTTAACACAGCCTGCTCTGCAATGTCGGGATGCTCTTCAGTTGAACAGACGCTGGCAACGCAAGTTGGTGACCTCTAACTTGTAAAAAACGTAGTCCATAACACATGTACGTGATTAAAGATTTTTATTACAGTTTAAAAACAGTCCACACAATGTGAAGGAATGTTTCCAGAATCCCTGAAGCACTGAGGTGGACCTCCACAGGTGGTCTGTAAAGTGCTGGCTGGCCTGGCCCCCCGCTCCTCACCCTAACCGGTCCATCTCAAATAGGAAGGAATGAACTCCCCAGGGGCGGGAGCAGGCGTGAAGGAAACAGGCTTTCTACCAAGGGTTTCCCCAGCCCCCCTTTCAGAGGGGAGAGAGAGGAGGGGAAGGAAAGTGGTAACAACTGCTGTCAGACTCTACCTTCTGAGAGAAATCCATATCTACCTACAGCTAAAAAACACCCCACCGGCTGAAAAAGAGAAAGGTGTTCAGATGCACAGAGCTAAGAGGGCCCTGCCAGGCCGTATTCCTGCTCTGGGGCTCAGGCAGACGTAGTCCTGATAACTCAGTAGCTTCTGGTACAGAGAATAGCAGATCCCCCAAACAAGCAATTCAAACACTTCGGAGACCGGCTAACATACCTCTAGCAGCAATGTGTACAGACGGCAGATCTGCATAATGCATGCCGTGGCACGCTTATTCTTTTTTAACCGTGACATTATTCTGCTGTCTATCTTAGGGAAAAAGAAAATCACTGGTATGTCCTATATCTGGAAGAACTAAAAGGCTGGGGTGAGGTGGAGAAAGAAGAGGGAGAGGTAGTGACCTCCCCATCTCTGGAGCTATTCAAGCCAAAGGCTGCCACAGGGAGGATTCTTCCCCATGGTGAGCCAGAGTACTGAAGGATTCCTAACGTTCCCTCCCAACTCAAACTCTGTTTCTAAAAATATGAGCACACCTTTTAAAACGTATTTTTAAAAAAATCATACAAGTTATACATATATGCAATCATCTCTCAGTACCAGTACCAGTATAATGGCATTTGCAAAAGCATTTTTCCGGCACGTACTTCCTCAGATCATCATCGCCACAGCCCCGCAACACAGCAATTACTGTCATTATCCCCATTTTAAAGGTGGGACAGGACTCTGGGTTTAAGTAATTGTTCCGAGGTCAGACAGCTAGACAGCAGGAATCACTGACAGCTCCAGCGTCCTCTCTGACATTCCTCCTCCTCCTCCTCTTCCCCCATTCTCTCCCCTCTCTGTCTTCCGCTGAGTACAGTTTAACAATGGGAAAATGGAGGAGAGACACCGAGAAAGAGCCTCCTATACAGACAACTGACTGAACCCCCTCCCATCACTTTGTGCCACCAGACGATGCAGGGAGGGCTTACTCGTAACCTCCATGGGTAACGAAGGTGCGGAGATGCGCAGTGATTTTGTGTAAAAAAAAAAAAAAGGTTGATGCATATCCGAATTTTAAAAAGAAAAAATTAGTCCCTTTTTTAAGTTTAAAAAAGGAAGTGTTCTAGTCTAAAGTGAGGAAATGAAAGGAGGAAGATTATTTTTCTTTTTCAAAGTGGGTTCTGTTATTCCCCCGGGTGGTGAGTGCACACTGCTTCTGAGATCACAGTGAATGAAACATTCGGATGAATTCCATAATGAACTGGCACAGAAGACAGACGCCAATTCATTAGGAGAAGAAAAAAAGATTAATTTTAAAGGATAAGTACCCCAAGTTGCTGGTTGGGTTTGAATTTTGAAAAAGAGGACGGACCACCTGGTTCTCGATTTTGTTTAGAGGCTGTTTTGATCCTCAGAATTCAGATCGAAACTGATTTTTCTCCAAAATGTTTTGGCAAAGAGGGTGTGGGTTGCAATGGGTAGGGAGGAGTGACTCCCATCACTAAGCCTTTCTGTATTCCAACTGCTTAAAGAACCACAATTTCTCAAATGATTAGAAAGAAATGAGGAGGTCCAAAGCCTTGAGGCTGAGTTTCACGGTTTCAAAACACGCTTTCTCCATCTTCTTTCTAATGGAGAACCCTGGAAGGGTTGGAGGGGATGGAGAATGCTTGGAGCCCAGAAAGGTTTAGTAGCTGGCTCAAGGATACACAGCACAGACTTACATCCTGACTGATATTCAGCTCAGTGCTCCTTTCTTCCCAACAGGGAAAGTGTTTCCAAAGAAAGCTGCCAACTCCAGTTTGGCTTCCTAAAACCCAGTCTGGCCACCGCCTGGGCCCATGCAGAAGAAGGAATGGGCATGAATCCCCTGACGCACTCACACCCCCATGGAATAAAGTAGACACTGAAAACGGCAGCGTCATTATTGAAGACCCACTGGTGTGTTCAGCCTGGTCAAGTTCTTTTTCCTTGCAAATTTGTAATCCCTACACATGGAGCGGGGGGCAGCTGACTTACTACTTACTTCTCGCCCTTTATAACAAACCGACGCAAAGGACTTGAGGCCAGCACGCTGTGTGTGTGACTGTACTGATGACCACGGCAGTAGCAGCTAATGCTTACCGCCTGCCAGGCACTGCACTGGGGACAAGAAACAGTGCCACATGTGTGTCAGATGAGGTAAGCGACGCAGTGGGGTTCCAGCCATTTGCTCAAGGCTCTAAAGCTCTGAAGCACAGCGCTGGAATTTAGGCCTACGGGCCCTGCGGTCTTCAGCTCTCTGCCACTTACTAGCTGTGTGACCTTCCATAAGTTATTCACGGTCTCCAAACTTTACTTTTGGAATCTATAAAATGGGGATACTCACAGCAAGCCCATAAGGCAGTTCAAAGCAATAAATGAGATGACATAAATGAAGCACCTGGCCTCAGGACTGTCCTCCTACACTAACTCCAAGGAATGCTATTCACAGACGGAGCTGCTCTGTGAGGCAGTCCTTCTGGCATGGCACCCACCATGGCGCAGATGCTCCAAGGCTGCCATCAGTATTCATCAGCATTGTGTGACGGTGCCAGTAAGCAGGGTCAAGGGCCAAAAGCAGCTGCTCATCTGTGAAGGCCCAGCTCAGGTGTTCCAAAGAGCTCTTTTTTGCTATCCATTCTGCCTTAGCTTGCCACGGAGCATCTTGGTTCTTACGACCAATCTCGGTGTCTTACTTCCCTAACCAGCCGTAAACTCCCAGAGGGCACTCACTGATCCATGCCTAGGATCCCTCGAGCCACCTCTTGAGCCAAGCGCGTAGGAGGCCCTAAGGAAATGTGGTTTTTAAAATGCCCACAAGGTCTTTCCCATTCCTCCCTTCAGGAGTTGGGGTCTGATTCTCCTCCTTGCAGGGAGGCTCGACGTAGTGGCTCACTTCTAACAGAAAGTGTCCGCGACAACGTGTAACTTCTGAGACTAGGTCACAGAAGGAACTGTGACTTCTTGTTCGCTCGCTCTCTCAGGTCACTTGCTCTGAGGTGAGCTAGCTGCCATGCGATAGCGTCACTCAAGCCTCCCTACAGAGAGGTGCTGGCGTTGGGGAACCGAGGCCTCCTACAACAGCCACGTCAGTGAGCCTTCTTGGAAGCGGAACCCCCACCCCAGCCCCCGTCAAGACTTCGGATGACTGTGGTGCCGGCCAACATCTTGACCGCAATCTCATGAGAGACCCACCAAGAGCCAGAACCACCCAGCTAAGCCTGGATTCCTAACCCACAGAAACTGTGAGAGAATGAACGTTGCTGTTTGTTAAGCTACCACATTTCAGAATAATGTGTTACACAGCAAAATATAACCCAAACGGGAGCCATGTGGCAAGTTTAACAACAAACAGACAACAGGAAAGTTGTAGTTTTGGGGTAGAAGGAGTAATCCTCATACTTGGATGACAGCTTCCCTATTTTTAAGCTACAAGAGAAAGCAGACGGAAGACCCAAGATGGGCTGGCTTCACCCATTCGGGCTTCGGCTCAGGAACCACCACATGGAAGTAGAGGAGGAACGTAGACCACTCTAGCTAAGGCTAGAGGAATAGCTCAGTGCTCCACCCCCTCTAAACATGTGTAGGCCAGCGGCCCAGATGAAGGACCCAGTTCCGGCTGAGCCTTCCCCAGCCCCAGCTAATCCTATCCCCAGCCCCAGGGCCACATGCCAGCTACACAGCCCCCTCAAAGTTCCCCAGAGGAACCAAGCCCTTTCCTGCCCCCTTGCCTTTCATGTGGAGGGTCCTCCTCCTAGCATCCTTTCCCCCTTTTGTTCATTTATTTCTAGTCACTGAATTCTTAAAAATATTGTGTTATGGGGGTGCCTGGGAGGCTCAGTTGAGCATCCGGCTCTTGATTGGAGCTCAGGTCATGATCTCGGGGTCATGAGATCAAGCCCCATGTCAGGCTCTGGGCTCAGCAGAGAGTCTGCTTGAGATTCTCTCTCCCTCTCCCTCTCCCTCTCCCTCTCCCCCTCCAAACACGTGTGCTCACTCTCTCTAAAATAAATGAATAGGGGCGCCTGGGTGGCTCAGTTGTTAAGCATCTGCCTTTGGCTCAGGTTACGTTCCCAGGATCCTGGGATTGAGCCCCACATCGGGCTCCCTGCTCGGCGGGAAGCCTGCTTCTCCCTCTCACACCCGCCCTGCTTGTGTTCCCTCTCTCACTGTCTCTCCCTTTGTCAAATAAAAAAATAAAATCTAAAAAAAAATTTTTTTAATCTAAAAAATTAATGAATAAATAAATCTTAAAAAAAACCCTAAAATGTCATGTTGTGAAGTAACTTCGAACTTACAGAAAAGATAGAGGAACAGCATAATGAATGCCTACCTATCTTTCACCCATGTTGCTGTTACCATCTTCCACATGGTTTATTATTCTCTTTCCCTCTCCCCCATCTATCTAAACTCTAACTTTTTTCCTGAAACATCTGAGAAAAAACTGGAGACATGATGACCCTTACTCCTAAATCCTTTAGTATGTATTTCCTAGAAATAAGGACACCAAAGTCAGGAAATTTACCACTGATATAATACTGCTCTCTCACCGACAGTTTATAACCAAATTCTCCCAATTGTTTCCATCATGTCCTTTAGAGCTAATTCTTTTCTTCCTGGTTCAGGATCCAATCCAAGCCTGTTCATTCATTTTCCATTGATCAAATATGCCGTATGCCAGGCACTGTGTAAAGCCCTGGGGATAAAATAATGAGGGGCAAACCCAGACACAGACACTATCCTTACGGCACTTAGAATTTCGTAGGGTGACCTATGAATCAAGTAATCACACTAAGTTTGTGTGATCTCAAACTAAGACATGTGCTTTAAAGAAGAAAAGGCCTCAACCTTGATGAGGGCTGCGGGATGGGAGCAAAGAAGGTGCGAAGGCGCTTCCGAGGTTGACACTCGAGCCAGATCTGAAGGGTGAGGCAGCGTTAGCCGAGCCATTTGTGCACGTGTGTGTATTTGGAAGAGCAGGACAACTAAAGAACGTTCCGTGCAGCAAGATGGTTTGTTCAAGGTCAGCATGAGTGGAGGGCAGAGGGGGCGGGGACGGTAGCGTAGGGAGGGGGCCTGGAGTGCAGTTCAGTCTTTATCTTAGCCAATGGCATAATGTACATTGTCCAAAAAGACCACTCTGGCTGCCTTGTGGAGAAAGATGATGAAAAGGACATGAGGCAACAATCCTTTAGCCTCGAGGCAATAATCCTTTAGCCTCGAGTTCAGAATCTAAAAGCTTTTTTTTTTTTTTAATATTTACTTATTGGGGCGGAGTGCACAAGCAGGGGGAGGGGCAGAGGGCAGAGAGGAGGAGGCCAGCAGACTCCCTGCCAAGCGGGAAGCCCAACACGGGGCCCAATCTCAGGACCCTGAGAACATGATGTGAGCCGGAACCAAGAGTCAGATGCTCAACCAACTAATCTACCCAGGTGCCCCCAAAAGCTTTTTTGATAACTTTTTTTAATGACTTAGCAACAAAACCTGACCTGAATGAACATGAAGCCACTTATGCTCTTTACTTAGCCACTTAGTGTGAATATTCTTTTATTTTTGCCACAGGAAAAAATGTGTTATGATTATGGGGAGCTACCAGAGGTCCTACTGGGGCAATTAAATAACACAGTATATGCACTGTATCAACCTTCCTAAATCAGGAAGACTCTTGTGCCACTGATCGCTTCATTGCCTCTAAACCACAAATCCCCCTTCACCGACTGCTGTGCAAAAAGGGATCTGGGCCCTTTACACCTTTTTTCCTTGCCAGATAACATGATGTTAATAGTAACCACAGTGACCATTAGAAGATGCCAGAGAGACACTGCAGGAGGAAGGGGTTCCCCTTTTTCTCTGTTTTTCATCCTGGTTCTGGTGTATTTGCCAGGCAGGCAGCATGGATGACTCTGTAACCAGCTGGACCCCAGGACCAACCTTACCGCTCACACGCTTGTGCCCACCAGCCTTTGTCCTACATTTGTCCTTACGCTTTTTTTCCAGCTTATCTCCTAATTCAGGCAAAAGACCCAAGGGGTATAGCATCCCGTGATGGAAACCGAAACACCCCCAGAGCAGTGATGACTGTCCAACAGAGCTCCGGTGGCCCACACCCCCCAGGCCCATTTCAGCTCCCCCTCCGACTCATGCCTGTGCAGACGGACCATGGGGTGACCGATGGAGTGACTGACCACCTTCGCCTCCTTACACTAAAACCTCCACCCAAGGAGGGGCACAAGCCTCACTTCCATAACATACAGTGTATGTAAACCATGTTTCCTTAAGGCGTATCTGCAACCTTATGCCCACCTCTACATATGACGAATATGAAAGGAACCTGCTAGTCCATGCTCGTGGAGCCACAGCTTTGGAAGTTATTCCACAGGATCTCCTTATCTGCTGCAAATAAAGTTTCCTTTGTGCGACAACTCCACCCGGTATAGTCTCCTATCTGTGACTCACCAAGGAACAAACCCAACGTTGGTTGGGTTACCGCTCCTTTAGCACGGGGCTAGAGCAGCAGGCCCAATGTGCCCCTCGTCCCACTGCAGTGACCGACAGCACCAAGCAGCTTCCCCCTCCCACCCACTCCCATCGCAATACTGCAGCTGAAGGCCTTCCGTGAGACCCCTCGCTGAGATCAGCTTTCCCCAGCACATCTCACTGATGTGGCGCCACAGCTGCTTCCCTGCCACTCAGTCAGGACACCCGTGCCCTTCCCAACAAAGCCAAGATCTCAGCCTGGGGGCGTCTTCCAGGAGCGCTCCATCTCAGCCCTCACAGGGGTCTTCCTTAGAAACTCTATCTCAACAGGAGGGGGGCTGGCGCTTCTGGGTGCTCTGTCGAAGCCTGACCTGTAGAGACTGCTCCTCTATCTGCTATTCTCAGATTCTTTGGAATATATTTAGAGCGCTCTTTACTTCGTCACAGCCAATCTTTCATTACTGCAATTTCTTGTCATAGGTGATAACTCTTTATATGAAATTTTCCATGTTTAGATTACTGGGTGGTTTCTCTCCCTTGACTGAACCCCGACTAACATAATTCTGAAACATAAAATGGGCCTCATCTAGAGGGTCTGGGCTAAGGGATTCTGGACCTAAAAGAATAACAGCATCCACAGACCACTTCCAATACTAGGCACTGTTCGGCATGCTTTGTGTATGTGAACTCATTTAATCCTGATAACTACCTGCTGAGGTAGGGACTATTATCGTGCTTATTTTAAAACAGAGGACACAAAAGGATTCAGTAAGTTCTGAAGTCACACAACTAGTGAAGGGCAGAGCTGGGATTCAAGTCCAGGCACACTTGCGACCTTAGAAGCCTGGGAGCGAGCTGGGTCGGGGGCAAGGAGAGAGGGGGCAGCTGGAAAATCCCCTTGAAGGCCACCGTGCATCATCTGCCGTGCTCTCGGGGCCCCACGCCACCTCACCGGCTGCTTGCCTCCCTCTGCCCGGGAACTATCTGCCTAGTGGTACAGCAGGTCCTCAAGGGCAGAGCCCACATCTTTTCCTCCTGGACTGGCAAGTGCTTAGCAGAAAGCCAGCCTGGGCACGTTCAGTATTCAGTCAAAACCTGGATAAATGACATGTTGAATGAAGCAGAACCACAGACCCAAACACGACCTAAACAACAGGCTGAGCCTTCTGAGTCACGTCCCACGCTTGGAGTGCGCTGGCCTCGTGAGCCCTGCCCTGGGAGCTCCTCTGTGTCATCTGGCCTCGCGTGCAGCCATCCGACAGTGATTGACGAAATGACCTCCTGGATCTTCTCCAACTCTTGGACTCATCAGAACGCAAACCTGGTCACCAGACTTCTCTGCCCATCACCCTTCGAGTCTCTGGGAACCACAAGGAAGGGTCCAGTCCATGCACCTGGCCCTACCTACATTCCAGCCTCTCCCAGGCCCCCTCCTGGCTTTACTCCCTAGGGGCCAGCAGCACTGAACTTGGAAGGCCCTGCATACGCCATGTTGTTTTCCCCACTCGGGGCTTTTGATGGTGCTGTCCCTTCTGCTGAAAATGTCGGCACCCCTACTCCACAGCTAGCCCTCTCCCTGCCTGGCTAAATCATCCCACTCGTTGAAGTCACCTTCAACGACTTAGGCGAGGATTCCCTCCTTCGAGTAGCCTTTCCTTGCTCCACCCACTCAGCCCACCTGGGTCTATCTGCTCTCCAGTGCACTCCTACAGAACCCGCCCCTGCAGTCACCAGGAGATTCTACTATTCTAAATGACCTGCTGGGTGTATGGAGTCAAGGTTAGTGGTGAAGGCTCACGACCCTGCAGGCCAACCCCATTCCATCAGTGGCCAACCTATCACCGTGGGTGCAACATTGCCTCTCCTGGTGCATCTGTGAAATGGGGCTATTACAGTGTGTACCTTTGGGTTGCTATGAAGATTAGGAACAGCAATTTATATAAAGGCTTCACACTGTGCCTGGCAAGAGTAGCCTGCGTGGTACAGTCCATATTATGAGTGTCCGATGCTCAGAGGCTGCAGGCTACACCTCTCCGTGCCCTCACCGCCTGGTACGGTGTCTGGACCTCCGCAGGGTATAATACACAAATGAACGGACCCATTCTCCCTCCGCTTGTATACCCTCCAAACTGGCCCGCAGCCCCCAGTGCCTCCCACACTGCCACAGTCACCTTTCTGATCTGGTTCCTCTGCTCAGATCATCTTTTGTATAAAAACTGTCCATGGCTTCCCTACTTCCAGAATCCAGCCTCGTCAGCCTCCCAGCCGCCGAGCAGAGCTCTGGCCCTACCTCCCTACAGTTACTTATCAGACAGCTTCAAGTTCAATGACTTTGGCTTGCTCCTTGTTCTTACAATGGATTCCCCACTTTCTGCTACCCGAGAGGCCTCAATCCTTCCCCAGGGCCACCTTAAAAGTCACCACTTTCCAGATGTCCTTCCTGACCTCAATCCGTGTGATCTGCCCCCCTGGTATCCCACAACACTGGGCTGACCCCTCCCACAGGACTCAGTATGCCCTGCCTTGTGCATATGTGACCAAGAACTTGTCTAGGTCCCTTGGAGACCACAAGTCCTCTGAAGGCAGGGGCTGTTTTCTGTACTTAACACATAGTAAACTGCCAAATCAATTAAGCTGGGACCCAGAACAAAAAGAAATGGCTGAAATCATTACAGTTGAAACTCAGGAAAAGAAAGATAATATGGTTAAATAAAAGGCAATACGCACCATGTGTTTACTCACTGATATTCCCGGCTAATGGCTAAGTTAAAGAATGAAAAAAAAAAGAGGCTGATGTGTTAATAAGGAGGGTTGCATTAAAGAATACATACATGCAGGGTAATATGCTAATCCTCCATAGGAAACGAGGATTTTTCCACGAGTTAAAAAGGAATTGAAGTAGCTGGGAGAGATTACGACAAGTATGCCTGCCCTGCAGAGTGTTTTATCCACCTCTCCCCAGACACAACACACAAGCACACTCATGTACACCCATAAAGCAATCTGATGAAAAAACAGGACAATGGTCCATGTAGACATGTCTTAGGGCTTCCATAAAAAAGCACCACCAAGCAGGCGGCTTAAAATAACAGAGACGCATTGTTCCGCTGTACTGGAGGGTACAGGTTCAATATCAAGATGCTGGCAGGACTGTGCTCCCACCAAAGCCTCTGGAGGACGCATCCGTCCCTCTCCTAGCTGCTGCTGGTGCCAGGCGTTCCCAGATCTGTAGGCAGCATCACCCGGGTCTCCACCTCAGTCTCCCCACAGTCCTGTCCCTCACTGTGTCTCCCCTCTTGTAAGGACCCCAGTCAGTCATATGGGATTGAGGGCCCACTCTACTCCAGGTGACCTCATCTGAACGAATTACATCTGCAACGACCCTATTTCCACATAAGGCCACATTCTGAGGTATAGGGGTTAGGACTGCAACATATCTTTTTAGGGGATATGATTCAACCCGTAACATTCCATTCATCCATTTCATAGTAGATGGGGTCCTGGGAGAAGGACCTCACCACCCCTGAGGTCACACAGCAACCAAAGGCATTTGTTCCACTGGGAAGAGACTAGAACATGGGTCAGCAAACCATGATGTGCCAAATCTAGTCTGCAGCCTGTTTTTGCAAATAAAGTTTTATTGGAACACGGCACAGTTGTTCATTAATGTATCGTCTCTGGCTGCTTTCACACTACAACGAGAGAGTTGAGAAGTCGCCGCAGAGACCATATGGCCCACAAAGCCTAACATATTCTCTGGACTGAAAGAATACATAACATACGCTGGCCAAGTTTGGAGGTGGACCTTCTAGAAACAGGAGGAAGCCCAGGCCCACATGGCAGTTCTCTGGGATCCCTTCTCTCCAGCTGGAGCCTCACCCAATGGGCTGTCCTACTGGGAAAGCTCCCCCGACATTACTTTCCTGTGCCTAGAGAAATGGCAAAACATAGCACTGTAACATTCGTGCCGCTGAAGCTAGACAAATTAAATTCTATAAGCATTCCCAAGAGACAGATATTAATTCTAACTGGAAAGATCAGAGAAGACTTTCTGGGAAAAGAAAGATTTGAGAGGAGCCTGAAAAGAAAGATAGTGGGCACTCAAGAAATCCTCTAAGCCTCCCTGAGCCACAGCTCTAAAACTGCTGAGCTAAGGGAGTGAGTTCCCTCTCACTGAAGGTATTCAAGCCAAAGATGGCTGACCTCTTCGCAGGGATGAGGCAGGGGGACATGGGGCAAGATGGGGCAAGGCAGCCCCTTGGAATTGTGGATTCTTCAGTCTCATCTCTTATCACTTGCTGAGCGAGACACACACAGCATAGCGACAGCAGGAGATGGAGCGCAGGGGGGAGAGACAGACTGACACAGGGAGAAGAGAGGGTTGAAGACAGGAGAGGGGTGGAAGAGGCATACTCGCACCCAAAGTCCCAGAGCCCACATGAACTACATAGACAGGAAAGCCATCCAGCTTCTTTCCCCCTTCACTGCTACAAAGAAAGAGCAAAAGCCTGGCAACTAGGGTTAAAACTAATCAAATGTCCCCTCAATACCTCTGGCTTGGCACCTGGCAGCCTTCTTAATGTGCCCCATTGTTCCCTGGCCAGGCCTCCCACTGTCAGGGGAGGGGAAGGGCAGCAGCCCGGCCAGGTCCGAGCTGGGGAGGGAGGCACGCCCCACACATACCCGGAGGTCTCCTCAGGGAAACCCTGGCAGTCCAGAGCAGAGGAGACCTCCCTAGCCCAGCCGGAAAGAGAGCAGAACAGACAGCAATGACGACGACTGCCTAGACCGAGGGGCACAGGCAAGTCTGAACGCTGTCGAGTCATGTTAGCTGGACTCTGCTGGCGTGCCAGGAACACATTATCCCCACTTTACCAAGGGGGAAATGGAGGCCAAGGGAGGTTCCGTGACTTGCCACGGTGTCCATAAAGCATGGTAGTTAAGAGCACAGGTTTGAGAGTCAGAAATCTGAGCCAGAGTCCCACCACTTGTTTCCCCTGCAGGCCTGGGAAGCTGCTTAAGCTTCTGGGGCCTTAGCCTTCCCATCTGCAAAATGACCGCAGTAAGAGCGCATACCACGCTGAAGAACCGAGAAGGGCCCAGGGCATGGCATGCACCAAGAACTCAATAAATTCATGATCGTCATTGTCACTGCCGTGGAGCCAGAAGAGCAAACCCTCAGCTCCGCACCGGCTGCCACACCTTCTGTGCCCAACACCCCACGCCCTACTGCCACACCAACAGCCACCCGGAACCTCTAAAGGAGAGTCTTGGAGCAGGTGGGGGAGGGGAGCTGCAGCCACTCCTGCCCCCAGCAAAGGGTCCTGTACTCATAGACACAGGTGGCTGTGTTCAGCTGAACGGCCTCACCCAGTTAGCTCAGAGCCCTCACACAGGCCCTCTCTTTTCCAGAAATGCCCCCAGATGCCTTTGAGGCCCCCTCAGACAAGGGAATGCGGCATGTGCCATTCCCGCCAGAAAGCTGTCTTTCCTCTCCTTTTAGACTCCCAACCCTCCGGCAGTAACAAGAATGCACGTTCTGGGGTTTCCTGATATGCCAGGAAGCCCAGGGCAGAAAACAAAGTGGGCTCTGTGCTCACATCATTTCTAACAGCAGCCCCTGATGCAGCTGGAGCAAACTTTATTAGACAGGGTAGCCCTCAAATTCAGAATACCTAAAAACACAGAGAAACAAGGTAAATGGTTCTTGGGCTCAGATAAAGCTGGAATATGAATCATCTGGATATAAACTTAAGTGATTTTGTTCAAGAGTCTAAGGTTTATACGTTTCTATTTCCAAGTAACTATCTTCTCCCCCGCACCAAACAGTGCATTATTAGGCTTACAGTCAAAAAGGACCAGCCTCAACTTACTGGCTCTGTGACTAGTCACGTCCCTATGCCCCTTTAATCTTGGTTTTCTCTTCTGGAAAGCAGGGTCATAGCCCTGTTGTGCCTCCCCCGGGACACCAACAGAACAAATTAGACCAAGGTTATAGAGGAGGGCTCCCAAACTCACAAGTGTCCAGAGGCCAGGAGGGCTATGTGAAAGGGTGAGGCACCGAGGTCTGAGCCGAGGCTGGTCTAGAAGAGGCAACTGCTGCCTAGGTCCAGACACTTTCTGTGATACTGGGCCCAGCCGCAAGACTTCTACATTTTTTCTCATTAGCCAGAAGTGAGAATTTTTTAAAATGACATCCTTAAAGACACCCTTGGGGCACCTGGGTGGCTCCACTGGTTAAGCGGCTGACTCTTGGTTTCTACTCGGCTCAGATCTCAAGGTCATGAGATCGAGCCCCCTTAGGGCTCTGTGCTCAGCATGGAGTCTGCTTGAGAGTCTTTCCCCTCCCTCTCCCTCCCCCTCTGCTCCTCTCCCTGCTCTCTCTCTCTCAAATAAATAAACAAAACCTAAAAAAGGATTTTTTTTAAATAAAGATGCCCATCCATCTGTGGGCATCCCTGGGTAAGCTACCTGAGCCACGTGGCTACTTCTGGCCACAGGCCACCAGTCTGCATCTCCATTAAAGCAAACAGGTAAGGCTTAAATAGAAAAAAAAAAAAAGTACAAAGGTCAATGAAGTTCTCTGAGTCATTAAGGTTTATTGTCAATAAAATGACCAGGAATCCTACTACAGATCCTGATGCCCCTAAAACATGATCACAAACTTTTCTCTAGTTAGAGGCCAGATTTAGAAACTTATTATTTCAGAAATAGACATGCATATACATTTTTTTAACTGTCAGCAGCTGACTCTGATCAATAGTCAGGAGGAAACATGCTAAAATAACAGTGTTCATTTGAGCACATACAATGTGCTTCAGCAGCAGGAAGTTAATTCTCACACACATTCCCCCACCAGATGTTTCCAACCTGTTCCCTTTAAGCAACAACCCCCCCCCCATCCTCCAGAAGCCCCCACCGGCATCCTCTGCCTCACAGCTGGCCCCTCGGAGGAAGCTGACATCTGTAACTCACAGGATAGATTCATACACACACACACGACCCCAGTTAACTGGGCTCTTGGGAGGCTGCCCGAGGGAGCGCGTGTGATCCTGGGGAAGAAGGTGAAGGGAGATTCCCCCAAGGTCATGGGGCTGGCAGGTGGCAAGGCAGTGGAAGGAAGCCTCAGGCCAGGCATTCTGCTGGAGTGAGACACCTGGGTTGGAATCCTGTTTCCATCTCTTCCTAGCTGTGTGGCCCTGGATATGTCACCGACCCCTCTGCACCTTAGCTTTCTCATCGTTACTGTAAACCTCACAACACGGTGGAGCGGTGACCACTGTGCCCATTTGAGGATCGGGCTGGAGCTGAAGTCCCAAGTGGGCCCCAGAGCCAGAGAGCATGTGCCAGTGGTGGGCCTGGGATCAGAGGAGCTTGTCCCCAGTCCCTCCTTTCGGTTCAACGGAGAGATGCATAGGCCTTCCTAATGTCACACCTTCCCAGGGAGGCCCCGGCTCCCCCAACCCCCTTCTCACAGATACCTCCTCCTTGCCCCCAGGGCAGGAGGGCAGAGCACCCATTCCAGAGGGGCAACAGACCTCAGGCTTCGGGGAAAACACAAGTCGAAACCCCCCATAGTCCTCGTGGCCCGTGGCAGAGGAATTTTCAAAGTGCACCGCCCATCCCAGATCCAGGATCCCGGATCCCGGATCCCGCTTCCACACCCCCGGCACCTGACGGAGTGCCACGAATAACAGGCACCACGAGCCCTCGGGGAGCACTGCTTGCCAACCTGGGAAACTGCAAATAAACACACTTCTCAGGAATACAGGTTCAAAGGCAGTCCCAGAGCGCTCGTGGGGAGAAGGGAGTGGGCCCTGGGGAAGGTGAGCTCTGCCTCTCAGGGCTGCTGACAAGCTGAGGATGTGGGCAGAGAGGCGAGTGTCCAGATGGACTCTCAATAGAATCTGTTAAATATACGGATCCTTGGCCCACCCCAGACTGGCCCCATTGTGCTCCTCGGGCAGGAGCCCTGGAGTCCCCACTGTTAACAGGCTCCCCAGGGATTGCAAAGCACCCGAGAAGAACCATTCTTCACGGCTAAGCTTCCTGCTGCGTACCAACTATATTATCCACTCCCTCGCTTCTTCAGTCATTCGGCAAGTAATTTGGGCAAACAAGAGTGGGAGACTGAGACAGAGGTTAGTCCCTGCCTTCAGGAGCCGAAGCTCTGGACAGATCAAATAAAAACAAGGACACTGCATGATACATTTATATAAGGGGCTCTGGGCCCTTTTAGGGGACCGCATACCCGCAGGCTGCCCCTACAGGGGTGAGTGAGGCTTAGGGGCCAGGTGGCAGGGAAGGAGGTGTGAGAGGCAAGGGAGCAGCGCGGGTGGAGGCTGAGAGACGTGGAACAACCTGACAGGTACAAGGAGTGAAGAACAGGAAGAAGCACAAGGCCGTGCCTTCCTGGACCATCCTCTGATCTGAGCCGCAGATAAGATCAGTGCTCAGGGGAACTAAGACCAGTGAGCAGCTCCTGGGGGCTGGAGTGACCAAAAAAGACTTCCTGGGGAGGTCTGGGGGGCTCAGTCAGCCGGTTAAGAATCCAACTCTTGATTTCAGCTTGGGTCGTGATCTCAGGCACGTGAGATCCAGCCCCACAATGGGTGTGAAACCTGCTTAGGATTCTCCCACTCCCTCTCCCTCTCCCCCTCCCCACTCTCCCATACATGCTCTCTCTTAAAAACAAAAACTGGAGGTGGCAAAGAATACTTCCTAGAAGGATGCAGAGGAGCTGGGTTCTTTCCTAGGGTAGGAAGTGGGAAGGTACCCTCAATAATTGCTTCAGATTCTAAAGAGTCAGGGAGTGGGGTCCAAAGAGCAGCCTGTGCAGACACACCTCCCTTCCCACCCCCAGTCACAGCAAGACTGGCCCTGCTCCACTTCTGAATGCTGTGCCACGAGGCCAACCACCTACCCTCAGAATGCTCAGCTTCCAACAATTCATTCGACCATGGAAAGAACCCCCCCAATACATAGAACACTGTTTCCATGTTCCAGACCAAGAAATCCAGGCACAGAGGTCAAGTGACTTGTCCAAGGCTAGGGATCTGAATCAAGTAGTGTAGCTTCAAAACTAGAGCCCTACACTCTGCCCCAGAGTGTCTCAATCGAGGAGGACTGGGGAGTCTCTCTGCCAATGGGGCTTCAGTGGGGGTTGGGCGAGGGTTCCTCGTCAAGGTCACATCGCCACCAACTGACCTCGTGGGTTCCTCCGCGGCCATGGAAGAGGTTCAGTCTTGGAACCGTGGTCTTTCCCATCTGCTCAGATGTCAAGGCTCCCCAGCAGACTCGCAGGAACACATGGAAGGGCAGGGTGGGAAACAGGTCCTCTGGGTCAGAGACCTGCAGGTTCAAACACCGGCTCTACAACCCCAGGCTGCACATCCTCAGCCAGCGCCCGCACCTCTGTGAGCCCTGGCTCCCCCCTTCATCCCTGCCTGTTTATGACTGGGAGTATTGAACAAGATGTACAGGTAAAGGGCCTCGTGGTCCAGTGCCTGGCAGAGGAAGTGCCAAATACATGGTAGTTGGTTTGATAATGATTATTAACCTCATCATTCTCCCTGTCATCTGTATCATCATCGTCATTAGTGTCATTTAATGCTGGGGCTTTTATCACCCAAGCAAACAAGAAAATCCAGCATCCGAAGCTCAGAATTCTTTCAAAACCAAAGGGAAGGAAAACATGGGCCTGCTTTTTTCCCTTCCTTCTCCTATCTACACTCAGCAGAGGGCAGCAAACAGGAACCATCCAAAGATAAGAGAGAGAGAGAAGAGAGACACATGGAGAGAAAGCTACACACTCATAAATACACACCCACCCACCACAGCAAGCTGAATTGTTTAGCTTCCTCTAGCTTCCAAAGTATGAACACTCCGCCTCCTCCAGCTAAGAGGGCCAGGCAGAAAAAAAGTCGAAGCTGAAGAGACAGAAGTTCTTTTTCAGCTTGAGAGAAATTTTCAATGAACTGACTTTGAACATGTGTGTGTGTGTGTGTGTGTGTGTGTGTGTGTGTGTGCTCAGGGAGGGCGGGCAGCCGCTCTCAGGACGTCTGGGAGGGGAAGGAAGGCAGCAGCAGAACTCACAGGCAAGATTGAATAAAGACAGCTTCCAACCACACTGCATCTCAGCCCTCCATTCCACGCTGGCAAGTGTCCACACTCCAGCTTTCCTCAGGAGGACAGTGAGGCTCCCAGAGTGAAGCATCCCAGCCCAGGGAGGGCAGAGCTGGGATGAGACCACAGACCTCCAAACTGAAGGTGTAGTGATCAATGCTGAGTCTACAATGGCCGAGAGGTTTTACCTTGGGGACCAAGATTCCCCAGTAGGGACTGCTTGGGACACTATGTCAGAGAGGTTCTGGAATGGACACTTGTTGTTTTCATCCCTAGACTGCATTTCCCCCTCCTCTCCACGAAAGCACTAGGATTTTCCTCTGGGAACTTTTCTTCCTACAATTTGGATGGCCCGAGCCTAACCCTAGCTCAAGGGTGGGTTAAGTCAATCAGCAAAGCTCATGCTCTTGACAAGTGTGAATGGTTCAGAGAGCATATTAGATCTAAATTGGGCTGATAATACCTAAAGAGATCTTGCTAGCACTTAGAGGAAAAAAAGTTTCCTCTCCCTTCTAGAGAAGCTGCCAGAGGAGACAGACTCTCTCCTCCAGGATGTGGTATGGATATGAGGCCGGAAAAAGCTACAACCACTTTTTGCTACCACAAGGGTTCAGTCTAGGGCATGAACCTCTAGATCGAACCATACCTGAAGCCATCGCAATTACAGGAGCTAATATATCTGCTCATTTCAGCCCATTCTGTTACTTACAAGTGACAGAGAATCTGAAGTGGCTCTTCAGCTCACACGAGCTCCATCTGCCACAGGTGACAGTAATGCTGACACATGTGATGCACCCATTTACTTCCTCAATTTCCCGGCCGGATCCCTTTGCCACCTTAAAATCTAATTCATTTTACTTGCTTTAATGCTATAAAAACTTGGGAAGAAATGTATCAAAATGGATCTGCAAAAAGCCAGGGAAGTTCCAGCCAATAACTGGTCAATAAGTACCAGCCTTCCAAATGGGAGAGATGGTCTTGACTCATGTGGGATAATGGTAGAGAAGGATCAATTGTGTGATCCTTATGTGATCCAGAAGGATGTGGAGGGGAAAATATTCATGGCAAAATAGAACAGGAATGTGGAGAAGAACCGGGTTCTGATCTGCACTACCCGCTCTGAGAATGGATCTCCCCTCTCCTGGGCCTCAGTTTCCAAACCCACAGAACAAGGCAGGCAGATGAGAGGACTTCTAAAGCTCCGATACATCTCAATCATTCAGCAAACACGATCTGACCATCTTCCAAGTACCAAGCCTTACGCTATGTGCTAGAAGAGGATGCAGTTCCTCCTTCAAGACATTTCTGGAAGGGGAGGCCATGACACACTCGCTGGCCAAAGGAACTCAGGTAGGTATAGGAAACTCCTTTCCCCACTGCACTGGGCAGGAGGACAGAGGTTCCCTGAGAAGCAAGACTCTTATTTCAGTCTTTCTGGGAGCTTCGATAGCTAGATGGGATGCAGAGGGTCAGATACATACAAATTACAGAACCCACTGCAAACACCATCATGAGCGGTTAGCAGCCACAGGGACACACTGTGGGCCGCCAGTTTGCCTCAGGATGTTTTTCAGTGATGGGCTCTCGATGCCATCTCTGTGTAAGAGTCGACTGTGGACAAGGTACAATCAGCAAGCTAGATGGTTATCTTTAAAACGGGTCTTTGTGTTTTCATTCCTGGTTCCCTTATTTGTTACCGTGTCACCGGTGCCAACAGACTGAAGACTGAACATCCTCAGAGCATGAACACATCCCTAAGTAATAGTGGCTGCATCGCGACCTACGTACAGGGAGGCTTATTTTAACACACCTACTGTTTGGGCCTTTGCAATACGTGCTTCCAAACATGAAACCCCAGGAAGTTCAAGTTGGAAACATCCTAACGAAAGATCTATCCCCCACGTCACAAAAAAATTTCAACATGCCACTAACTCCACTTGAGTAGCAGGGTCGAGAAACAGTCTGAAGCCAGGTTCGGGCTTAGTGGGAAAGAGACTGGTGAGCAAGGTCTGCCCTGGCCGGGGGAGGGGAGCACCCCTATGATACACGTTTACCTTTCCCCTCCTGAATATACACCTTCACTTCACAGTTGTGAGAGCCAAGGCCCAAAGAGGTTAAATCATGTTCCTAAGGTCCCATGGGGAGTTCAGGGACTGGAGAGAGAACTAGAACCCAGGCCTCTGTTCCCAGGCCTTCCTAGCTGGGCTCCTGAGGAGCGTACAAACCTAGGCAGACAGGAGGAATGCAGGGAGTCAGATTTGCTAAGGGAAACCAACAACCCAGCCCCGCTGGCATCAGATTTCAGCTGGGCAAGCAGACAGACAAGAGATTAGCAGGATAAAGGGTCCCAGCCCCTCTGTGGAAAATTAAAGAAATCATTCCAAGGCTACATTTCTAAGGTGCTTAACTTTCTGATGGGTAAGGCTCTGCCACTAGGAAGACTAAAAAAGGGGTGGGGTGAAGGGGGAGTTATTGATTTCTGGATGTTCTAAGAATAAAGTTCAGCTCTGACACAACGAGAAAAACTCTTGATACTTGAAAATTAAAGTCACTGGTATTCTATTATCCTACCAATTTCCATTTCACAGTCGCTATTATCCAACGAAGTCATTTCTCACAGTAGATTATGGCTCTGAAATGGGGAAGGACTACGCAGGTTTCCTAACATGGGTGTTTGACAGCTAGTCCGCAGGTCTGGAACAGGAAACAGACTGCGGGATCAAATCAAGATACTAAACTGACTGGGGCTAGGAATGAGCGGGACCCCTAAATTAAAATGAAGGCGGCCCTCGTTAAATTTAAATTTAAATTAATTAATTAACCAATTAATTAATTTTGAAAATGAAGATGGCTTCAGGACTGGCTTTTCACGCTCAGTTCTGCAACTCTCTGAGAAGCCAGCTGTCTGACCAGGTGAATGTTGAAATCCTAAAAGCATTATGTGTCCTTTACAAATCAGCTGCCCTTTCCAGTTCCAGAGCTATACCTAGGATGAGCTAGCATGCTAGTTCTATAGACTTACTTTCTAGCAGACAATAAATGCTCATAATTTGAAACTCTTTATTCTTCGATCCAGTGGAGAAGTCAAGGAGTTAAAGGACTGCCCTAACACTGGGTATGTTAACCCTCAAACCCACAGAGAGCATATTTTGCATTTGGATAAAGTCCTGTCAGACTTCCCTCGAGAGCCTGTGCAGTTCTTTCTACCAGAAAGAGCAACGAGGTACCCTGGGACAATTCTCAGCAATTACAAGAGTGACAAGCTGAGCTCAGAACTGGTCAGCCCTGTCGAAAGGAGCCCTGCGTGCTCAAGATGCCAGACTTCCCAGATAGCAGGCTGACGTGTTCGGCGCACGTTCCAGCCCCTGGGATGAGGGACAGAGCACCAGCGATGAGAAGTCAGCCTCCTCCCTCAAGGCCAGCTGACATTCAGACAGGGGACTGGGGGCCAGGCCCGGTGCTGTGCATCTGCAGGAGAGTGACACAAAAAGTGGCTGTGTGGAAATTTGGCAGAGTATTCCTGAAAGGCAGCAGATGAATGCTGAATCCCCATAGCACCTAGCAGAGCTTCTCGTTGGGGAAACAGCTCCTTTCTGCTACTCCCAGGAAGCAAGGGGAGTTTCTTGAAAGCAAGGATAAGCCATCGGTACCCCCCCAATACCCACCGCCACACCCTTTCATGTCTTCTTCCTCCTCCTTGTGGTATTCTAGAGCAAAAGAAATGAACCAGAACTAGACCCTCGCAGATGAGTCTGTCTGTCCACTCCAGTTAGGGGCTCCGAGCAGTGCCCAGCTGTTGCTCCCCTCCCTCTTCGCCCAAAAGGCTGCCTTACTCCATCAATTCCCTCTTGCACAAGTGAGTAATTTACTTTGAAAGCTCAAGCCAAACTGGCAGTTAACCTTGACCTTCTCTCTACACATCTGGGTCTATAGAAAATGAAAATCAGGACGTCTCTGGCATCCACGGCAAATGAAATACAAGGGCTTTCTTCAGGCAGAGGCAGAATGTCAGGAGCTATTTCAGAACTGGCTACAGCTATTCTAAAGGAGAGTTAGTGCTCAGGCAGGACACTCCCCACCTTGACCTGGGGCTGTGTCCAATATGAAACCCCCACTGCAAGGGACGGGAGGCTACAAGGGACCCCAGCCCTCAGGAAAGAAACAAGTGGCCACTGTACTCCTCATTGATTCACTGACGGTATCATAATGCTGGACCTGGACCAATAACCACATTTTACGGATGGAGAAAGGGAGGCTCAGAGAGGGAGATGAGAGGTGATCAAGGACACACACAGCAAGTTACAGACAGAACCCTGACCTCCGGCCCCTGATGCTGGCATAGGGTGAGAACAGAAGAAAGATTTCATGAAGGAAAACCTCATATGCATAAAGAATTTAAGGGAAAGAGGTCTAATATGGCTGTCAGGGTTTGAACCAGGGGTTTAGTGAAGGAGTTGAGGAAGCTTAATTTCCAAACAATAAGATCTACCAAAAGATCACCGAGGTCCTCCAGGACGGTTTGCAACAATTACCAGAGTGACACACTGTACTCATATTGGTCATCCCTGTGGCAAGCAGCCCTCCCTTGGTGCTCAGGAGGCCAGACTGCCCAGGCAGCAGCCAGATACCAGGAAGAGAGAGAAAAACATCAACCTGAAAAGTCAGCTTCTTCCCTCATCCTGCCAACAATCAGTCAAGTTTGACCCCAATGGACAAATTATCCACTTCCCATGGGGCCCAGGAAATCCTATAAGAAAACCTGAAATGTCCCACTGTGTGAAACAGTTCGAGCATGTATACACTCACTCCTACTTACTGAGCCAGGAGCTGGGAAGGCAGGAGTGCTCTGACAGACCTTTCTTCTATGAGACTATATGTACGTGTGACACACGCACGCGCGCGCGCGCTCACACACACACACACAAACACACACACACACACGGGTGAGTTCAGAAGAAGCAGGAACAATTAAGATCCTAGTCTTGGCTGCAAGAAACAATGCACCTAATCAAACTGGACAAGTTCAAAAGGGATCATGAGTACTCTGCGAAGGGACAAGGAGGGCACCTAATGTTCCATCCTCGGGTCACATGGCGCAGAAACAGTCTGTGGGAAATTCTGGGGGTCCCTCCACCAGAACTCCCACTTCTGGACTCCCAGAAGGTCAAAGGCAGGAGATACCTCAAGAACCAGGAGATTCCTCCCTCCCCCAGGACCTGAAGCTCCAAGGGGAGCATGATCTTTGCGTCCTCCGAGGCAACCACAGATCTGGGAAAGAGGGAGGGGGAAGGGTAAGCAAATGGGGAGAGGAAGAAGGCCAGGTGTCCCATGGGGCAGATGGGAAAACAGGAAAGGCGCTGACCTAAGGAGGAAACACTGGGATCAGCAGGTGGGGGCAAAAGCAGAAAAGACCTGGATACCAAAAAGAAGGACCAGCAGCTCCTGAAGAAGAGTTACCCTGGGATACAGGAATGCAGACAGGACTCTCCAAAAGCAAGAGATGCTGGGAGGGAAGGGGATACCAGACATGCCAGAAAGGGATGGTAACCTAAGGTAAGAAAAAGACCTTCCAGACTGAGCAACAGGAGTCTCAGTTTCTAGTTCTGATTCTGCCTCTGGCTGACGCGAGGGCCCTGGACAAGTTCCTGTCCACTGAGTCTCAATGTTCCCAATCTCCAAAATGGGAAGAACCGAAGTCTCAGGGACTGACACTGAGGAGGCAGAAAAGGAGAGGTGGAGGAAGGAACCGAAGGCTCCAGGTGAATACGCGGAGAGAGTGTTCCCACCCCCATAGCAACTGGGGGACTCACCAGTCCGGCCGCCGGGACCACCGCCGCCCCCGATCCCCCGGGGGTGCCGTCGGGCTGCCGCTCGCGGTACAGCGCCCAGAGCCCCACGTTGGGCAGAAGGACCAGGGCCACCAGTACCAGCGCCACCGCCTGCAGAAGCCGCTTCTCCTTCCGCCTCATCGGGGCCGGTCAGCCCCGCCGCGCCCTGCCGGCCCCGCCGCACGGCCCCCAGCTCCGCGCGTCCGCCCGTCCGCCCGTCCGCCCGGCGGCGGCAGCAGCTCGGGCGAGGAGAAGCTGCCGCGGCGCCGGCCCCGCTCCAACTCCGCGGCACTTCCGCCGCTCGCCGGCCGGGGAGCCGGCCTCTGCCACCGCGCCGCCGCCACAGGGGAGGATGTCGCCGCCGCCGCCGCCCCTGAGCCAGCCCAGCCGCGCGCCCCGCGCCGCCCTCCTCCGGCTCGGCGGCTTAACTCTGGGTGCCGCGGGCCCCGGCCTCCAAGCGGCTCTTCCCGGTCCGCCCCGGCGCGGCGGGGGCCCGGGAGCCGAGCGCGTCCCCCTCTCGGGCCGCGATGGTGCGGTCCGCTCCTCGGCGGCTGCCCCTCCCACAGCAGCTTTGCGAAAGTCCCGGAGTTGGAGAGTTGGGCGCTAACTGGTGCGGGCTGAGCGGAGGTGCGTGTCCGCGCGGCTGGACGCGCTGGGGACACCCTCACCCCCCCCCCAAAGCTTTGCCCGCAAGCTCTGCTCTGGATTCCCCCCGACGGTTTGAGAGCTCCACTGGGGTGTGCAGGTAGTGCTGGAGCCAGGCGGGACGCTGGGGACTGTGGCTGCCCACCCCCTCGGAGTGGCTCCGCTCAGGGTACCAACTTTGTCTCTGGGACTCGGCAGTCCCGGGCGTGAAATGGGGCCGTAGCTGTGTTCCATGCGCACGGGTCTGTCGCGGGGCCCTAGTTTTCCTCCTCTTAGATTTCCTGGCGTTAGTTGTGAACGCCCTCTGTAAACTGTGTAGTGCTGCGCCCGCCTGCCCCCGGTCTGTTGTCCCTGCAAAACGGCGAGAGGGGACCAGAGCCTCCCTGCAGGAGCTTTTCTCACGCAAGCCCCGTCTCCTTGGAGTTGGAATGCCCTCCACTCCCATGAATACTTCTAGGTGCTTAGCTCACGGAGTCTTGTTG
Organism: Nasua narica; assembly: GCA_028533885.1. Taxonomy (NCBI): domain Eukaryota; kingdom Metazoa; phylum Chordata; class Mammalia; order Carnivora; family Procyonidae; genus Nasua; species Nasua narica. The sequence goes on from CM052809.1 coordinate 98,104,528, forward strand.
GTTTCTGTCTCCTGTTCAGCTGCTCAGCAAGCCACTAGTGAATGTCTTCTATGTGCCAGACACTGTGCCAGGCACCGGGATGAAATGAAAACAGACTCGAGCCCTGTCGTCTGGGAGCTGAAACATTAAATGCATAATTGCATTAGGCGAGGGAGTGTGTCTATGACCGTGATGAGGGCTCTGAGGAAGTCGAGCTGCCTGGGCTCTGTGAAGGGCTGCGGAGCTGTCTCCGATGGTGATGCCTGTGGCTCCTCAGTGCTCCCAGTTAATTGCTTCCTCTCTGATGGCGAGGGATGACGCACCCTCTCGGTTGCCTTCCTCTTTGCCACCCCACCTGTGTCCTCTGGATTCTCTGCGTTTCCCGCCCAACCACTGACCCCCATGCCTGGCCTCCCAGCCTTGGACCACCATCCTGACGTCCTCCCGGTTCGTCCAGCTCCAGTCTGAGCGATGAGGATTCTAATTTGCTGAAATTACAGCTTGGATCTGGATATCTCCAAAACTTTAAGAACTCCCATCACCTAGGCTCCAGAGTTCACACTCCTTGCTTTATCTCCTCTGCCCTGCCCTGCCCTGCCCTGTCCTATTGCGGGTTGTTTTCCTTTATGTGCTGTTGTCCAGGAAGTTCCTTCCACCCTCTTCCACATCTGTATTGATGGAAAACTTTGTTCATCCTTCCACGTCTAGTTGAACTGCTACTCCCTCCACAGACTCCTCCAAAACTTCTCCTCAGGGGGCTGCTGTCTTTCTTTGAATTTCTGTCACAGTAATGCTGACCTTTTATTGAAGGCTTACTCTGTGCCTGACACCATGTTAAACCCTTGACACACATTACCTCTTTTAATGCTCACAGTTAGCTACCCTGTGAAGTAAGTGCTTTTCTTACCCTGGTTTGCAAAGGAGACTCATTAAAGAAAGCCCCTACCAGGGTTTTAACAAAGGGTAGATAGCATCACCCTTCTACTCAGATCCCTTCACTGGTTTCCCGTCTCCTGGACTTGTATAAGGAGCTACAAGATCCTCCCAGGCCATATACGAAGAGCCCTCACCTTTTCTTTCTTCATTGTGCCCCAGCTCATTTGCCTTCTTGCTGTCATCAGAGGTTCTTTCCTGCCTCTGCCTAGAAGTTTCACTCTTCTATCCCTAGATCTTAGCTCTATACTTTAAAAGTGGGTTTTTAAAATTATTTGAGTGGTAAAATATACATAACATAAAACTTACCATTTAAACAATTCAGTGGCATTAATATATTCCTGTTGTGCATCATCATCACTACCCACCTCCAGACCTTTATCATCTCTAACTGAAACTGTACCCGTTAAACACTAATGCCTCATTTCTTTTCCTCTCAATTCCTGGTAACAACCACCATTCTACTTTCTGTCTTTATGAGTTTAACTATGTACTTCATATAAGTGGAATCATACGATATTTGTCCTTTTGTGTTTGGCTTACTTCACTCACCATAATGTTTTCGAGGTCCATCCACTTGTGGCAGGTATCAGATTTTCATCCCTTTTGAAGATTTAGTAATATTCCATTGCATGTAGATATCACACTTTGTCTATCCATTCCTCCATGCCTGGAGATTTGGATCATTTCCACCTTTTGGCTATCGTTATTAATGCTGCTAGGAAGAGCCCTGTGCTTTTTATACTGCAGTTGATAACACAGTATTTATGTAATTGAATTTCCATCTGTCTCTGACAAAAGGGAAGTTCCTAGAGGTGAAGATAATGTTGCAAAATTCTTTTATGTGCCTTCGCAGCAGAAGCACAATGCTAGAAACAGAATAGCTAGAGTGATCCTTTTAGAAACATAAGGCTCACTCTGCTCCTGGGAACTTGCCTGGGACTTCCCTGTGTGTTAGAATAATCTATGAGTATCCTTACCATATAGCTCATGAGGCCCTACATGACCTGACCCAATTTCTAGACTTTGTTCTCTCTCTAGTTACACTGGTCCTCTTGCTGTATGCCTCAAATGCACGAAGTTGATGATAGCCTCAGAGCCTTTGCACATTTGCTGTACCATTGTCTAGCAATCTTGTCCTCTAAACTTCTCCCTCCCATCTCTCAGGAACCAGACCAAATTTTCTGCCTTGGAGAAAGCCTCCCTGACCAGCTGATCTAAAGTATCAAAGAATACCCCATTTCCATTTGCTGCCTTTTTCTTTAGAACAGGTATCCTTTACAGTAGGTTCTGCTGCTGCTAGCACATACTTCTCTTTTTTTGGAAATCAGAAAACTGGTGCTCCTTCCAAGCAGAGGGATCTACAAAAAAGTTCTCCCTCTCCCTGAGCCAAACCAATAGGAGTTGAGCCAGGGCACCTGGATTTCAGCTCATACTCCTGCTCAGACCACACAAAGCTAAGCTATGGGCCCTCCCAGGCCTGAGACACAATAGGTGCTCAATAATTACAGGATGAGTAAAGTATAGCAGCTGAAGTCATGTACTGGAAAATCTTTAGTGTCTCTCTCCTCCCCACTCCTTCTTCCAGCTCCCTAGAGGAGTCTGTACAAAATTGGATTTGAGCTTTTTCTTGTGTCTTACCGAGTGATTTGTTGATCAAAGCTGCACACCAGCTCGGTCAGCCTTCAATGGGAACTCTAACCCATGAACCCAGCTTTAATCCCAGGGCTCTTTGATCACCTTCTACAGCGTGGGGAGGCTGGGGGGAGCTCCTAGAACTTTATCCCTCTCACTGAGACCATACCATTTGAGACATGTAGGCAGCCTATTAGCTCTAGCTGTTTTTCTGGGAAAACTGATCTGGTCACTGACTGAAATCGAACAAGATACGTTCCTTTTGGACTGACCTGTCCTAAGCCTATTGTGGGCATTAAATAAGATGATGTACGTAAAGGGCTTACTGCAGACGCCCATGTGAAGAAACTGGTAACTTTGGCTGAAATAAAAGTCCAGCACCGCTAGGAACACTGAGGAGGGATGAATAGGATTTCAGCTAAATCTTCACCTGAGGCCTGGGCCTCTCCAATCTCATCTGTCACTCTCTTGTCACTCCAAACCAGCTGCCACACCTTCTTCCTGGCTCTGACCCTACTCTCTGCCCAATTCAGCCCCAGGGCCTTTGAATTAGCCCTTATCTCTGCCAGAAATGCTGATTCCCCAGTCTTCCTCCACGACTCCTCCTTCTCATCCTTCAGATATTAGCTTCAATGTCGCCTCCTCACCGAGACCCTCCCTGCTGGCCCACCTGAAGCGCTGTTGCCTACCTTACATCTTGCTATGTTTTCTTCATAGTGCCCCTCCCTCTTGGCTGTAATCTTATTTATTTGCGTATTTGCTTGTTTGTGACTGAATCGTCCGGATCACAGAGCAGCTCCGTGGAGCAGAGGCCTTGGCTGCTCCTTTCCCGCTCCTCCCCCAGAGCCTGCGCCATACATGCCTGACACATGGACGGGATTGCATGCCTACGTTTGCTGAATGGTATCTCCTCTCTTCCCCCCTTTTCCCATCTCTGCTTCCTCTTTCTTCTTCTTTTTCAATGAGCTGCTTATTCTCTTGCTTATTTTTCAGTGTTCCATCCTGTCATCAGTAACAGATCTTTTGGGATCTCCTGAGACCTACTTCAGCAAGAAGGGTCAACCAGATGAGAAGTGATAGGGGCAGGCCCTCGTCCTTCCTGATGACGATATGAGAACTTTTTTAACGAAATGTCTTTACCTTGGCTTTCTTAGGGTCCCGTGTTGCTGACCCCACTTGTCCAGGGCTATACCCTCAGGCTGGTCTGGCCTAGGCCTGAGTTGAGGGGTTGTGAAAATGGAACAGGGTGGCAAGCCAGGGGGTGTAGGTCTGCAACTCAGTCCACTTCAGACGATTTTTAACCTTGGCCAAGTCACCTAGTTGTGCTGTGCCTCTGTTTCCTCGTCTGTGAAATGGGGATAATCACGACCCTTTAATGATGTAATTTCCAAGCTGGTAAGACAGAGGTCTGCTTGACCCTAAGCAAAACCTAAGAAGCTCTGGGTATTGGACTTCTATGCCTGCTGTAGACCTAAAGCCTTTTTGCTCTTCCTCTCCTTGGAGATCATCAAGATCAGCATACATTCTCGAAGAAGCCCGCCTAGCTTTCTCAACGGACTAAGCCCCCCAGTTGCGAGACCTCTTAGCAATGCCTTTCCTTAACAGTCACAGTGTTTATGGTTCTTGGATGATTGTTTGATATCTGCCTCGTCCACAGGACTGTGAGCCCAATGAGGACAGACATCATGTTGTTTGTTTGCTTGTTTATTTTGCTCCACAGGATACTCTCACTGTTAGTACAGGACCTGGCCCAAAATAGATTCTCAGAAAACACTTGGGAAATGAATGAATGAATCAATGGAGCACTCACCTCTTTAAAACCTGCACTCAGGAAACTCATTAACACTGCCATCAATGACCCAAATTGCTATCTCTACCAGGTTGGTCATTTAACAATGCTCCAACTTCTAATATAGAGGAAGAGAACAAAAGTCCTGGAGCTGACATTTCTCCAGCTGGCTCTCAGCCTGGATCAGTCCAGACTTTGCTTGTAACTTCCTGTGCGGCTCAGACAGGCTGCCCAAATTCTCTGAGCATCAGGTTTATCATGTATGGGTCCATGAGTATATGTGATAGCGGGTATTAGAGAGATCTAAATAAATATAGAATATGGTTGCATTAAATAAAACAGTCAAACCAGATGCTCTTTGAGGTCTTTTTAAATTCTAAAATTCAGGGGCTCAGTCTTGCAAGGTAGGGAGGGAAAAGGGGAGCCAGACATGGAACACTACTCAGGTGATTCAGTCCAGAGTGTGCATTTAGTGGCATTTCAGCTCAGGTTTGAATAAAAAGAAAGGGTTTTCAGGATGCCTATTTGAAATGACTCTAGACAGAAAATTATCTTTCTCTCTCTGGGAGTCTACTTTGTCATTTCCACCATGAAATACCAATTAAACCAGTCTTGCCAACTATAAAGAAATGCTGCCGAATCAAGGCAGCAGATGTGGAAGGTGCTTCAAGTAGGATATGTTTTGAAGAAGCAAACAGAGAATGCCATAAATCTCAAAAAGTAAATAGACTACGTCCTTAGTTGCGTACATCTCAAACAGAGTGTTCGTCGGGAGGGTCAGATGCAAATATCAGGTGTAGAGGGAGCCATCCTCCTCCTGGCACTGCCACTCAACCAAATATCAGGGTCTGGGAAATGAGAGTGCTTCCTGTTTAATTATTTTTCATTTGTGCGTGAAGGGAAAAAGTTGTTCGAAAACACAAATGGAGAGGTGGTGGGGTGCAGGAGGAAGGGGCTTCTTAGGAGTCTGAGACCCATGGAGAAGTGGCTCCCATCTGTTGGCACTCCTCTGTAAGATAAAGGGTTGGATGCTCTATAACCCAACGGTCTCAACCTTGGCAGTGCACAAAATCACGGGGGAATGCCAACCCTGGACCCCACACAAATTAAGTCAGAACCTCTGGGGGTAGGACCTGGCCATCCCCAGGCAACTGCCATCTGCGGTCCAGTTTGAGAGAACCATGGCTCAATGGCTTTCAGGCCTCTAAACCCCACCTAAAGGGTTCTTTTTGTTTAAGCGGCAGGTCATCTGATGTTCCACTAGGTGGCACCTTCCAGCAAACTTCAGTGGGTCCAGAGAGGTGTCCTTCAGGTCTAACTGTGGGGAGAGAATTCAGAAAACAATCCTTAGTAGTCTTCACTGGCTACAAGGGGTCTGCACTGTTGATGAGAGGGCTTAATCTGTTGGCTAACAACTCTCTGGTGAGTGTTGGAATCACAGAGTATTAAGATGCATCCCTGCTAGGAAACAGGCCTGGGGAGAGGGCAGCTCCATCCCTTAGGGCTGGGCTCACCCATTCACCCATTGTGTCTTCCAATCTGTCCAGCAGGAAAAGAAAAACAAAAAACCCTGCCACAAAGTCCTCAATGAGCCCCGTTATGGGCAGTAATGGGCCTCCATTCTTTTTATCTAGTTAGCTAGATAGCACCCTGATTTTCCTTGGAGATTTACCTTCCTCCATCTCAGCTAGGAGCTTACAACAGCACTGACCCCCGCCTTAGCTTCTGGCTTAGCCATACAGAGCATGCTATCCCTTTCCCACATAATGACTGGCCCAAGGATGGATCCCTGATGTACCTAAGGCAAATTAGAACAGTCGCATTTCGGTTCTGTGGTTATGATGTAGAGGCTATCAGGAAGCCGTGGCCACTTCCAGCTCGTGAAGGGGATTGGCTCCACAGTAACAGGGGCCCCCCTCACCGCCTCCCTCTGGACAGCACAGCGTAGCTCCCTGCCCCAGGGTCCTGTGCGCTCCCTTGTCGTGCTCCTGTCCCATTGCCCTCTAACTAAACTCTCCTCACGTTTCCCAGGGTGAGAGAGCAAGAGACCCTGACTGAATCAAATGGAGAGGCTTCCTGAGAAGCTGAGAACAGCACGGACGTAGAGGAGAGAGGAGCCGAGAGATCACCCAGTGACCCAAGCCAGCCCCTGACGTCATCCTCGCCTCCACTCCGGCTCACCTCCCACATTCAAACAATTACCTAATAATGCTGATTTTATTGCCTAATAAATTGTAAGTGTATCCCTTCCCCTCCGGGCCTCCTGTATGAGACATATTTCAGGGGCCTGCGAAAAGAATCCCTGATCAGAACCCTGCTACCCCAAATGGCCGAATCCCCTGGCTTGTGAAGCAGCCCCCCGGCCTCATCTCTGGGCTGGCGCGTGGCCGAGGATTTGCCTGACCTGGATGGAAAGCGTGAGCGGAGCCCCCGAGATTCTTTCTCAGAAATCGGAATCAAGGGACGCCTGGGTGACTCAGTTAGGTAAGCATCTGCCTTCCGCTCAGGTCATGATCCTGGGGTCCTGGGATGGAGCCCTGAGTTTGGATCCCTGCTCAGTGGGGAGTCTGCTTCTCCCTCTCCCTCTGCCTCTCTCATCCCTTCATCCCCTCTTTCTCTCTCTGTGTGCGTCTCTTTCTGTCTCAAATGAATAAATTTTTTAAAAAAGAAAAGAAATTGGAATCAAGAGCCGTAGAGGGAAGAAGACAGCTGCTGGCGCTCCCTGAAGGCGCAAGTTCAGGTAACATCAGGGTGGAGATGACTCTTGGGCCACACACAAGAAGAAGGTTCAGGAAAGCAGAAAGCCAGGAGTAACGCAGGGAGTGCATCAGTCCGAAGACCACAATGAAGCAGAAGTG
>CM052809.1:98111821-98135504 GCA_028533885.1 Nasua narica
CCCCGCAGGACCTGCCTCTGGGAGGGTCTGAGTGTGGCTCAGCCCTCCCTTGAGCTAATTAGCCCAGAGGGCCTATGGGTTGGGTTTGGGTTAGTCAATAGGAACGCGGAACCCCTGCCCGGGGAAAGAATATAAACCCCGCCTTTTGTCCGCCAAACTTGTGCGCCAATTCTGGCCAGGGTGATAGGCTAGTTCAAACAGTTACTAAGCAACATTCTGTGTTACAATCTCATTGGCCACTGACCCCTCTAAAACTGTTGTGCTTTTTGAAACTCGCTCTCTTTCTCTACACCACGCCGCTCTGTCGGTGAGTGTGAGGGAGAGCTCAAGCTAGCTTGAAGAAAGGGCTCTTTTGCTTTTGCATCGGACTCGGCTCCCTGGTGGTATTTGGGGATCTCAAAATCTGGGCATAACAGTTTTCCAGCTCCAGTGATAGTTTCTAGGGTCCTGCCTGGATCCCTGCCCTGGGGCTGCTTTTCTGGTGGGTTGGGGGGAAGGGTTCCTGCTATATTCCCTTTCCCTCAAGGTGTGAGTGATCTTCTGTCCCTTCTGATCAAAGGAACCCTGGCCTTGGCACCCTCACCTCAAAGTCCAGGTTAAGGCCTTTATCATCTCCCACATGCATTGTTGCAAGAGTCTCCTAACTCCAGTCACTTAGTCCTGCATCCCTTAAACATCACTCTCCCTGGGGCCAGTGTGCAAACTGCCATGTGGTTTCCGATGGGTGATCTCCTCATTGTCTTCTCTATGAAGGTCAGGACGCTGGCCTTGCAATTTGTGTGAAACTGCCAGTAGCTCCTTAACCTTGCTTCACTGGGTTGCCTCTCAGCGTAGCACCCTCGCTCACGCCGACCCTTTCCCGGGTCTACTCAACACTGCCTTTTGTGGGTGAGTTCTTCGCTTAGATATCAGCTCCTCCTGCCTTACTTACTCACTAGCTCCCTTCTTCTCGCATCCAGTGGAGCTAAGACCCCCTCCCTCTTTTTCCCATACAATGTGTGTCACTTCTGCTTTAGTATTTGCATATTCGTAAAGATGATGGTGATGGTAGCTAACATTTATGGAGATCTTATTTTATACCAAACTCTAAGCTAGTACTTTACAAACATTATTTCTTTTGTTGTTGTTGTTTAAGATTGATTTATTTATTTGAGAGAGAGGGAGAGCAGGAGCAGAGGGAGAGGAAGAAACCCAAAGCAGACTCCCTGCTGAGTGTGGAGCCTGTTGCCAGGCTCGACCCCAGGACCCCAAGATCATGACCTGAGCCGAAATCAAGAGTCAGTTGCTTATCTGACTGAGCCACCCAGGCGCCCCCAGACCTTATTTCTTTCAATCCACCCCAAAACCCTATGAGGTGGTTTCTGTTATTATTGCTATTTTCCATAAGAGAAAACCTTAGCAGAGACATAATGTGACTTGCCCAAAGTTTACACAGCTAGCAAGAGGTAGACTCTGGTCTATTGTTCATTTCTTCCTTTTTTTTTTTTTTTTTTTTAAGAGCAGCTATATTGAGATAGACTACACGTGTCCTACCATTCACTCATCCACGTAAAGCATACGGTTCCGTGGTTTGTAGTATCTTCACAGACTCGTGCTTACCCACCACCACAATTTTAGAATATGTTCATCACCCCTGCAAGAAACTCAGAGTCATTAATTGCTCGTTTCCTGATGCTGCACTTAGCAGCTGGCCTAGTAGCCAGTGGGGAGTACCTGCCCAGCCGGCGCCTGCTGAAGAATGGACGGCTACCCGAAGTTAGAGGACAGAGGAAGGCGGAAGACAGCCTCTTCCATCAAAGGTTTGCCTGGTTTTTCTGTTTGTTTATTTTATGCTGTTTTTCTAATCAAAGCCACCACTTAGTATCTCGTGTGTGCCAAGCCATACACTGAGTGACTGGTGTATGTTATCAACGCTCGCATCGACACCTAGAGGGAGGTTTTAGTGTGTCTATGATATGGATGAGGAAACTGAGCCTCGGGGATTTCATTCCTCTAAAGTCACACACCTTGTCATCACCTTCATCTTAACATTATGTGAACTGCTATTCCCTTTAATAGAACACTTAACCATCTCAATGCATTGGGCTAAGTTCTTTACGTACATCATCCATTTATTCATTTCCATCATTCCCTCCACCGATATTAAGAACCTACCACATACAAGGCACTATGGCAAGTGCTAGAGATTCCGTGATGGGCGAACAGATAAATCCACGGTCTCACAGTTCTCACGGTCTAGTGGCAGAAAAGACATTATAAGCATGAACACACAAATAACAATTGTATTAGGTAGGAGGAAGGAGAAAGATCCTCATGGCTGTAAGATGCAGAGCTGGTATTAGACCCTAATACTATTGAAATCCAAGTCGGGGGTAGGGGGAGTCCAAGACTTTTTCTGGCAAGTTACACCAGTGTACTTCCCTTAGGCTGGTCAAATGAGCCTTTGCCAAATGGCCCTCTGGGCAGTCCTTGTCCCTGTAGGAAGTCTGCCACATACTGTGGGAGACACTACCAACAAAGGCTCACACACACACACACACACACACACACACAGCTGACCCATACCCCCAGATGCTGAGAGAGCTAGGAAGGAAGCAGTGCAGTGCATTTTGCAAATGCCTTCTTTCAGCTTGGGGGACTCAAGTTTGAAGAGCATTTTTCTATTCACTGTGTTGCACTTTGCTTTTATCATGTAAATGATTCTGGAGATCACTCCATTTAAATACATAGAGATTGTCCCATTCTGCTTTCCACTTACAAAGTACTGCTTGGTGTGAATAGAGCAGGGTTCAAACAGTCCTTTATGGGTGGACATTTGGAGTTGTTTGCATTAGAGGCTAGTAAAGGAATGCCTTCAGGAATGACCTGGTGTGGGTTTCCTTTGTTAACCGGGAGGTGAATTTTGAGAGGAAAATCTTAGAGGTAGGATTGGCTGGATCAAAGGTAACCACTCCTTTCATTCAGAAGATATTGCCTAGTTCCCTCCCACAAGATTGAATCCTTTTGCACCCCTACCAACAACGTATGAGAGTGACTGACTCTTCATATACCAGACTCGTGTGGTATTTTTTTTAAAGCATACATTCTATATAGAAATCAACCCTCCCAGTTTCTCTTCAGGATCACAAGATCTGTCAAACCCTGGGCCTGTTTTCCTGCATGACCATAAAAAGCTGGGGGCTGAGGGGTCTCTGAGGCCCAGTTGTCACTACGGCCCTTGTGGGTTTTGGAAGTTTCAACTCCTGATTTGGTTCAGCCCCTTCATTATGAACATGAGAAGACTCCACAAATTCACAGAGGAAAGCGAGTGGGGACTAGAACCCAGGTCTCCTGCTGAGGTGGAAAATAAAGGCAAAAGAAAAATTACATTTCTTTACGGCCTACAGCCCACTGACAAGTCCTCAATACAGGCAGAGTAACATTCCTTTAGGGACTCGGCTGCCTCGATGTTCATACTTTGCTAAGGGCAAAACCCCCAGGATCCTGTAAGTCTATTTTAACATATCCAAATTCCTTTACCTAAGGAATTTAGGTATTGAATTTTAACATACCAAAATTCCTTCCTTCCTAAAGGAAGTGGACACTTCCTTTACCTCTAACCCCCAAAATATATGTTGGCAATCATCCCCGAAGCTTATGACCCTCTGCTATACATCTGAAGGGTCTCGTGACTAAGGTTTTATTAAACAGTCATAAATGACCAGCTGGCCCCCTCAAGGTCCTGGAAACCTTGCTTCCAAAATTCCTTACAGACTTATGCTATCCCTAATCCCCTCCCAACTTGAAATACATAATCGGCTTCTCCTCATGACCCCAGTGCAGCTCTTTCTGCTCATGGGTCCTGTCCCCATGCTTTACCTTTTGGTGCCAAAGACGTTGTTAGAGTGGGTTAGCATTAGAACGATCATCTTAAGGGCCGGAAAGCCATTTTGCTGAACAACCCCTGGCCAAAACTGCCTATGTGACCTTAAGAAGAAAGGAGCTAACTAAACCTGACAAACAACTTAATCATAACCAACCAAAACATGGGTGGTGGTCGTGACACAGATATCCCGGCCTAGACCACCAGGGCATGACAAAAGGAGCCTTTCAAAAGGAACTTATCTTGCTAAACCAAACCCCTGGGTGAGGCGTAAGCAAGAGGGAACTTATCTTGCTAGATCAAACCCCCGGGGGGCGTGTAAGCAAGAGAAGTTGTATGTACTGTGGAAAATTACTGTGAGTTGGATATTTTGAAAACGCTATATAACCCCTTAGCTTTGAGCACTCTGGGTCCTTGTTGAAACCCGCTGCATCGGGCAGATACTTGGACCCCAACTAGCTGGAAATAAACCTCGCTGTGTGGTTGCATTATCCTGGGTTTCCTCTGTCTGTTGATGGGTGGTCAACACCGGACACTAGCAACGTCTCAAGAATTCCTTCTTGGCCACTGTCTCTGGACCCCGACATCTCTCCTACGTCACTACCTCAGTCCAGTGTACCATCTGGCCTCCAGAGTAAGCTCAAGAATTGAGGCAGGGCACATGTATAAAAGCACTCACAATTTAGCATTAAAATTAGAATTGTTTTTTAGCATTTACTTTGCTCAAGTAAATAGATCACACTACCCTGTAGTTGATTAAACTGTGACTAGTTCGCGTAGAGCAGAGTGACAAATTGGTTTCTATTTCTTCTGAGCAACCAAAGAAAGGACTGATGCCACAGCAGAAAAGATGCAGTTATTCACTGATGCCCTTATTCATCGAACACAGATTGTGGGCCAGCCCCTGATCCAGGCACAGGGGATTCAAAGATGATGAACAAGCATTTAAACACCCAATAAACAAGTATGCAAAACCTTGGTAGAACAGTAGAAGTGTTTTATTGGGAACACACAGGCTGCCATCAGAGCCCAGAGGAGGGATGATAATCCTGCTGAGGGGTCACAGAGGAGGGGATATTTGGGTGGATCTTGAAAGATGTGTAGGAGCTTGCTAAGAAAATGAAGGGACATGGGAAAGAATTTCAGAGTGTGACTGTATTTAGAGGTGGGATCCTTAAGGAGGCAACTGAGTTAGAATGAGGTCCTTGGGGTGTGCCCTTATATGAAGAAGTTTGGACACAGAGAGACTTCAGGAATGCACTCACAGAGGAAAGACCACATGAGGACACAGCAAGAAGGTGGCCATCTGCAGGCCAAGGGGAGAGGCCTCAGAAGAAGCCAAACCTACAGGCACCTGATCTTGGACTTGTACCTTCTGGAAAATCACTTCCTATGATCAAACTACCGAATCCATGGTATTTGGTTATGAAAGCCCTAACAAACTGATACAGACACCAAGCTCTACTGAGAGCAATTAAGAGTGGGTGACAGTCAAGAAAAGCAAAAAGAAAGGGAAGAAGAAGGGTCAGGGGAAACCGAGGATGAAAACAGGACAGGAAAAGAGGAGGAGTTTGAGTGTGGCAAAAACAAAGATACTCAAGCCAGAAAAGTTCAGTCAGCCTCCAGTTTTCTATTGTCATTACCCAGTGTGTAGATATACTTTAAAATTTTATTTTTAGCAATGCGATGTGTGCCTATGGCTACAAAATTAAATAATTCAGAGGACTGATAATAAAAAGCAACTGCCTCTCCCTCACCATGTCCTATTCCCCCAGACCAACATTTTCTATCTGTTTCTGTTGTTAGCCTTGGCTAAAACAGAGGCGTGTTATGTGCCAAGCCCTGTGCTAAACCCTTTCTGTACATTGTTTCCATGAGTGCTCACCACAATCCCATGAGGTAGCTACCATTATTATCCCCACTGTACTGATGGGGAAACTAAGGCCTAGAGAAAATAAGTGACCTGTCCAAGGTCCTACACAGCTGGTAAGCAATAGAAAAGGGATTTCCACTCAGATCTGAACTCCAAACACCTAAATACTCGTAATCACCATACTCTGGTGGTTCCTGTCAAAGACTCATTACTGTGCTCCTTGATTTATCAACTCTGGACATTATCCATTGACGTCTTAGTATGACTGATGAGGATTTAGCTTACTTAATCCTCCTGCCTTCTGCTTTCCAATTTTAGATAGATACATTGCAATATTTAGTTCTGTTGGGGGGTACCTTTGGGGCTTTAAATAAAACGCACCTCAATTCCTTGCTTGTCCTCTACAAATGTTTGTTAATTGGTCGTGAGGGATCACCCGTGAGTGGATGATGGAAACGGCCCCCCAAGCATTCTTCTTCTCCATCCCCATCCTCCGTAACACCCAGCTCTGTGATGGGCACCCAGCAGGTGCTTGATAAATATCTGGGTAACAGAATCAATGCAAAGAAACTTAACAGCAACAAAGGTGGGAGATGACCAAGAAATCTCAGGCAGGCGAAGGGCATGGTAATTGCAGCCCACAATGTCAGACTGACTTCTTTGGAGACGCAGCCTCCCGCTGAGGAGGGAACAAGGAGCTATAAAATGGAAATTGAAGGAGAATCACTTCAGAGCAGCTGTCAGGAAGCACTTCCCCCAGCGAAGACAGCAGATGACCCGGCTGCAAGATTGTCTGGGCTCACACACCTGGGCCTGTCTTGTCAACCTAAGGGAGGCCACCGAGGAACTCCACACAGGCCCCTGGCCATCTCCCCATTGTGGGAAACTGGGTGGAGAGGGGGGTCTTCTGCCAGCAGCAGTTCCACAGGGGGCTTTCTGAAAGGGGTGTCAGGGGCACCTCCCTGGGGAGGTTTCTCGCACAGACTGGAGAACCCGGGCCCTCGTACCTGTGAAGATAGAGGTCATCTGCGTACGTAGGGTCTTGTTCATGGTATCCCGCTGCCTACAGCACCCTCCCCACTGGCAGCCTAGTGAAATTTTACTTATCCTTGTACTTCTGGTCAGATGACACAGTCTTCGAAAAGAATTCCAGATCTCCCAGCCCGGGTCACATCCCCTCTTTTATGTCCTCTAAGTATTTTCCCCTGGTGACACTTAGCACAGTGGTGAGTTTGCGTTTATTAGTTATTGCTTCTATAAAGTCTAACCCACAAGATTGGGAATGTCTCTGCTTTTGCAGACTACGAATTCCCTGCGGCTAGCCCAGCACCCGGCACATAGCAGGCGTTCCGTGAACATTTCCTGAATGAATGAAGATGTGAATGAATGAGTCTGATTTCAATCCCTTTAATCAAATGGGTCATGTCTGAGCTTCTGCCCCCTCCAAACCCGGTATCTTTGCACCTAAAGGGAATAAAGCTTTCAGACCCTGGCCCTGCAGTCCAGACTCATGATTCACCTTCTGAAATGCAGTGACTGGCATTTCGGATGACTCACACAGACTCCTGGGGGACACCCCCCCCCATACACACACATTCTTTCTTTCCCTTCGCTCTTGTCCTCCCCCATCACTCTGTCAGCAGGCTGTGTCTCTTTACCTCCTACTCAGTGCTTCTCAGCTCTGGCTTCAGCTGACTGACCCAGGAAGCTTTTTAAACATACAGATGCTTGAGTTTCTGATTCAGGGGCTCTGATGGGGGCCTGGGCACATGTATGTTTCAAGATTCTCCCCAGTGACTCTGATGTGTGGCCCACACTCTAAATTGATCTCAAAGCTTCCCTATAGACACCTGCCCTACTCCACCTGTGTCCATTCCCCCTTCTCCCCTGGGGACCGCAGTCTCCTCACTGGTCTCTCGGGGCTCCAGGCTTGGGTTGCCCAATCCATACTCTGTGAGGCAGCCTGCCAGAGAGATCTTTCTAGAATGAAAGCCCCTAGACTGTCACTCTTCTGCTTAAAATGTCCCCCTACATCTCACTGCCTATAGGACAAACCCCAAACTCCTGGAGAGCCTCACAGGCCCCTGATACTTCTCCAGACAACTCACTCACACTCACAGGTGAGCCGCGCTAAGGGCCTGAATGAGCTGGTCTGTGTTCTCTCCTTCTAAGTCTGTGCACAACGGTTCCCCTTATCCAGTGTTAAAGGAAAATCCATCTGGACACTTAAAAACTGACGAGGAAGACTATTCAGGACCAATGTAATAGGAGTTTTGCAGTAAGGGAGAGAGATAGGGCTCAACTCCCAGTACAACAAAGACAGCTGGGGATTTATAGGCAATGAGCACAGGGAGGGGGTCAATGGGTGGAAAATTACTAAGAGGAAGTGGCTGGGGTAGGGGGATTTTGCTACACTGACCTAACAGGGTTTTTGCTGAAGTCCAGAGGTTAGACAGCAAGGGTAAGGGACGAGGAATTTGTTCATGTGTCAAGGGTGATCAGATCTTCTGGGTGAGGGGATGACCTGGCAGGATTCTTTGCTAAGATTGGGCTGGGCAGACCCAAGGCAGAATGGGCATGAAGATCGAGGCCCAGTTGAGAAGATGGCTCAGAGTAGCCCCAGTAAAGTTTGGTCAAGGAGCGAGTCTATCCCCAGGAACAGCTGACTGTTCTAGCTCCGCATCCGACAATGCAGGCTCTTTCAGGTTCTGGTGGAGGAGACGCTGCCTCCTGGGGGCCTTGTCTGATACCCTCTATTGCCTGCTGTCCCTCACTGGTCCCACGTTAGCGTTTGTCACCTCCTCGGGTTGTGACCTGTTTACTTGCCTGCTCGATCTTGAATCCCCCGCCCCCCCCCCAGTGCCTGACACAGTGCTTGGTTCTCAGTACGTATTTGTTAAATGAATGCGTACTGATGCACACAGCTCTCACGGAATCGTTACTCTGCTTGGAAACCATCAATGACTCGGTATCGTCTGCATCAGTGGTTCTTGGACTTGGGTGAGCATCTGAATCAGCAGGAGGGCTTGTTAAACACTGAGGGCTCGGCCGCCCTCCTGAGTTTCCGGTTCTGGAGATTGGACGGGGGCCTAGGAATCTGCATGTGTAACAACAGGTGAAACGGATAGAGCTGGTCCAGATGGCGTTTGATCACCACTGACATGCAGGATCGCAGCTGATATCATCGCCTGGTGAGATGCATCATACTATTTCAAAAATCCAAAGATAACAAGATTAAATAGGCAACTTTCGGGTGAGGTGTGAAGTAGATATGATCTCATGATCTAGATGACCTCCTCCCCTGCCTGGAGTATAAGATTCTCGTTCTCTCTCCCCCTGTCTCCCTCATTTGCAGCCTGGAGCAATGAGCAAGACTTCATTGCCTGGCCCCATGCTTCATTTACTGTTGGAGAGGCTGCCTCCCGGGCACCACTGCCAGGCTCAATGCCAGGCCAAGAGCAGGGACTGCGGGCCCCGGGGTGACTGAGTGGCATACTAATGCCCATGGCCCAAGGAGCTGCAGTGCCGCGAGCCCTCGACCACCTCCGTCCCCATCATGAACTGCTGCTGCAGGTGTGTGGGGACGGCGGAGTCAGCGGGACAGGGGCCGTGTCTGCAGCAGGCAGGGCAAGGCAGAGCTCCCCCAAATGAATCTACTTGGCCCGAGGGGGTCCAGGCACAGCTGTTTGCAGGGCGCGTGGATGGGGCTGGGATGTGATGGCTGTGGTGCTCGCATGTGATGGGAGGCTTTTGGGGTGTGCAACAGAATTGGGGGAGTGGAAAGGGGGCTGAGCCAGGAGCTGGGACAGGGGGACAGCTCTCTCCATGTGGCTGTGTTCCAAGGAGGTGAGGAGCTCCTTCACATTTCAAATTTCAACTTGGCCTGCCAGGCCCAAACGAAAGAATATTTGTCGAGATAGTAAGATAGAACAAGTATATCTATGTATAATTTATAGTTTTTCACCTCGATGTGTAACTTCTAACTCTTCAGACATGTGAGATGCTCTCGCTCAGGCCCTGCAAATGTTTGCCCTGTGGCTGCCTGCGGGAGTGACCGGGGAGCAAGACTGCTCTGTGAGGGACTGTGCTCTCCCACGGGGCCAGAATCATCACCCAGGAGCCACCGCCAGCCCTGCCTCTCTGGGGACTGGCCAGGGCCCCTCCAAAGGGCCGCCAGGGCTCTATATCTCTTGCTGGGTGATCAGGGCGAGAACTCACCTACAGGTCAATGACAGCAACTTCATCTGCTCACTGAGCTAAAGGAAGAGGCCGGGGCCTCGAGAGGCTTAGATCCAGGTTTCCCACCAAGCCGTTGGACGGTGGTCAGGGGTGTGGAGTCAAACCTTATGCTGCCACTTCCCAGATATTTCTGGGGACAAGCCACCCCTCTGAACCTCGGTTTCCTTGTTTGTTAAGTGTAATGGCTGCACACGAAGGAGTGAGGCCTGGGCTGCGAAGGACTGGGCCTGCTCAGGTGGGCACCTCTCCATGCCGGCTGGCCTTTGTGATTTCCTGGTTAGTTCGTCCCCGTCTGCTGGGGCTTCCTGCCCAAGTAGCCCCTCCCTTGGCAGAGTTTGACAAGTTGGTAGAGGCTGTCCTCCAGGTTCCCTGCTTTCCCTTTGGGCATTCTTTGCTTGTGGGCACCCTTCCAGTTCATTTCAGGGACCCACAGCTCTCATGTTGCAGAGAAGGCACCCATACCAATGCAGATTCCAAGGCCCCCACCTCAGATATTCTGAGTTGCCAGGTTGGGATTGGGCCCAGGTATCTGCATTTTAATGAGCTCCCCAGAGGATTCTCATAGACAAGGCAACTCTTGGAGAAACACTGTGGTTGAGAAAGTGGACTGAAAGTCTGAACCAAGACCCGTAGCTAGAGGCAGATTCCTGTTCTATCTGAAGCACTTTTCTAAGAGTCAAAGCTGCCCCAAAGTGGAATAAGCTGCTTTGAGACATAATGAGCCCCCTGTCAAGTGAAGGTATGCAAGCAAATGCCAGATACATACCTGGCAGAGACAAGACAGAACTCCAGCCTTAGCTCAGGATTTGCAGTTCATGGCTGGGACAATCTCTATGGTACCATCTTCTTTTCCTCTGCCCTTCATCTCGAGAAATGCTATCAGCCTTCCAACACCATCACCATACTCCCTTTCCCTGGGACTTCCTGGTCTGAGTCTCACTCTTGAGCAAGGAACGAATGCTCTCCTCTCCTAGGACAGAAGTCTGGTGATGAAGTTCATTCTAGGCTGCCCCATTCAATTGTGCCACCAGAGGAAACCCCCATCTCGGCCCTTGGGGAAAAGAGGCCCTTCCTTGGGCCTTCTGTGCCCCCCACTTCTCCTTCGCCATCCCCACACAGAATTTACAGAAGCTGGAAGCAGAGGAGGCTGTAGAGTCAATTTGAGACTACGCTCAAGAGAGGACTTGATGCTGCAGCGCCTTGTCGTAACTGTGCCTAACGCCGCATGTAATCGCCGCCATGCGTCTCTGTCAAGAACTCCGGTATGCTCCAGTGCGGTCCCTGGGAGCTCCCCTGTCAGGACCCTCCAAGCAGAAGACAAATGGACAAGTTAGGGCAGTGATAAATCCCGCTGCCCTTCAGTTGTCAGCCAACCCCTGCGGAGAGTCAGCTCAGCAGGGGCCAAAGGGAAGGGCACGCCTGGCAGCAAAGTTCTGGGGGACTGGGGTGTGTGGTTGCTCCCCAAGTATGTGCTCTCCAAGTGGGGCCTGACCAACAGTTTGTTTTGAGGGGACGAGCTGACACGCCATTTGCTAAGGATTCGAGAAAGGCGTCAGGGAGGACAGTAGGTTTTTTATCTGCTTATTTCATCATCAGTCCACAACGAAAGCCCCATATCCCAGCCTTGTCTGCCCCTAGACTTGCTCCCCCAGATGGCTGAACCTGGCTAGGTGTCCCCCCACCTGTGTTCTAAAAGCCAGCAGAAAACCCCCACCTCACTGCCAGCTCCACAGCTGTCCTTGGAAACCCAACTCCTCTGAGCCAAAGCTGAGCATTTCGTCCTTGAAAATTCCTACCCCCTACAAGGGCATTGTGCCTGTCTCCAGGCCCCTGTCAACCCTATACCTCGAAGAGCAGTTTTAGAAATGGTGGCCCCCTTTTGAGCACCTAGTACGCGCTGGGGTGTGACAGGCATAACCTCAAATGTTCGTAAACCCCAAATCCTTAGCTCCATTTTGCAGATGGCAAAAGTGAGGCACAGCATAGTTAAGTGACTTGCCCAGGTCTGGGTGACTTGAAAATCCGTAATTATTTGGGTTGACAGGGACTATTACAGTGAATAATAACAGTGGATCAGATCCTGTGAATATGAATCAGAGTGCTAGCTCTTCTTGTTATCGGGGTCAGTTTTACCCCTCTACGCCTTAGTTTTTCTCTGTGTGAAATGGAGGCAATCATAATTATCATCATTACCTCTTTGTGTTTGTGGTAGGCAGACAATGGTTCCCCAAAGATGTTAACATGGAGAGATTATCCTTTTATCTAGGTGGGCTCAATATAATCATAAGGGTTCTCATAGGAGGGAGGCAGGAGTGTTAGAGTTAGAGAGAGTGCGAGCACGCTCTCTAGAGAGAGAGAGAGAGATTAAAGGGGCTACTGGTTTTGAACATGGAGGAAAGGCCCACGAACCAAGGAATGCAGGCAGGCTCTAGAAGATGGGAAAGACAAGGAAACAGGTTCTCTTCTAACACCTCCGGAAGGACTACAGCCCTGCTGACACCTTGATTTTAGTTCAACGAAGCCTGTTTCCAACATCCAAAACTGTATTGTATGTTTTATTTTCTTTTAATTTTTAAATTTTTAAAAATATTTTTATTTATTTTTCTGAGGAGAGAGAGAGAGAGAGAGAGTGAGAGAGCAAGCACGAGCTCATGGGGAGAGGGGCAGAGGGAGAGAATCTTCAATCAGATTCCCCATTGAGGATGGAGCCCAATGCAGGGCTCGATCTCACGACCCATGAGATCATGACCCAAGCTGAAACCAAGAGTCAGACGCTTAACAGGCTGAGCCACCCAGGTGCCCACAGATTGCGTGTTTTAAACCACCAAATTTGTAGTAGTTTGTTACCACAGCAACAAGAAATAAATACAGGGTTGTGATTTCAAGAAATCGGTAAAACAACAGACACATTGAGTTGGTTATACATGAGTTCACTACGAATTCTGCCTCCTGGGTTTACTGCAAGGTGCTTAATATCTTAGATATTTCTGTTTTCCAAACATAATTTGTTATAACACTTGGTGCATAGTAAATGCTTTTAATATTTAGTGGACGAATGATAATTTCTTCACTGAAAAGGGGAGGATGAGGCAACCCCGGAAATGGTAGTTAAGACTAGAGGTGTGCATACAGAGTATAAGAGGTGATTAAATTTTCTTCTAGTTGAGGCATTAATGGCTCTGGTTAAGACCCTAATGGTTTGTATAGAGTGACATATTAAATAATTAAGTCTTTACCAAGGACTTTACTAGGTATACCTTAATATAGAGAAGAGTGCAGCCAAGGCTTCTCTTCTATAGGAAGTCTTCTGTCCCCAGTCCACTGCACTGTGATGTGTGTTTCTTGGAATTCTTGGTTATAGGTGGTAGCAATCCAAGTCAAATATATCTGAGAAATACATACAAAACTGACAAATTGTAACTATAGGTCTAACTTCAGGTAATGCTGGATCCAGGCGTTCGAATGTCATTAGGATTGGTCTCACCACCTCTTAGCTTTTCTTTCCTCTGTGTTCACATCATTTTAAGGCAGGCTCTGCCCATGTGGTAGACCCCTAAAAATCCAGGCTTGCGTGTTACCAGCACAGCAATCTCTGGGAAAAGAGTATCTCTTTCTCAACAAATGTAGCAGAAGTCTTGGGATGGATTCTGATTGGTCCATCTTGAATCAGATGCCTGTTCCTGAACCAATCACTGTAGCCAGGGAATTGGAACACCCACCTCGTGGTTAGACTTGGGTCATGGGCGGAACATGGTGATGAGGCAATCTCAGTAGAGCCACAGGGACTGAGAGGAATGATCCCCAACAATGGAAATGGAAGAAGTGTTACCAGAGGAAGGGAGTTGGTGCTGGGCAAGCATAAACTACAGAATTTTCTTTCCCCAGATCACCTAGAGAGTAAGATTTAGAAATAGTACTAGAATCCAGCCTCTTGAATCACCCAAAAGTCTGATTCTTTAGTCAAATTGGCTGGAGTGTGGGGGCTGGATCTGCAAGTAAAACTCTCAAGCCTCATGGGATTTCCTGGAAAAATAATGAGGCGTATGAGGGTGGAGGGCTGGCAGAAATAGACACTTCCTGTTCATAGGAGAAACTCAGACTCTCGGAATTGGAAGGCCACCAAGTCTGACTTCTCCATTCCCTTTACAACATCCTCTCCAGGTGGCTGGCAGCCTCTGCGTGCATGCTGCCAGGGACACGAAACACACTCCTTTTCTGAGACAGTCATTTTTTTGATACCTCTGACCATTAAAAATAAATATCCCTATTTTGAGTCCAAATCTGTCTTCCTGTAGCTTCCATATCCTTGTCCTGGGAATCACAGAGAATAAGTTAAACTCCTTTGGAATGGCCCAGAATGAAAGTGCACAGAGAATGAGAGTCAGAAGGCTATGGTTCTGATATAGGTCCTCTGCTAGGAGAGCAAGGAAAATGAGATGAAATACAAACATGAACGTGAAAGTGCTTTCTATGTCACAGACCATTGCCATTATTGTCATCATCAGTTAGGTACTTAAATGTCAGACACTGTTTGAAGTTATCTAAATTATCTTTCTTTCTTTCTTTCTTTCTTTCTTTCTTTCTTTCTTTCTTTCTTTCTTTCTCCTTTCTTCCTTTTCCTTCCTTCCTTCCTTCCTTTCCTTCCTTCCTTCCTTCCTTCCTTCCTTCCTTCCTTCCTTCCTTCCTTCCTTCCTTCCTTTCCAGAGTGTGAGTGCATGCACAAAAGGGGATGGAGAGGGGCAGAGAGAGAGAGAGAGAATCTTAAGCAGGCTTCAGGCTCAGGGCAGAGCCTGACGTGGGACTCGATCTCACGACCCTGAGATCATGACTTGAGCTGAAATCACCAGTCAGCTGCTTAACCAACTGAGCCACCAAGGTGCCTGCCTAAGTTTTTTCTTATAATAAGCATTTGAAATAAATTCTATTATTATTCCCATTACACAGATGAGAAAACTGATGGCACTAGAGCTTAAGTCACATGGTTAATTTAAGCGGCAGAGTTGGGACTGGAACCCATCTGGATTGATTCCCACATGTGTGTCCTTATCCAACATAGCACCTATAAAAAAGATACAACAGTGGGCATTGCTTTGATTGTTTCAGCCTAATTAATGGCCCTTGAGTGGGTGGGGACATTTAGTTTTTCAGTCTTTTCTAAGGTTGATGAGTGGTTCTTGGCTTTCTTAGTCTCTTTGTAGGACAGGGAGAGAGACTGAAGGTGCCAGAATCAGCCAAGAGTTGGCCCTCCAGCCAAGGGCAAGTTTCCTGCGGATGATGTTTTCCCCAAACAAGTCCTTCCCTCTTCCCTGGTCCAGAGATTAAATAACCCACAGGCAGCTCTCCAGACAGAGACAAAAATGAAAGGGAAGGCAGTGCATATTACAAGAACATAAAAAGGACCAGGCTCTGTTTACTCAGATTGGGAAACAGATTCCAGGAACAATGTGTCTGCTCCAGTGTAATTATCTTGAAACTGGTCGGCATTTTATTCAGCTCCAAAACTCATAAAGAGGCTTCAAAGAGATGGGTACTCTGGGGACCGTTTTATCAAAAGGGACTTAAGAGGTAAGGTTTCTAGATCTAACTCAGCTCTTAATTGAATCAGCAAAACTGAAAAAAATAAATAAATAAAAAGGGAGTTTTATGAAACAGCAGGAAAACATTTTGGATATGCAGATTGAAACGAAAGGGTAGCAACTGACCCAGATACCCAGCAGAATATCTCTGCACGGCCGGCTGGTGTTAGTGAGAGTGGAAAGAAGGGAAGTTATTGTGATCATAAACCCCTAGCTTGGAAGAAACGTGGAGCTTCCATCTGTTCTATCTTTTTCTCTTAATTCACTTACATTTAAATCAACTTATCCATTCATTCATTTTTCAGTAAATAACAATTCAGCCACCCACTGTGTGCCAGGGAGTATTAAGGGCTGGAGATGCAATGGAGATGCACGGGGCCCTTCCTCCAAGGAGCTGACCATTCCCAGATATGTCCCAGGGCAAGAGGCTCAAGCCCCTGTGCGCCCTGCTGAGCTGGAAGTGTCTATTTTCCTAGCATCCCCCTGCCCCCATACTGCTCTTTGTTCTTCTGGGAAGTCTCATGGGGCTTGATAGTTTGGGTAACAGTCAGTTTTCACATTCCAGTGTATTTGACTTTAGAACTGGATTAGTTTAGGGTTCAAGAGGCTGGATTCTAGTTCTGTTTCTGCATCCTCTTCTGTATGTGATTTTTGGAAAGAAAATTCTATTCATACGGGAAGAAAGCTGAGCCTCCGGGAAGGCTTTTCCCCTCCTGCTCCCCCAATCCCTATGTTCTGTTTAAATCTTGGCCCTCCCACTCACAGACTCTGTACCCGCCAGCAAGTTGTCTAATCACTCTGTTCCTTAGCTTTATTGTATGTAAAGTAGGATTGTGGAAGTTTTTGTTAAGAAAATGTATGTGAAATGCTTGCAATCGTCCCCCTTATTTAATAAACACTCAATAGACCTTAACTATTATTATTATTAGTATTATTAGAGCACTGTGGACCATTTCTTCATAGTATTGATCACCATTTGTTATTATATATTTAAGTGGCAATTAGATTTATGTCTGCCTTCCCGGTTAGACTGTAAATTCCCTAAGGGCTATTTTATCTACTGCCGTATTTCCAATGTCCACCTCAGTGACTGGCATACAATGGAAGCTCAATAAATATGTGTTTAATGAGTTAATGAATGAATGAATTTCTTCCCAAATCCATCTCAGCTTGCAGAGTAAAAAATAATCAGGGCTACTGGCAGAGCATCTGGTCCCAGAGGTTTTCTCAAAGACGCTCCGACAGCTGTTTGTGCTAGAAGCCACCATAAAAAGCATTTTTAAAAGAGAGAGGGAGAGAAGCGTGGTAAAGAGGAGATCTATGGCCCAGCTGGGATTCTGGACCTCTGGCTGCAGTGTGACTCAGGGGAGGGAAGGGGAGAAGGGCGGGAAAGAAGATTCGGGGCCTGAAGAAAGGAAGACAGAGGCATAATTTTGATCTGAGAAAGAGAGATACTCAGAGAGAAAGACACTCACTGAGGTAGTAGAGACAGTCCTCGAGAAAGGCCCTCTGTGGTTGAGAGAGACAAAGACAGAGTGGGAGAAGGAAAGGAGGGAAGACAAGTGTTTGAACTGGCAACTAATTCCCCAAATCCTTGAGGGTTTTTGAGAACTAGAGAGTAATGCAGGCTTCAACCTTGGCTGGTTGATTTATGACCAGTGAGTTTTGGACCACACTGGAGCTAAGCACATTAGGCAGCTGTGTGGCTTGGAGCTTCTCAAAGCCAAGCCTGGGGCTTCCCCGGAAAGCAGGATGGTGAGCAGACCAAAGGGTCGAGAGGCTGTCTGCTCTAATGGGATGTGAACTTCCAGTCAAGGAAATCATGGTATGGAGGACTTAGAATGCTTTTGTCTTTACTCTCACTTCTAATTGGGAGCCACACAAGAAGTTTTGACTCAAAAGGGGGATCCTTCCTCCCTCCCATCCCCCCTCTGTCTTTCCCCACCTTCCCTGCCTTCTCTGCCTCCCTCCTACCGCACCTTCCCTCTCTCCATCTCTCTCCTTCCTCCTCCTTCTCCACCTTCCCGCCCTCCCCGCCTTTCCTCCCTCTCTTCTCCCTTCCTTCCTGATTTATTGAGCATTCAGAACACACCAGATCACCAGGATTAAACAAGACATGGTTCTCAACTTTTAAAGAGTGGTGTAGCCTAAAGAAAAGAAAAGCAGGGAATGGAATGATAGGTACAGTATGGTACCACTCATACCCATTCAATTCTTACTTTTTATTTGTTCATAATACATGTACTTAATGCATACTTAGAGGTATAAATACAAAATGGATTAGGCAGAAATAATCTAAATTTATGACCAGGGCTCTGGGGGATGAGGTGGGAAGGAAATGAAATCTAGAATGGTAAACCGAGGGGGTTTCATCTTTAGATGAGCAACATGTTGCTTATTTTATTTTTAAGAAATTGAAAACATTTGACAAATGGGTTTTTTTAAAAAAGATTTTATTTATTTATTTGAGAGACAGAGAAAGTGAGAGAGAGCATGAGAGAAGGTTAGAGGAAGAAGCAGACTCCCCGTGGAGCTGGGAGCCTGATGTGGGACTCGATTCCAGAACTCAAGGATCATGACCTGGGCCGAAGGCAGTTGCTCAACCAACTGAGCCACCCAGGCGCCCTGACAAATGGTTTTTGAATGGTCATTTTTTGATAGTGGATATTTGGCTATTTGGTAGATATTGTCCTTTTAAAATTTCTCAGAATTAAGAGAAAAGCTCAGGAAATTGAAAAACTGATCGTAATTCAGTGAGACAAGTCACTTTTATGCCTCTCTTTTTCCACATTAGTTCTGGGAGATGGAAGCAGCAGGGATTGTCAGAGGCATCCTCTCCCTCCTCCCCCTCTCCCCACCTCGCCCGGTCCATCTATCCTGCAGTCCATATTTTCAGGAACGAATTCTCCAGGATTGAATCAAATAAGCTACTGCATGCTTAGTACAATAAAATAATTCCCTTTCCAAGAAATACATGCACCTTCCAGAGTGTTCCAGGAGTCTGGAACATGGTAGCTCAGGCAGGGTGGTTGTGACACTTGGGAGACAAAGTGAGCAGAATCCTTTGGATATCTGTGGGAAAGAGGCATGGGCCGTTGATGGTCTCTATCTTTGAAGAAAACCTAATTTGTGGGAAAGAGCCTAGGCTTTGGAGCCAGACAGATCCAGGTTAGGGGCCCCTTACAAGCTGTGTGACCTTGGGGGAATTATTAAATCTCTGAGCTTGAGTTCCCTCATGTGTAACAAGGGGGCGATAATGCTTCCCAAGACGGTTGTGATATTTAAATAACCTTCTAGAAGTGAGGTGTCCAGCAAGCCCGACATGGTACCTGGAAAACAAAAGCTTCTTTGCGCATATTAATCTTTTCTTTACGAAGGATGGGATTCCTTTATGTGATACCTGGAATATGGCTCCCAGAGCCAACTTCGTAAATGGCCACAGTTGCCAGGACTTCCTCTGTCTTAAAATCTTCCCTCATGGACAAAACAGGATTGTAAGTGGCAAAGATGATGGAGACATTGAGCTTAAAGGAGTCCTGGGCCCAGGAATAGAGCAAGAGAGCTGGAAGGGACCTTGCTGGACCCCAGGCCACTTAGTTCCCCAACCTCACCTCCCATCTCCTGGGAAAGGGGTCAATCTCGTAGACTCTCGAGTCTCAGCTCAGAATGGCTGAGATTGGGACTCAGGGATCTCTTTTTCTGAGAAAGCTCCCCACAAAATGAAAATTAAAACAATGCCATGTCATTTTTAATTCAACAGACAGCAAAACAAAGTTTGATGATGTGAAATGTCAGGGAGAGTATGAGGAAGTGTGTGCTCTCGACCACTGCTGGTGAGCCCAGCCACTTCGGAGGGCACTTAAAACTATGCGGGCTCACAGGGCTGGAGGAAGCACAGAGTCAGGCCGACCGAGTGCTGGTCCCAACTGTCACTTCCCAGCTCTGTGACCTTGAAGATACTCCTCAACCTCTCTGAGCCTGAAGTTCTTCACCTGTCAAATGGGGCTGCTATGACTTGCAGAGAGGCTATGAACTTGAAAGCTGAACTTTAAAGTGCTCTGCAGGGGTCAGAGGAATATATCTGAGATGTGTATGAATGAACCCGCACATGTGTGATCCAGCTTGTGTGTGTATGTAGATATGAATGTGTGTGTGTGTAGATATGAATGTGTGTGTGTGTGTGTAGGAGGTGGACATGTAGGGTGTGTATGTTTATGTACATACGTGTTATGTCTGATTGTGTGTTAGTTAATGTGTGAGAGGGAGGGAGGAAGGAAGGAGGACAGATGGAGGGAAGAAGGCAGGGAGGGAGGTGGGACGAAGGAAGGAAGGAAGGATAAGAAACTAGTAAGAAAGGAAAGAGGGAAAGAGGGAAATGAGACGGCACCAGCCCAGATCTGGCTATTCTTTCCAGAAGCCCCTGCCAGCTCCAGGAATGCAGAAGGGAATTGGTTCGGAAACCTCAGGGAGTCTCTCTGGAGCCAGTCCATCTGCTGACTTCTCTGTCCCAGAATCCCCTCTCAGCGCTTGGCGACATTTTCCTGGAGGCTGGGACCAAGGAGAGGTGTGTTCAGAGTGGCCAGGTGTGTTTCATCGGCCTTCGCATGGGTAAGGGACTGCTCGGTCTCTGGATGACTCCCCTCCTCTGCATCTGAGCCCCAGAGCGCCCCCCCAGAGCCAGGCCCACCTCTGCTTGCTCCCCCACAATTTCCACAGCAGCAGCCTCTTGCGGCTGTCTTCCTCCAGGTCCCCCTGTACGCTGCCAGGCCCATGAGCTGTAGGGGGCCCACGGCCCCTGTCCGGGAGGTTGGATGCGGCTCCAGGCATGGCTGGCCCCTCTGATTATTCAAGCTGGGCTCAGATATCCCCTCCCCAGAGAAGTCTCTGGCCCTCCAACCCACAGCAACACTGTTCTGCTCCCCACGTTGTTTCATTAACATTTTTACTTCGCTTTCACTTGTGAGAAATAACACCCATGCAACAAAGCACATGGAACACAGGTGTGCCGCCTGGTGGGGGATGATAAACCAGCCACTTAGCCCCCCTCCACATTAAGAAATAAAATATTGCCTGCACCCTAGAAAGAGGCTCTCCTCCATCCCCAAATGTTTCCCTACAGTGCACCCCTCCTTCGTCCTCAAGGCAACCTTGACCTTCGATAGTCACGTCTGTGTGGATTCATAAGCGAGGGTCTCCCTGCCTCCAGACCACCCTGTTAACCTCTGCCAAGGCCGGGACCCTGCAAGCCCCTTTCACCTTCTGGAGCTAGCTTCTTCTTGGATGCTGCCCACAGGAGTCACTGCAGGGAGACAGCAGAGCCCGGAAGACGGAGAGAGGACTCGCTTTGTCCTCTTGGCTTTCTGGACCTGTCGGCTTCATCGCAGCAAGGCACTGTGTTTCCGGAGCGGAAGTAGATTCCTACTCAGTTCTCCCAGTGCTCACAGAGACAAGTCTCATGGTGGCCCTTGAGAGACATTGGCACCTGCCAGCCAGCCAGCCAGCCAGCACCCCTCCTCATGAGTGGACTGAGTGACATGATTTCTTTGCATTAAAAAAAAGTACTTTTCCTACCTAAGGATGCATCCCTAAATACTAAAATGCAGTTTTGTCTAATACTAAGCGTCAGCTACATGAGACGTTTCCATGCGCCCTCGTTGGTGGCCCGCGTCTTCATTCCACACAGGGTGCGTTGTAGCTTATTGGCTTCCATGGCTGTGTCATACTCTGTCATATGAGCATGCCACAGCTTGTTTGTCCACTCTTCTCTTGACAGACGTTTGGATTGTCTCCACACTTCCGGCTCTTATAAATAATAAAGACTACAATAAACATGCTTATTTAGATTTATTGGTGCAACTGCATACAAATTTCTATTGCACATATATTTGGGACAGAAACTGCCAGAACTTGCATTTTCTGGTGAATAATGAAGTTGGGAGTTTTTCTTATGTTCCTTGGTCATTCAGATAATCTGTGTGTGTGTGTGTGTGTGTGTGAGAGAGAGAGATTCCTATTCAAGGCTCGGGTTTTCTTTTCTACTGGGTTGTCTTTTATTTATTGCTTTGTAGCAGTTCTTTATATATGCAGATGATGACCCGTTGGTCAGTTAGAGTTTTTGAAGATATTTTATCCTCTTATGCAGAATTTGGCTTTTCACTTCCTGAGTGATATGATTATAATAAACAGTTTCTACATTTTATTTTTATTTTACTTTATTTTATTTTTAGATTTTATTTATTTGACAGAGAGAGAGAGATCACAAGTAGGCAGAGGCAGGCAGAGAGAGAGGGGGAAGCAGGCTCCCTGTTGAGCAGAGAGCCCGATGTGGGGCTCAATCCCAGGACCCTGAGATCATGACCTGAGTCAAAGGCAGAGGCTTTAATCCACTGAGCCACCCAGGCACCCGAGGTTCTAAATTTTAGTGTAGTCAAATTTGTACCCTTTTTTTTTTACCTTTTATGATTAGTATTTTTTGAATGTTATTTAAAAAAATTTCTCCTTCACCGGAAAATATATCTGTTATCTTTTTTTTTTTTTTTAAGATTTTATTTATTTATTTGACAGAGAGATAGAGAAATAGCACAAGTAGGCAGAGCGGCAGGCAGAGGGAGAGGGAAAACTGGGCTTTCCTCTGAGCCAGAACCCGATGTGGGGCTCAATCCCACAGGATCCCAGGTCAATCCCTGGGATCATGACCTGAGCTGAAGGAAGCCCCATAATCGACTGAGCCACCCAGCCACGCCTTCTGTTATCTTTTTAAATCTCTGTTGTTTTGTTTTTCAGATTCATGTCTATAACTCATTGGATACTGATTTATTGTGAGTGATTATCAACAGATTCTCATGAATTTTTCTCTGTATAATCAGACAAGTACAAATTATGATAATTTTATTTTTTGCTGTCCAGTCCTTATGCCTTAAATTTTTTTGTTACCTTACCACCCTGGCCAAAATGTTTAGTATAATGTTGAATAGAAGTGGGGATAGCAGGCATCCTTGACACTTTCCGCATCTCCAAGAAAAGCTCTTAGCTTTTCACCATTATGTAGGATGTTTGCACTAAGCTGTTTTTCAGGATACTTTTTACTTAAATAAATTCCTTTTTTAGTATTGGTTTTCTAAAAGTTTTGTATCATGACTAAATATTGAATTTTATCATATTTATTTTATGAACCTATTGAGATTATCATTTGATTTTTCTCTTTTTCAATTAACATCGTGAATTATATTGACTAATTTTAAATATTATACCAACCTTGCCTGTAGGAATAGACCTAATTTGTATATGGCAAGTATATCCTAATTATATATTGCTAGAATAATTTTCCTAATATTTTAATGAGTGTTTTTGCATTTATGTTCATGAATGAGATTGGTCTGTAATTCTCCTTTCTTGTATTATCCTTGTCAAGGTTTGTTATCAAAATTATATATCATAAAATGAATTGAAAAGCATTTTGTTTCAAAAAATGAGTTGAGAAGTATTTCCTTTCTTTTTTTTCCATTTCCTAGAAGAATTGGTATAATACATATAATAGCATTTCCCTGTGCAGCCATCTATGCCTAAAATTTTCTTTGAGAGACAGTTTTAAATATGAATTATAAGTAGCCCTATTCAGATTTTTTATTTCTTCTTGTGTCTGTTTTAGTAAGTTGTGCTTTGCCAGAAATGTGTTCATTTTACCTAATTTATTTCAGATTTTGGTTTAAAATAGTTTATACTATTAGTTTATACTATTTTATCATGTTTTTAATTCAGTAGAATATGTAGGATAGCCCTCTTTTTGTTGGTTGTCTGTTTCTTCTTTCTTTTATTTCAATCAGACTTTCCAGTTCTTTTTCAATGTTACTAGTTTCTTCACAGGACAAACTTCTAGCTTTATTGATCCTGTCTATTATATGGTTGTTTTCTTTTTTTTTTTTTAAAGATTTTATTTATTTATTAGAGAGAGAGAGACTGAGAATGAGAGAGGAGAAGGTCAGAGGGAGAAGCAGACTTCCCACAGAGCTGGGAGTCCGATATGGGACTCGATCCCGGGACTCCAGGATCATGACCTGAGCTGAAGGCAGTAGCCCAACCAACTGAGCCACCCAGGCGCCCTATATGGTTGTTTTCTTATTTTATTAATTTCTG
>CM052809.1:98135604-98205348 GCA_028533885.1 Nasua narica
GGGGAAGCAGGCTCCCCACTGAGCAGAGAGCCCCATGTGGGGCTCGATCCCAGGACCCTGAGATCATTACCTGAGCTGAAGGCAGAGGCTTTAACCCACTGAGTCACCCAGGCACCCTCTTATTTATTTATTTATTTTTAAGATTTTATTTATTTATTTGACAGAGGGAGAGGGATCACAAGTAGGCAGAGAGGCAGGCAGAGAGAGGTGGAAGCAGGCCCCCCGCTGAGCAGAGAGCCAGATGCGGGCTCAATCCCAGGACCCAGAGACCACGACCTGAGCCGAAGGCAGAGGCTTTAACCCACTGAGCCACCCAGGCGTCCCGGCACCTTCTTATTTTAATTTTTAAAAATTTATTTGGGATTTAGTCTGTTGGGGTTTTTTCCTATTGTTTTGAGATGAAGAATTAATTTATTTTCAGCCTTTCCTATTTTCTAGCATGTGTAGTTGAAGCTATATATTTCTAAGTACATTTTAACTGTATCTCAATGTTCTAAACATGTCATTTTAATTAAAATTCCAAACAAAATATATCCTAATTTACATTGTGATTACTTCTTATAATCACAATTACTGCCTAGTAAAAATTAAATATTCTATAGAATATTTAACAATGTATTTGTTATTTTCAAAATATATGGAGGTTCCCAGTTATGCATTTGTTATTGATTTATGGCTTAATTGTGATTATGATCAGAGAATATGCTCTATGTAATTCCTTTCCTTTGGGCCTAGTTGAGACTTGCTTTATATCCCAAATATGGCCAATTTCTGTAATTGTTCTGTGTGGGCTTGAAAAGATGTTTGTTCTGGAGGGTTGGTTTTTTTTTTTAAGATTTTATTTATTCATTTGAGAGAGTGAGAATGAGAGAGAGAGAGCATGGAAGTGGGGCAGGTCAGAAGTTCGAGAAGCAGATTCCCTCTGAGCAGGTAGCCTGATATAGGACTTGATCCTGGGACTCCAGGATCATGACCTGAGCCGAAGGCAGATGCCCAACCAACTGAGCCACCCAGGTGCCCTGTTCTGTAGTTTTGAATTTTATTTATGTCCTCTAGGTAGATATTGCTAATTGTCTTGTTAAGTCTTCTATTAGAATTCATGTTTTTTTTGGTCTGCTTTTTAAAAAAAACATTTACTGATAAAATCTTCCACAATGATTATGGTTTGCCTAGTAAAAAAATAAAATAAAAAATATATATACATGATAAATATATATATTTAAGGCCATGTAATCAGGTACACTTGAATTTAAATTTGTTACCCTTTTCTTTGATTTATCATTAAGAAAAGTACCTCTTTATTTCCATAGTGCTTTTTTTTTTTTTAAGATTTTATTTTTAAACAATCTCCACACCCACTGTGGGGCTCGAACCCACAACTCTGAGATCAAGAGTTGCGTGTTCCAGCAACTGAGCCAGCCAGGCGCCTCTACAGTGCTTTTTTGACTTGGAGTCTACTTGCTATTAACATAGCTATGCCAGCTTTCTTTTGATTAGTATTTGCAAAGTATATTTTTACTAGTATTTTTCTATCCCTTTATTCTCAGCCTTTATGTCTTCTTAAGTTTGGACATGTCTCTTCTAAACTTTTGTTGTTGGTTTTTCAACCCAGGCTGATAATCTTTGTTTTAACTGGAGCGTGTAGACTATTTATATCTGATGTCTGTATCAATATCTCTATCTTTTTTTTCAAGAGATTTTATTTTATTTACTTATTTGACAGAGAGAGAGATAGCAAGAGAGGGAACACAAGCAGGGGGAGCGAGAGAGGGAGAAGCAGGCCTCCCGCTGAGCAGGGAGCCCCACTGGGACTCTATCCCAGGACCCTGGGATCATGACTGAGCCAAAGGCAGACCCTCAACAATTGAGCCACCCAGGCACCCATCAGTATCTATATCAAAATTTATGTGTATTTATTCCTGAAACTTCAAGAAGCTCAGGACACTTTAACTCTTTCCAACTTACATGTTATTACTCTCCTGTATTTTAATTCTAAATGTATTTTAAACACCATAGGAATATCTCAGTTTTTAAACAGCTTTATTAAGATATAATTCATAAACCATGCAATTTGCCCATTAAAGTGTACAATTTAATGGTTGTTAGTACATTCAGAGATACGTACAACTATCATCACAGTCAATTTTAGAACGTTTCCATTACTTTAAAAAGACACCCCATACCCTTTAGTTATTCCCTGCCTCTGCCCCACATCTCCACCCCCAGCCCCAAGAATCCATTAATCTGCTTTCTGTCTATAGATGTCCCTGTCGTGGACTTCCATATGAATGGAAGTCTCATTTACCTTTGTAAAGTAATTAACCATTTAGATTTATTCACACACTTGCCATTTTCTTCCCTTTCTGACTTCTCTTACCTTCTATGTGGAATATCTTCCTTCTGCCCAAGAAAACACAAGTTACTACTCCCTTCAGTGTAAGGCTGCCAGTGATAAATTCTCTCAGACAAAATATAGTTTGTATGAAATGCCTTTATTTCATATTTATGTCTGAAGGATATTCTTGCTACATTTAGAATTTGACTTGAGATATTTTCTTTTGTTGGTTTAGAGATATTATCCCATTGTTTTTTGTCTTCCATTGTTTTTCTTGAGAAGTGAGCTGTTGGTCTAATTTCTGCTCCTTTGAAAGTAATGTGTCATTTAGGCTGCTGTTAGCTGGAGGGTTGGTTTGCTTTTGGTTTACCTTTATTTATACTGTAATATGGCTATTTCGAGTTTCTGCTTAGACACAGTGGGTCATAGACATTAATTTTTGTTCTCTCAGCCCTGAGAGACTGTCAGAGGAGTGCTTTTCAGACTCTCAGCTGACTCATTTGGATGAGCAGAATCCTCCAGGACAAAATTCTCAACTCACATCTCCAATTCCTCCCGAGTTTTGGTTCAGTGATTCTTCACTGCCCCCATTAGCACTATGATACACTCAAGTCGATTTTTTTTAAAAAATTGTCCATTTTTTCTTATTGTTCTTAGCTGGAGGGTTGGCGAGGTTGTCTGAATTACTTAGTTCAACATTACTGACTCTATCATATCACCTCAGTTTACTTTTTCAGAGCTTTACACTGCCATTCGGAAAACTCCTGTTTAATATTTGTCTGTGTTTTCATTATCCCGCTAGGCTGTACACCCCACAAAAGCATGGTCTTTATCTTACTCACTGTAGCTTCTACCCCTGACCAAGCAGAGATCAGACTTCTCTCTTCACTGCCATCTGATACCGCATCCTCCTCTCCCTCTTTGCTTTTTGCCCTCAAGGTCTTTTTCTCATCCTTGTACTTTCCTCATACCTTCTCACCACAGGGCCTTTGCACATGCTGTTACCTCTATTTGGGAAGTCCTTGCCTTCCTATTTTACTTAGTTAACTCCTCAGCTCAAACATAACTTCTCAAGGAATCCATCCTTAACTGCCTTTTCTTGGTCAGTTTTCATTATTACATACTTTCATACTGCTATATGCATATGATTCATGGCACTTTTTATAGTTTTAACATTACACATATTTGTGTAACAATTTCATTTGTAAGCTCCATAAAAGAAGATACTTGTCTGTTTTTTCCACTATGGAGTCTCTAGCACTTAGAACAGTGCCTAGTTCTCCATAAATATTTCCTGCATGATAAATGAATGTACCCATCCTTATACCATGTATTATCCTTATCTTATAGATGAGGACATTGGAGAATTGAGGAGTTTTAAGTTAGATATCTGCCAGCCATACAGAGACCCCAACGTGTCCTTTCTCTGTATTCATGTGACATGAAGCAAAGCTTTAGCCTAAGGCCCAATTTCCTTGACTGTAAAACAGGAATGAGCTATTCTCTTGACTGTCATGAGTATTGAGATCATGTGCACAAGGAGCCTCGCACACTGTACATGGTAAGTGACCATATCGTGGGAACTCCTGTTACTGGTCCTGTTGTTGTGGGTCCTGCCCCCCCGAAAATAACTCCTTCAGCAGGCCCAGCTGTCACAAGGAAGGAGTACGTCTCTTGGATCCATTGCCTCAGAGCATTGATCAGTGGGTGGGTAGAGGCAGTGATTGGCCTGAGCCATAATCAGATGCAGATGAGAATCAGGAAGAAGCAGAGTGAGAGTGAGAGTGAGAAGACAGGCGCAGAAGCTCTCTCTGCCCCAGGCTCCACCACACACTACCTACCCAGCCTCTGCCACAAAGGTTCTCTAGGAAAGTCCCTCCACCCTTTCCCTGGGACCCTCCAAGAGGCTTTCAGCAGGCACCATGGAGTCCTTCAGCTGAGTATCCAGGCCTAGTCACATTCAGTGCACTGGTACTTTATCAGAGTGCCAGCCAGCAGTGTTTTTGGTAAGCAGAGGCCAGTGAGGTCTTGCCTTGTGATCCTGTCTCACTCTCTGTCGGTGACTCCAGGTGAGCTTGGAACATCTGATAACCTCATAGACCCACTCCTGAGTCTACAGAATCCTGTCAAAGCCCTGTAGAGACTGGCCAGAGCAGCATGAGAAGTTTCTGCGGCCGTTCAGACCACAAAGGAGCCACAGTAAATGCCCAGGCAGGATTGTACTTTATGGCAGTCTGCTTTGATTGGCTGACCTGAACAGACCTGAAAGCCAAGGCTGTGTAGGTGTGTCTAGGTGTGGGCGGTGACTCAAGGTCAGTGTCATCCAAAGGCAAACCCGTGGTGGTCAGTGGCATCCTCTGTGTCTTTGGAATGATTATGGATCAATAAATCCATGATTACTCCCTCACCTGGATCACTGCGCTGCATTTATTGGGTAGAGGAAATTGTCCATCAATAATTATGACAATTTATACTCAGCAAACAGTTATTTAACTGCATGTTGATTTCATTAGGCTAAATCACAGTTATCATTATAATAATAGTGTGTGCATCCCACTTTTCCTCCTAAGAGTGAAAGGTGTGAGAGTACCACCCTTGTTCGATGGGCTGAGGCTGACACTGAATTTTGAGCAATCAGCTTGTCCCTAGGAGAAAGAAAGAGAAAATTATTGGGCAAGTGTTGGATTCAAAGGACTTAATGTCATTATACTGATTAATTAATTAAATCATTTATTTACCAAAGACTTTACAGCACCTCTGATGTGTCGTGCACCGTAGTAGATGCTGAGAATGAAACCGTGTTTATTTGTTATCTGTTGCCAAGTACCGGTATTACCACAAACTTAGCAGCTTATAACAACGCACAATTGTGATCTCAGAGTTTCTATGGATCAGAATCCCAGGCACAGCTCAGCTGGGTCCTCTACAAGTTCGTAATCAAAGTGTCAGCTAGGGCTGGGTTCTCATCTGAAGGTTTGGTTGGGGAAAGATCCACTTCCAAGCTCATATAATTGTTAGCAAGGTTCAGATCCTTGCAGGCTAAGACCATGAGCCTTAGTTCTCAGCTAGTTGTTGGCTGGAGATCACCCTTAGTTCCTTGCCCAGTGGCCCTCCCTAAAACAGCCACTTGCTTCATGAAAGCCAGCAAGAGAGGGAGTTTCCTAGCACTAAAGATATTGCAATCTTATGTCACCTAATCAGAATTGACATCCCATCACCTTTGTCATATTGCCTGGATTAGAAGCAAATCATGGGTCCTTCCCACACTCAAGCTGGCAGGGGTGGGGAGTGGAACCACACATGGGTATGGATATAGGAGATGAAGCTAATTAGGACCATCTTAGAGTCTGTGCTCTATTTTAAGTCTCTGCCATGACTCAGTTTACAGGGAAGATAGCCAGAAAATATAATTACCATGTCGTATGATTCAGGCTACAAAATGAAAGAGCTCAGGTAATACCTCCCTCTCTTAGTCTAATGAAGGGATATTTAAGCTAAGACTTGAAGTATGAGAAGGAATTGCTCAGATCAATTGTGGGGTAGGTGCGTTGTGTGGGACATGGGAGTGTGTGATGCACAGAGGGTTCCAGGTAGAGAAATTCTAAACTCAAAGTGTTAGAGCAAAAGAGAGTCTTAATGATTATCTAGTCTACTGGTTCTCACTCTTGGATGCACATTGGAATCACTTGAAGAGTTTTATAAAACACTCATGTCCCGGGCTCACTCCAGGGACTCTGATGAATTGGTCACAGGTAAGCCTAGACACTGGGATTTTTAAAAGCTCCCCAAATGTTTTGAGTAAAGGTTGACACTACTGCTCTAGTCCAGCCCCTTCAATGATATAGATCGGGAATTTGAAGCTCAGAGAAGAAATGGATTTGGTCAATGTTACACAGCTACCAGTTGGCAAAGTCAGGGTGATGAGTGGAAAGGGCACTGAGCTGGGAGGTAGGAGACCTGGGTCCCTTCTACTGACAGGTCTCTTTCCATGCCTCCTTCTAGGCCTCAGTTTCCCCTCTGTAAGATGACATGGACCAGATGATCTCCAGAGCCCCTTCAAATGCTGACGATGCTGATTCTGTCTGGCTAAGTATCAGCCTATATTGGCAGCTGGTTTGGGACTGGCATCCAGCTGTCTCCACTCTGAGCTATGTCTCTGGAAGCCTAGAGTCAGTGATGATGAGGACTGTGGCCAACACCCTTCTCTGAGTGAGGTTGCCTGGTGGACTGGGTGTTCTCAGACAAGCCTTTTTACTGGAGACAATTTTGTTTAGTGAAGCATCTGAGTTCACCCAGCAGGAAGCTGCTCTGGCTGGGTTCAATCTATGGTGTGTTTATTAAGATTAGGGTTTTAATTAAATTTGGCATTTCAAAGACTACCTGTTGAGGGACCACTGCTTTAATGAAAAGCACATCATGGTGGCATAGGTGACCCTTCCAGGTCACGCAGGTGTCTGTGGAATTCAAGTAGAAGCAGTGAGTTCTCTCCTCCTCTGCTACCTTAGCTCACGATCTGCTGGTGTTGGTGGACCCACCCATGCTGAGTCATTGGTGATGGGGGCCATGCAGTGCTGGTCTGGCCCTCTGGGGATCAGAGCTCCCCCTCTGGATGAGCGTGTTAACCCTTGGGGGCTCAGTTCCCTCATGCGTAAAGCAGGCTGCTTGATTATCCACCTTTGCAGAAAATATTTGCTGAACGCTCATCCTGAGTTAGCACAGCTGCTGTTACTCCTTCAGGAATTCACAAGGTGAGGGGAGCAGAGGCAAGAAAATCAATGAAGGATAAGGTCCTTAGCTTTGGTGCCTGGCTCATAGGAAGGTCTTGCAATAATTCTTGTGTCCAGGTACTGTAGGCCAGTTCTTAAAATCACATGGCAGGGAGAATAAACTATGCTTCCAAGAAGTATGATTATTAATTGATTCTCCAAATATTTATTGAGCATCGACAATAGGCCAGCCACTGTCCCAGGGGATGAGGACAGAATGGTGAATAAGGCAGACAGTGACCTTGTTCTCACAGGGAACCTTCTCATGGAGATTATAATGACAATCATAACAACAATGACTTCTATTTGGAGAGCTCTTACTATCTTCTTGGTATTTTATTTACATGTCTTATTTCATTTACTCCTCACCAACAACCTTATCATGGAGGTACTATTATTTTCTCCTTTCCCAGATGAAGAACCTGAAACTCATGGAGGGTTGAGAATCTTGTCTAAGGTTGCCGGGCAGAGCTGGGATTCCTACCCCAGCCCAGACCACTTAGAACCTGAATACTTCCCCACTATCTTATTCTGCTTTAGGATTGAGGTCATGCACAACTAGTGGAAGTTAACCAATTGAAAGAATGAATGTGTGTGCATGAGAGAGATTGAGAGAGAGACACACACACACACAAGGAGGGAGAAAGTACACTGAGCGGTGACAGGGCTGTTATTGACCTCGTCTCCCTCCTCACAGACCCAGGAGACAACCTCTTCTCATTTCACTTGTTCTCACTTCTTTTTTTAAAAAAATATTTTAGTTATTTATTTGACAGAGAGATCACAAGTAGGCAGAGAATCAGGCGGGGGGGGGGGGAAGCAGGCTCCCCACTGAGCAGAGAGCCCAATGTGGGGCTCTATCCCAAGACTCTGAGATCATGACCTGAGCCGAAGGCAGAGGCTTTAACCCACGGAGCCACCCAGGCGCCCCACTTGTTCTCACTTCTCATGGCCCTTGTTGGTAACATGAAGGAAGCAGTCTCCTGAAACATTTGAAGGGAAAGCCACCATCTTCTCTTATTTGAGGGACCCCAAAAGTTAATGATAGCTTATTAAAGCGAAATCCAAAAACAGAGAAAAATTAAGAGGGTTCCTTTTGAAGTCCTTTCTCTTGTAATATTTATCCCCTTGGGGCCGGTGGTCTCTGGCGTGATGCATGTGTTATTGGCCAGCGTCACCATCCCCATTTATCCTTGAGGAGGAAATGGGAAGAATCAGCCTTCAGTAGTTTCCTCCAGACGGACCCTCCCAGCCCTGGGGCTGTGTTCCATCAGTAGACTGGATGAAAAATCCAGGCCCTGGGTCCCCAACACCGGTACCCAGAGCCAAGAGACTCAGCCCAGGTGGGATTAGCAGCTGGACAACCTAAGGCAGGACTTGTTTGAGAGGCTGAGGTAGGATCTGGTCTTCAGGGGTGACTCCGGTTATGCCAGCTTTGGGAACCAGTCCCAAAGAAGTCCTGGGAGGAGGAACCAGTCCCAAACAAATCTGGGAGGAGGTGTTATTACCCAGACAGTAGGCATGAAGAACAGAGATGTGAAGTTCCTGAAGTCCCACAGGTAAAGAATTCTGGAACTAGGATTCAAATCCAGGAACTAGTATGCCCAGATAAATGAATAAAAAGTCTCTCTGAGGTCAGGGAGATTAAAGTTGTTCCAGGTCACACAGCTTATAAGTGGCGGCATAGCTCCAGAGGCCATACTCTTTCTATGGTGCAAGACCCGTGGAAAGTTCTGGAGTTTCTGTGGGACTGCTGATGGCGAAGGAAGGAAAGGGCATGGAGCTCATCAAGAAGCTCAGGGGACTGAGGTAGCCTTCCTTAGTCCCCAGTCACCTTGTCTAGGAAAGAGGCAAAGCTGGGTTGGGTGTGGCCTAGAGGAAGCCAAAGAGTTGGGCATCTGCAGAATCACAGTCCGTGAGTGACAGAACTGGAACCAAGGCCCATTGGCTCCCCTAATTCAGAGTCAGGGTTCTTTCCCATAGTTCCAGGCCACCATGTTCGCCAAGGGGTCACCCAATGAGACATTAGGGCTAATGATCAATGAACTTTCCCCCTAAACTTAATAGATTAATTCACTCACTAAGTGTTCATTCTTCATCAGACACCCTGTCAAGCATTTTTCCTGACATCATTCACTCAGTTTGTGAACAAGCCCCGGATGCAGGGTGTACAGTAGAAAATAAGACAGACCAGGCCCTCACCACACAACCATCCCCACAGGCGGTTATGATTCTTTCCATTTTGTTGGTGAGGAAACTGAGGCCTAGAGGGGTTAAGGAACTCACCAGAGTCACAGAATGGTCCACACTAGAGCTGACATGTGAACCCAAGTCCATCTTCACCACGCTGGCGTCTGTCCTCTCCAGGAGCTTCCTGAACTTACTCAGAGAGTGGTTTGGTTTGGCTTTTTATTCCCCAAGCCAGACTCCCCGGTGGGCTCTGCCCACGTCCCCATTACCAGCCAAATGTCACCTCCCTGCCATCACTGCAGCCTAAAGGCAAATTTTCCAGATCTTCTTTGCCTCCTGCCAGAATATCTCTGCATTTTGCTCCAGCCACTGTGAAAAAAATGTGCCTTTTCACTGTTCCTGTTAGCACTTGTTTCTCCTGCTGAAGTCCCCTTCCCTTCCCTTTCCTCAGAATGTCTGGTCATCCTTCAAGACCAGGGCAGCTGTGCCTCCTCTGCGAGGCCTCCTGCCGACCCTCCGAGGCAGAGACCGTCCTCTCTGCTCCCCAAAACCCACCCCCTTCGGAGCATTTTCATGGGCGTCTTGTCTATCTCTCCCACTGGCTGGCGAATATTCTCTGGGGTCGGGACTACCCGTCTGGCTCCAGGAACCATTACTAACCATTCCTAAGCACTCGGTAAATGTTTGTAGAATGAATGCCTGAGGACAGCATAGCCTCTGTCTCCTCCGGTCGGCATCCCAGCCACAGACTCCCTTCAGCCCAGCTCTGTCCTTATTCTTTATCCCAGCTGCTGACTGTGGGCTTAGGCCTTAGATGCTTCATTAACTAATAATAATGAGTCACTGTACTAGCCTCAGGAGCATTGTAAATGATACAGTGTCAGGAGAAGGCAGTGGGATGTGGAATTTCAATGAGGCTGGCATGATTCTTGAAACAGAGAAAAGGCCACGTGCAATCTTTTCCTCCCTTACAGCTCCCATATGCCAGGCCTCACACACTAACTTAGAATTATTCCATTATTCCATTCCAGTTCTAATTCTAGGCTGACGGTAGGGACTGCAAATTAATGCCAGGTGGCAGGTGGGGCAGGCGGAATAGTGGGTCCCCAAAAGATAGCATGTCCTAATGCCCCCCAGCCAGCAGCTGTGTTCCCTTATATGGGATAAGGGACTCTGCAGATGCCAGTAAGCTAGGAATCTGGAGATGGAGTGCTGATCCTGGATTATCCGGGTGGTGGGCCTTAATATAATCACAGGGGTCTTTATAAGAGGCAGAGGGAGATTTAACTCTGAGGAGAAGATGATTTGATGATGGAGACAAAGATTGGCGTGGTGTGGTTTGAAGAGGGGGGAAGGGGCCACCGGCCAAGAAAAACAGGTAGGCTATCAGAAACTGAAAAAAGCAAGGGAAGAGATTCTCCCCTCAAAGCCTCCAGCAGCAACCAGCCCTTCCAATCCCTTGAGCTCAGCCCAGTAAAACTGATCTCACAATTCTGACCTCAACTGTGAGGGAATACATTTGGGTTGTTCTAAGTCACAAAGTGTAGGTCATTTGTTACAACAGCAATAGGAGGCTAATACCTGAGGCTACTCCTGTTTCTGGGGAATCTGATAGAATGCTGTCCTCTTTTCTGGAGGTAGCCTCAGAGTCATTCTTAACACAAGGCATCTGACCATCAATAACGACTGATCGGGGTTGGAAAGGGGAGATGGAACCCATCTGTTATTTGTTATCTGAACTGGTCCAAATCCCTCCTTCCAAGGTGAGGGAAATGGAAGTCCAGAGAGATCAAATATTTTCCACGGACATGCACCCCATTAGCCACAGGACAATCTTCTGCACGCCAAGATTCTCTGCCTTATTTCAACCCCGTAAGAGCCCAGCTTGGTAGCTGACGTATCAAGGGTGATAAAACATTCTGGCTTGGACTGCATGCTCCTGGGGGAACTGAGAGCTTCCCCCCGCAGTCAGGGCTGGGTAAAGAGACGGCCCTGGGTGGGGGGGGCTTTCTTTGGCTCCACTCTAGGTCCCCTCCTGGAAGGCCAGGCTCTGTGGCACAAACTGGGAGAGATCCCGGGAACCTCATGACCGACAGGCTTTGCCAAGGACTGATCTCTCAGGGCAGATTTATTCATCAAAGCCCTCCATAGAGATCCCAGCCACCCCACTAATGATTTACCTGTGGAATCTGTGCTTTGCTCGAAATCTGTTCTCAGGAAATCTGAGCCTGTGAAATGAGAGTCCTTAGGGGAGATAACTGTCACCGGAGAGGTAGAGCTACTGGGACATTAGCCCCCCCAGCAGGTGGCTAAGGTTACAACCTCATAAGCAATGATCACTTCTCTACCCAGGTTTATTAGCCAAATGTTCCCTACAGGCTCAGCTGTGGCTGAGCAGGCCCTCTCCTGCTCAAAGACCCTTTGAGACTCCCCAAGGCTTTCAAAACAAAGTTTCCCTCACCCAGACATTCCCAGCTCTCCTTGATTGGGTTGCACCCTTTCTTTCCAGCCTTATTTCCCACTATTCTTCCTCTAATGCTGCAGTTAGATTCGTTGTTCTCCAAAGAGAGCAGTGGGGAAACGGTTTGCCTATTAGTGGCAGGGCTGAGGCCAGAGTGCAAACTCCAAGTTCTCCCCCAGCTTTTTATCTTGTTCCCAAACACAACGGGACAGGAGATATAACGTTAACGACATACAAACCCCTCAACTCAATGTGTCGTCTTGATTTTTAGGATTGTAAAATCCCATCCAAACAACTTTCATTATTTGGCTTGGTCCGTACCGTGAGCTAAGTGGAGAGAAAAGATTTTGCATGTCAAGTTGAGAATCCTGGATTTTGTTCCAGTCCCTGCCCTAAACAGACTGATCCTGGACGGTCTCCCTGATCCATAACCCACTTTACCTCGGTTCTGTACAATCCAAGGGCTGGACTACATGATCTTTAAGTCCCTTCTGGGGAGACATTTCTTTTTCCCCACCAACAGCCCGGAAAGACTGTATGAGTTAGCAAGGAAGATGTTTCCCAGGGTTGGTAGAAACTGGCCTGGCCTGGGGAGGAAGAGCCAAATCCAGGAGCTTAGCTCAACAGGGGGAAGGGATTGCTAACAAGGTTGTGGATTGGACTGGAAAGAGAAAGCAGAACAGTAGGACCTGGTAGAATGTCAGTCAACTAAGAGAGCAGGCCATTCTCTCAAGTGCACTGAGCCCTTCTCTGGGCCAGACACTGAGTGAGCTGTGGAAGAAATGGAAAACATTCTTGGTCTTTTGAGACAGGGACAAGGGACAGAGGGAGAGGGAGAATCTTAAGCAGGATCCATGCCCAACGTGGAGCCTAATGTGGGGCTCGATCTCACGACACTGAGGTCATGACCAGAGCCCAAATCAAGAGCCAGATGGCCAAGGAACTGAGCCACCAGGTGCCCCAAAATGTTCTTGGTCTTAAATAAGATCTTGGAGTCAGCATAGGGGAAGAGGGGAGGCAGGCAGTTAAATGAACAATGACAACACAGAGTGGTGGTGGGGGTGAACATATAGAGCCACAGAAACAGAAGGAAGACCTTGTCATGGTGCAGGAAGGTTCAGAGAAGGATAGCTGGAAGATGCCACCCCTCACCTGAGATATCTAGTCATTTGCAAGCCAAGGAGACAGGAAGGGTGTTCCAAGCAAAGGTTCAGTCTAGGCAGAAAATGTGCAAGTCTTAGAAGTCAGTGACTAGCTAGAGTGATGGGTAGAGGAGGAGGCTGCAGTGAGGGCTGGAGCAGAGGCAGCTGCTTTGTAGTCAGTAAGAGGGATGGAGCAGGGGAAACGGGCATCCATGTCTGGCCCTTACACTTCCCTGTTTGGATGTGAGTACAGGCTGCACACTACAGCCTGAGCAGAGGGCCTGAGGCCAGGATGCTGAAGGAATGAGATCCATTCTGCAGTTGCTGAGGAGCTGAGGGTTAGTGAGGGAGACAGAGCCAGCAACAGAGGAGAGGGAGAAGGGCCCATGTGCCAGGGGAGGGAAGGGAATAAACCCTCATTGAAAACTTGCTGTGAAGCTTGGGGCTTAGCCTCAGTGTTTCTATCTGGGGGATGGGGTGGGGGGGAGGACCTAGCAGGACTATGGTAAGGATTAACTGAGAAATGCATGTAAGAGGGGCACCTGGGTGGCTCAGCGGGTTAAGCCTCTGCCTTTGGCTCAGGTCATGATCTCGGGATCCTGGGATCGAGCCCTGCATCAGGCTCTATGCTCAGCAGGGAGCCCTCTTCCCCCTCTCTCTCTGCCTGGCTCTCTACCTACTAGTGATCTCTTTCTCTCTGCCAAATAAATAAATAAAATCTTAAAAAAAAAAAAGAAAGAAATGCACGTAAGTGTTTCGCATGCAGCCTGCCACATAGGCTGGTTAATAAATCATAGCCACCATTATCACTACTACCTGATTGTTCATTCAACAACTATTTACAGAGTGCTTACTATGTGTCAGGCATTGTTTTAGAGGCTGGGATACATCCTTGAACAAAATAGAAACCATGGTTCTTGTGGGCTCACCTTTGGGCCCTCACTTCTTCTGTGTTCACGACTTGTGAGGTGGGTCTGATTACCCCTATTTTATAGATGAGGACTGGATGCTGAGAGAGTAAGCAACTTGTTAAAGGCCATGAAGCTAGCAAGTGGCCGAGGCAGAATTTGAACCCAAGTCTGTGAGATGGCATGCCCAAGGCTCCCTCC
Source organism: Nasua narica (assembly GCA_028533885.1). Taxonomy (NCBI): domain Eukaryota; kingdom Metazoa; phylum Chordata; class Mammalia; order Carnivora; family Procyonidae; genus Nasua; species Nasua narica. The sequence goes on from CM052809.1 coordinate 98,149,608, forward strand.
ACTGCCCCACCTTACCTCTCTATAAAAAGCAACACAGAATTAACTAAAGCATGGTGTCAATTATCTTTTCCATGTGGATTTTCTGTGATGGTCCAGATTTTAAGCCCTCTGTCTCATCATTCCTATAAATCATGAATACCCACAAGAATATGTCTGGGGTTTGGGCTTACGAAGCGTTATTGCTTTACTCATTGAAGCTACAAGGGCTGCAGGGAGAGGAGAGGTCATTGTAGCCAGAGTAATGGGGAAAGTTTCCCGGAGGAGGCTGGACCTGAAGCTGCAAGGAAGGAAAAGGACAGGGGAGGGAGTAGAAATGGTTAAACAATAATCCAGAGGGAAGGAATGCACAGTGTGTTTCTGCGTACAGGAATCGCATGTGTGTGTGCATGTATTGACGGCTTCAACAAATATTTATTGAACACCTAACAGGTCAGGTGCTGCTCTAGGCACTGGGAATCACAGCAAAGGGGGTGTGCTAGGTTCCTGCCCTCATTAGAGCTTACTGTGCGTGTATGTGCATGCATGTATATGCATGTGTGTGTGCATGTGCATGTGTGTATGTGTGTGCGCGTTGGGGAGGATAAGGTCAAGGATGGGGATGGGAGGCACAGAGAGAAGGTACATGCAGTTATGAGCATTCATCTGGATGGAGACTCCTTCCCCTGAATTTTGCTCCCCTAGCTTTGCTTCTGGATTTGCCGGCTCCCTCCCACCCCACCCATACTTTTGCCAAGAGAGGGAAAGGCACAGACTCCTGGAAGCTGCTCAGGAGGCCCCGGATGCCAGAGCGGAGGCGGCTCCGGGAGTGAGGTGCAGTGGCTCTATCCTTGCAGGCTGATGTTCCCTTTGGTGTGGTTCTTTTATCTACTAGCTCAGCGCAGACAATCGATGCTAATCCAATCTTCGGGGACCAAATGAAACAGCCGGCATTTAAAAGGCTCGAGCTCTCGTTCTGATTACCAAGCGACCTACATAATCGCTCCCGCCCCAACCTGCCTGGGAGGGCACTGCCCTTGACAAAGCCCAAGCAGGCACTCTCTCTGCTGGGAACTGGCTATGATTTCTTCAGAGCTTGCCAAGCACAGAGGAGCCTGGGGTAGCAGAAGCCTGGCCAAGGGTCCTAGAGGCCTGGTTCCTGCCTCGGATCTACAATTAACTCCCTATGTGGCTCTGGAAATGCCTATTCTCTACCACCACAACCTCCTGGGCCTCAGTTTCCCCACTTACAAGATGAGGGAGCTAGCTAAACCAGACCATCTCGGAGGTCCCTCCTCACTCCAAGGTTCTAGGTCATTCATGATGCTGGGTCACACTACTCTAGTCTCCAGGACTTTTCTGGGACCCACAGGATGGGTATGAAGGTTAGTAACGTAGGGATTTGTGTGCGTGTTGGTATATATACTGATTTGAACATTTCCAAGTCATAGTAAGTGAACAAAATTAAGCTGCAGAATGATTTCTATGAGGTGATACCACATACTACATACATGCTTGTACAAGCACACAGGTGCATAGGACATTCGAATATCTTTGGAGAGACACATAAGAGCACCGCAATCTTGAAGGAAGGGCAGTGGACATCTAGGAAGGAGATTTAAATTTCTCCATACCTTTTTGCACTTCCTGATTTTTTTAACACTGCACATTGTCACTTTGAAAATTAATCAACAATTTTTAAAATAGAGTGTGAACTTTGCCACCAATTCATTTATTCACTTAACAGGTATTTATTGGGCATTGATTATGTGCCAGGTACTGATTTAGGAAATAGTGAGCAAGTCAGTCCCTGCCCTCAGGAAGCCCACATTCTAGATTGATAATACCCAAATCAATCAGCATGTAATATAAGGCACAGTGTGGAGAAGGGGTGTGAAATACAAAAGATAACCATGAGGACAAGGCATGACTTTCTACCTGCAAATTGTTTGATCCTGGGTAGGTCACCTTACCTTGCTGATCCTCCGTTTCTTCATCTATAAAATGGTAGTAATAATATGGCCTGTTCCATGGGGTTCTTTGTGAGAACTATTTGAAATGAGTACCTAGGGTAATCATTGGATGAGTAACGGTACCTAGGAGATAATAAGTGCTTCATACATGTTGATTATTGTTGTGGGAAGGGGGTCTCGGGGGGAGTGGACATGGCCAAGCTCTGTAGGGACTGAGGAAGGTGGGGGTGGGGAGACATCTAGGAGGCAGAGCAGGTGGAAGGGTAGGAAGAGGTGAATAAACTGAGCTGGCTATGGGTGGGGTTGGGTGATGGAGAAGTAGAGGAGGAGTGCGAGGGAGCCAGCTTGGAGGATAGAAGTCGGTTTGGAGCTCTAATAAGCAGAGAGCCCCCAGGATGCCTCGTCCAGCCAGGAAAAGGGGTGCAGATTGGTGAGGTGGGAAGCCCATTCATCCGATCCTCAGGGCCCAGGGACAGAGCCATCTCACTGTTGGATGGTCTGGGTCTCTGAGTGGCAAGCGTCTCCAGGTTCTGCTTGTGGGCTGTTCGGAAGGCCCATTCAAAGGTTCTATCCCATCCCCTGTGATGATACCAGACTCTTACTGTTAGAGTCACTCCCCAGGCGCAGGGCTGGGGACAATGTCTGGGTGACGCTGTGTCCAAAGGTCTTTGCCAAGAATTTAGACTCGGTATAGGAACAGAGAGAGAGGGTCTTCCTCAGGAGTTTCCAAACTAGTTGACCTTCAGACTCTGCCGAGATTCCAGTACGGATCCTGGGGCCTCTGTCCCTAAGTGCTGGCCATGCCACCATCCCCAAGCCAATGGCAGGTGGTTCTCAGGCAAATGGGGCTGGGAGCTTTTCCTTTGAACCCCAGCCAGACTCTAATACAGGCCAGAATCAAACTCCAGGGTCCATGTGTTGGAGAAACAACATAGTCATTTGTTCAGTGACTTAAAGCATGCTAGGGGCGTGTGTATGTGTGTGTGCGTGCGTGCGTGTGTGTGACACGCAGAAATAAGGGAAAGGAAGGGAATACAGGCTCAGTCGGGAGAAGAAAGCCAGAGAAGTGAAATGTTTACTTCCCAAGAGAAAATGAAATCCAAAGGAAAAAAATCATTGCCCTGGGGGACTCTGTGAATCTCACCTGCATTCAGTGAATCTCAGTGAATAATCTCATTCAGTGAAGCTTTTTATGCAAATCCACACAAATTCTGGGCCCTGCTTGGAGTCCTGGGAGGGCTGACTCCATTTCAGGAGCTGTCAGGGGGGAAGCGAATTTAGCAGGATGCCCCTCCTGGAAGCTGAAGATAAGAGGCTGGCCATGGCCCACAGGGCTCATTTGACAATGCCCGGTGATAGCCTTTTAGCTGCACACACAATATATATCTATGGCTTTTTGACACAAACTCAAAATATCAAATTTTTTCAAATTATTTTTGAGCAGCAAAATCCCCTTTGGGCCAAGGGAGGTTTTAAATGGAACCCTGACATAAAAAAGTAGAAGGCCAGCTGCTCTGGTCCCAGTATGGAAATGGGGATAGGGCACGGGGCTCCACTCATTTAGGCCATGCCTACTGCCCTCCATGCAGGCCTGGCCTCAGGCAACAAAGGTCTCAGCTCAGATTTAAAATGCTTATTCTCCGGGATGTCTGGGTGGCTAGGTCGGTTAAGCATCTGTCTTCAGCTCGGGTCAGGATCCGGGGGTCCTGGGATTGAGTCCTGTGTTGGACTCCCTGCTCAGTGGGGTCTTCTGCTCCCCCTGCTTGTGCTCTCTCTCTCTCTTTCTCTGAAAAATAGGTAAATAAAATCTTTAAAAAAATTAAAAGTTTTGGGGCGCCTGGGTGGCGCAGTTGGTTGAGCAACTGCCTTCGGCTCAGGTCATGATCCCGGAGTCCGGGGATCGAGTCCCATATCGGACTCCCGGCTCTGCGGGAAGTCTGCTTCTCCCTCTGACCTTCTCCCCTCTCATTCTCAGTCTCTCTCTCTCTAATAAATAAATAAAATCTTTAAAAAAAAAATTAAAAGTTTTGAGAAGTAATATAAAATAAAATGTTTATGCTCCTTCTTCACCTCCCAGCACCCCGCTGCTATGCCTGTGTCCCCCTGTATGCAACAAGGGCCACCCGGCCACCACCTGGGCTCAGTGCTATCCTGGGCTGGAGGACCAGTTCTTTCTGGAAAAAAGATCCTTAAAGGGACCATGGCCAGAAGCTTGGGAGATGACTCAGTAGTTCCTGGTTCTGTGACTTTACCCACTGACGGGCTCAGACTGAAATCAAAGGTTCAAATTCTGGCTCTGCCACCGAAAGTTGTGTGATCCCGGGCAAGTCTCTGAGCGTCTCTAGGCCTGTTTTCTCTGCCATAAAATGGACATGGCTCCTACATCATAGGTTTGGGTAAGGAGTAAAGAAGCTGTTCACATCAAGGATAGCAAACGCATGACCATGTGGCCCAGGAAAGCAACAGGGGTGAGCTGTCCTGTAGGGTGACCCAGCAGAGGGCACAGGCCCCCTTGTGGGAAGTTGCTACTCAGTGCTGGCTGACTGTTCTCCTGTGGGAAGACAGGCCCATGGGCGACATTTCCCCAATTTGCCAAGAAAAAAAAAATAGAAATTTATATTTTTATGTAAAACTCCTAAATTTTAGACCTTGGCAATGAATTCAGTTTTTAAATGCTGCGAGCCAAACGAAACACATCTGGAGGGCCAGGAGCTTGTAATTGCCCATGGATGCCGAGTGATAATGACTGGCATCTCGGGGATACTCACTAGGCTCCACAAGCACAGATGAGCTTGTCTCGCCCGGCTTCTCCCCTTTTCTTTGGGTCCTGACCATCCCATTAGCAGGCGAGCTCCGAGCTTCCTTGTGAGAGGATACAGAAATCTTCACAAGCTCACTCAGCTGAGCCCGAATCTCAAAGTTGCAGGGGTCCTGCCCTGCGGGCTGTGCTGGGGTTTGTTGCCACTCAGACACTTCCCCCCTGGGCGTGCAGGGCGTGCAGGGCGTGCAGGGCGTGCAGGGCGTGCAGGGCGTGCAGGGCGTGCGCCGCATGCGCGGCGCGGACGACGGCGCAGGACGGCACAGACGGTGCGCACGGCGCGGATGGCGCGGTAACTCCCCGCAGGCGGTCATGGGCAGCTTGGCAGCCTCAGAATGTGTCTGTGTCAAGGGGAGGGGAGCCCTTCAAAGGCGCCATCTTGGCTTCCTGCCTCTTAAATTCAAAGCTGGCCTCTGGAGGCGTGAAGGATCTTTGCTCTGGGTAATCATCCTCCCTGAGAGGAACTCTTTGGGGTTCTGGTACTGTCCTCGGAAGGTGCACATCTGGAGTTGGTCCTTCAGTTCTGGTATGGGTGTTTGTGTGTGTGTGTGTGTGTGTGTGTGTTTGTGTGTGAGGGGTGGAGGGTTAGGGGCACGGAGGGGTTGGTGTGTGTGTGTGTGTTAGGGGTGGAGGGTTAGGGGCGCGGAGGGGTTTGTGTGTGTGTGTGTCTGTGTGTGTTGGGGTGGAGGGTTAGGGGCACGGAGGGGTTGGTGTGTGTGTGTGTGTGTGTGTGTGTGTGTGTGTGTGTGTGTGTGTTAGGGGTGGAGGGTTAGGGGCACGGAGGGGTTGGTCTTTAATTTTCTTTGTTTTTCTCCTTTCTTTCCTCTTCCTCCCACCCCTTCTTTTTTTTTTTTTTCTTTCTTTTTTTTTAACAAGTAGGTTTTTGAGAGCTTGTTTGGAGGTTCTAGCAAGGGGAGCACAGCTACTCGTATACCCTTTACCGAAAACCGGTCCTCTCCTCAATCGGGAAGGTCGTCCCCTTCGACGGCGCATGCAGCTTCGGGAGGGACGCACAGGGAGCGGTGAGGGAGGAAGGGGACACCTGTCTAGCCTGCCAAATCACCCCAATCAACCCTGGCTGTCAGTGAGGTGGCAGATGTCAAAGCCAGATCGCCCTCACATCCGTAAGTAGGCTTTTATATGAATGATGCATACTTACTAAAAATTTTTTTTTAAAGATTTTATTTATTTATTTGAGATAGAGACAGTGAGAGAGAGCATGAGAGGGGAGAAAGTCAGAGAGAGAAGCAGACTCCCTGTGGAGCTGGGAGCCCGATATGGGACTCGATCCCAGGACTCTGGGATCATGACCTGAGCCGAAGGCAGTTGCTCAACCAACTGAGCCACCCAGGCGCCCCTAAAAATTTTTTGGCTCAGAAAAGTTCAAAGTACAAAGTATAAAAAAAACAAAAACAAATGCAAAATCTTGCTTCTCAGAAAAATCAGTGATAACTCAGTATCTTCCGAAATGTCTCTTTAAATATAGATAAACTGATATAGAAATAAGTATTTAATGTTACATAGTTGGGCTCATTATATATCTGTGCAGTTGTACAACTTGCTTTTTTCTCTAAAGCACGAGTCTGGGGATGTCTTTCCCTGGCAATGCATTCAGATCTACACACCATGGGTGTGGCTGCAGAATGATTCAAGGATACGCCATAAATTATTCATTAGGTTCCCCGTTAGGAAGCTACACAAACTCCCCTTGTCAAGGTCCCCAGAGCTTCTCCCCACCCACCATCCCATGCATGGACACAGGGGCAGCCTCCTAACTGGCACCCCTACTTCCGGCCCTTCCTCTGACAATCCATTCCCACAGGGCACCCTGAGCTGGTTTGTAACCCTGGCCAACAGATCATGTCAGTCCTCTTTAGAACACTTGAATCTCTTCCCATCACTCACAATGAATTCTCAACCTCTTACTATGGCCTAACAGGACTAACATTTTCATGATGTGGCTTTGCCCACCTGGCTTTCGCTGGCCTGCAAGATCGTTCATTCTATTCTCAACCTCTGCCCGCAAGCCTTTTCCCTTACCCCCATCAAGGCTGATCGCCTTGTCCCTGCCAGTCATTGTGCCATTACTCTGCTTTTTATTGTCTTTACAATACTTATCACTAAGTGAAATTGTCTTATTGACTGGTTTCCAATTTTATTATTGGCCGCCAAGGGCAGGGAACTTGATCCTATCAAGCAGAACCCTGCCAGGTACCCAGTGGTAAGACTGAGCAATCCTTTGGTGAATAAATGAGCCAACCACTCAGCCTTCACAAAACCCAACACTCTTATATCCTGATTTCCCCCTTTCTCGGATTTTCCTATATCTCTCCCTTAAAATAATTTTGCTTTTATTTATTTATTTTTAAAGTTTCACTTATTTATTTCAGAGAGAGAGCGAGCCCACGAGCCAGCAGGGGGAGGGGCAGAGGGACTCGGGGCTCCATCCCAGGACTCCGAGATCATGACCTGAGCCAAAATCAAGAGTTGGCCGTTCAATGGACAGAGCCATCCAGGTGCCCCCAAATAATTTTGCGTTCAAAAGTGAGCTTCGTGTCTCTCTCTGCTCCTCTCTGTCTCTCTCTCTTCTGCGTGCAGAACAGCCCAATCCAGAATCCAGCCCCGGCCCTTCTTAGTTCTATCTCCCATACTCGAGCACCTCACTCTCGCCAGGTGGGGTTCTTGACCTCCTTTATACATGCCTGCTTCTGCCAGGAAGTCTGCTCATGCTTCTACTTTCTCTCTCTTGCTCTTGCCATCAGGCCTCTGGGGTCCAAACTTTCCCTCAGTCCAGCTATAATTTCACTGCTCCCAGGAGCTGGTCCTGTCTTTGGAGGCAAGAATGATCTTTTTCTCTCCTCCATACTCACGTGACACTTTATCTTTTCCACCCTTGAGACATTAGCACTTTATGCCTTCCAGTATTGCCATTTGTATCCCTAGCTTAATCTTTCCTACCAGATTGTGGGTTCCTTGCCAGGAGAGATTATGGCTTGTTCACTGTTTTTCTAACAGTTAACATCGAGAAAATGAGTTGCATACATTAGCTCTTTTAATCCTTATCAGGACACTCTTGAGTTGGGAACTGTAAGTAACCTCATTTTACAGATGAGGAGGCTCTGAGAGTTTAAGAAACTTGCCAGCTGGGAAGTGCAGGAGTCAGTATTTGAACCCACAGCCTGAAGCCTTAACTGTGAAGCCAGAGCAGTTCATCTTGGTGCCAACGGCAAAAGCCCCTTTTCCGTTGTTTTTCTTCTCTCAGCTCCAGAACCCTCAGGCCTTTGAAGTGCAGGACCTGCGGGGATACTGTTAGTGTTAATGAAAACAAATCAAAGGACTGAACGGCTTGAATCAAAATCTGAGTGTCTGCCTGCAGGGCCAGCATTGTTACTCACTGATGATTCAAGAGCCAGGCTGGAGCAGCCAGGCAGGGATGGGTGATTTCCGTGACACTGTTGCACTGAAGTGCTTCTCTGAATTCTGCCCATGCCTCCATCTGTCTGATCTTGCCCAGCTGGGAATGCGCTAGGTGACTTGTTAGTTTCTGTGACTCTCCACCCCTGCCCGCCTCAGCTCCCCCCTCACCTTCTTCACCTCCATTTTCCTTGCTATTCCTTTTCTCTTCCATTAGCTCTCCCCTCTTTCCCAAAGCTTCCTGCTTAGTGATCTCTCAGTGGAAAATGTCCTTGACAAATGTGTGACTTTGGGCAAACCCTTTGCACTGCACCATGAGTAGCCATTTCTGCCTCTTCTGTAGATGATGTGGTTGGGCCACTGATGAGGAAATGGTGGCCCAGAGAGGGGATGGACTCTGCCTAAGGTCACGCAGCAAGAGTACGGCTGGCACTGAACCTACATCCATACAAAGTACAAAGGGTATCAGTGAGCCCTTATGGACCCACCACCCAGCCTCAACAATTGGTAGCTTGCGGATGATCTCATTTCATTATTCTCACCCATTTGCCCTCCCCCAGATTACTTTGAAAAATCTCAGAAATCATGTATCGTTACATATTGTTTAAATGAGCCAAAGATGACCTCTGTGTGTGCATTGTTTATTTCTTTCTATTTCTGCAGGTTGAGACTCATTAGCTTAAAAGCCTGGGGGAGCCAAACTCAAATTTTTACACATTTCATTGTTTTCAAAATATCCCAAATAATCAGATTCTTAGCGGCTTAGAGTCAGCCTTCTTCCCACACCTCTGATACCTCAGCCGGCATCTGCTGACTGTTGATGAGATGGAGCCTCATGGTTATGAGACCCCGAACTGCCTCTTGGAGTTCTCTGACCCAGAGACTCCCCACGGTACTGATGAGTGACATATGTCATCTGGACACCTAGGTCTCTGTCTGATCTCCCACGCCCCAGAATGTTCCCTTGCCTCCTTCCTCCCCTAAGCTCTGGATGGTCTTGTGCTGAGATGGACTTCCCCCTCTTGCCAATAAGATTTGTTGTATGTTGATGCTTCTCATGCTCATATGCTTTTTCCTTGATCAGTCCTCAAATCCCTCAAGTCCTTCACGATTCTCTCTCTCTCTCTCTCTCTCTCAATCTCTCAATCTCTCGGGCCTTGCAATTTGCTGAAGAAACAAGCTGTCCTGTAGAGTTTCCCACGGATAGATGAAATTTACAGATTGTACCACCCTGGCGGTGGTTAGCACGGTTCTTCTGTCCTTTGAAGTTGGATCCAGAGGCTCGATCAGATTCAGTTTCAATCTTGTTCAGCAAGTCTGTTTCATAGGTGGTGCCTCGTTCTTCCACTAGGTTTATCATGCCTGATTGACTTGCTTGTGATGTTAACAGTTGTTGCCTGTTCCCAGGCTCATTAATTCATTAGGGGCTGCAAAGTGGTAACATTCTTCTCCATTTATTAGCTGGAATGTTTCTGGAAAGAGAAATTTCCCCTTGTTTACTTATTATGTTCCCAGTGATATCTTTTGAATAGAGAAGGCAGGATAAAGACTAGATTCTTTCCATTTCTTCACCAATTTTCAACTTTTAAAAGTTGATTATCTTGCATCCTCCATGGTGTTCAAATATCTTATTTTGTCCTAATGTCATAATGAATTCTTTTTTTTTTTAAAAAGATTTCATTTATTTGAGAGACAATCATAATGAATTCTTGGATTTAAACATACCGAATGTGTTTTAATCTATTGCAGTTATTGTCCTTATTGATGCCCCAATTATCCCATATTTGGCCAGTGGGAACATCTTCAAGTGGATTAATGGTTCTTTTGACATGTCTTAAGTAGTTGTTGATAGTCTTCTTATTATCAGGAATAAGATATTCTAAGCTCATCTTGTACATTATTTTTTAAATTATCCCTGACCTGAATCAACCACTTCTCCGAGAATCCCTAGTTCCTTTGGTGGGAAATGATATTTCAGGATCACACTATGGTTATTAAGGGAGCTTATTGGCACTGGTTGGCTATGATTTTTAGGCTTTTTCAGTAGATAGAGCTTGAAAATCTTTTTAAGGATAAAGTATGTCTTGTGTTCAATAGCAGTCCTTTCTATTTAAATTCAGTGCTTTAGGATTTTTTTTTACTTAACCTTTTAAAAATTTTCCACTAGCGTGTCCTTTCTCCTAAGTTGAGAATCCAGGTCCTCAATGACAATGACAGCATTAGAAAATCACTTAAGTCCTCATTTCCTTTGTCCCGCGGTACAGTCTGAAAGTGACAATACCAACAGTACCACCGGCAAGTCATCACTGGAGAGAGCTTAGAGTTTTCTCTCACAATTATTTTTGTCCTTGGCATGTATGCTATTAAGGATGTACAGTCATATTACGATATTTTAAAGTCACTTGGAATATTTCTCTATATATGCTATGCCACCAAATACATATATAATTGATTTCATTTAAATTTTTTCTTTCAGTTTTTCTTTCCATTTTTTAAATTGAGGTACAGTTTACACAGCAAAATGTTCAGATCTTGAGGTTTTTACTTTGCAAATGGTTTTATGTTTGATGACTCTTGATAAATGCATGTATCTGTGTAACTTGTACCACTAGCAAGATATAAATTGTCCACAGCTCAGAAAGTTCCTTTCTAGCTGTGAAATAAGATTTGTCTCTGCCTCCAGTTCCTGAGATAGATTTATTAAAATCCTTCTAAATTGGGGTGCTAGGAGCACTTTTGTTCTAATATTTGGTCTTCAACCCCAATTTCTGACACAGAACTCCTAAATCTCTTGGGATTTCCTGGGTGGTAGGAGCAGCTTTTGTTCTGAGGCAACTCTTGGTGGGCTCTTGGATGGGGGTGGGTCACCAGAAAGACCACCCATAATTAGAAGCTTGGTACTTTCAGCCCCACCCCCCATTCTCCAGAGAGGGGAGGAGCCTGGAAACTGAATTAGTAACTGATCATATCTATTGATGATGCCTCTATAAAAATCCCAAAAGTATGGGGTTCGGAGAGCTTCCAGGGTGGTGAACACTTCTGTGTCCCAGGAGGGTGATAAACCCAAGCCCCACAGAGACAGAAGCTTCTGGACCTTGTCCTATGCATCTCCTCATCGGGCCACTCATCTATATCCTTTAGAGGGAACTGGTAAGCATAGCTGGCTGTTTCCCTGAGTTCTGTGAGCCATTCTAGCAAATTGTTCAACCCAAAGAGAGGGCCGTGGGAACTCCAGTCGTAACTGTTCTGTCAGAAATACAGGGGACCACCTAGGACTTGTAAGTGGCATCTGAAGTGGGGACAGCCTTGTGGGATCAGCTGACTCTAAGTCCAGGTAGACAGTACCAGAACTGAATTGAGTATCAGGACGTCCAGATAGTGTTGAAGAATTGGTCCAGATGAGGAAAACCCTACACATCTTGTGTCAGAAGTACTGTGTGAGAATAAAGGAAAACACTGTGTGTTTCCTAGCACTATCTGTCCTTCCCCTACCCTACGCCCACCCTAAGGCAGCAATTCCTTGGGTATCTTTCACCACAGAACGGTTGGAATTTTACGTATATGGATTCATATAGTATGAGCTCTTCTATGTTCAGCTCCTTTCACTCAGCATAAGGTTTTTGAAATCCATCCATGTCGTATGTTTCAGCAGTGTGTTCCTTTGTATTACTGAATACTATTCCATTTATGAGAAGTCATCACTTGATTATCCATGCTCCTCTTGATAGACAGTTGAATTGTTTTCCAGTTTTGGTAATTATAAATAAAGCTGCTAGGATATTCTCATGCATAGTCTTTTTGTGAGCACTCCTAGGTAAATATCTAGGAGTGGAATTGCTGGTAGGTATGTGTTCACCCTTATGAGAAACTGCCAGATCATTTTCCCAAGTGGTTGACCAATTTTATGGGGCTGTCAGCAAAACATGGTGGTTCTAGTAACTCCACATCCTTGCTAACATTTGAAGTTGCTGATCTTTTCAGTTTTACCTGCTTGAAGGACTTATATCTCATTATGATTTAAATGCACATTTCCCTGATTAATAATAGAACCACTTTTTCAGTTGCTCCTCAGTCATTTGTATGTCTTCCGTTTGAAAGTGTCTGTCTCATTGTTTTGCCATTTAAAAAAAACTAAATTGTTCCGGCTGTTGGGTTATAAGACTGCCTAATATATTCTAGATAAAAATCCTTTGTTAGACATTTGTATTGTGAGCATTTTCTCCTACTTGTGGCTTTCTTTTCCATTCTCTTGATGATGTCTTTGATGAGCAAAAGTTTTTGATTTCGAGAAAGACAAATGTATCAATATTTTATGATTAGTGCTTCCTGCGTCCTGTCCAAGAAATCTTTGACTACCCAAGCTTGATTATGCTTACTATTTGCATGGTGTGTCTTTTCAGATTTCTTTACTTTCAGTCTTGTCTTTGCCTATTTATTTATTTATTTTTGATTATTTATTTATTTATTTATTTATTTAAGATTTTATTTCTTAGAGAGAGACAGCGAGAAAGGGAACACAAGCAGGTGGAGTAGGAGAGGGAGAAGCAGGCTTCCTACGGAGCAGGGAGCTCGATGCAGGGCTCGATCCCAGAACCCCAGGATCATGATCTGAGCTGAAGGCAGATACTTAATGACTGAGCCACCCAGGCGCCCCTTGCTTTTATATTTAAAGAGCATTTCTTGACAGTATGTAGCTGGGGCTTGCTTTTTTATCTGGTCTGAAAATTTCTACCTTTGAATTGGAGTGTCCAGTCTTACTTTAATGTAAAGTCATCCAGTTATTGATCTGGTCAGCTTAGAGTCTGTCGTCTTGATATATGCTTTATATTTGTTCATATGTCCTACCTTCCTTTTCCCCCCCCCCTATATTTTTTTTCCCTCTGCATTCTTTTAAATTAATTATTTTTAGTATTCTCTCTTATCTCCTCTGTTGGCTTTCTAGCTAGACTTCTCTGTTTTATATTTAGTGGTTGATTTGCAAAAACAATATGCATCCTTAACCTATCATAGTCTGCTTAAAGTTAAAATTTCATTAATTCCACAGGTAATATAAAATAGTAGATTTCCATTTACCCCTTACCCATCCTTTCTGTGATCATCATACATTTTACTTCCACATATGTTATAAACTCCACAATGCATTATCTCTTTTGCTTTAAACCATTATATTTTAAAAAATTATATTTTTACATTTTATAAAATATATTATATTTTTAAAAATTAAAAACAAGGACATTTACTGTTTTCAGTTCTCTTTGTTTCTTCAGCTAGGTTCATGTTTCATCTGAAGAACCTTAGCATTTTTCCCAGTGCAGATCTACTGATGACAAATCCTTTCAGATTTTGTTCTTCTGAAAATGTCTTTATTTTGCTTTCCTTTCTGAAGGTTATTTCCCTGGATATAGAATTCTGGAATAACAGAGTTGGTTTTTTTACCCCTTTCTCTCAGCACTTTCAATATGTCATTACATTTTTGTCCCCTGACTTACATTGTTTTTAGTAAAAAGTGGGTGGCTGTCCATTTTTATCCAATATATAATATATCTTTTGGCCTTGGCTGCTTTTAAAATGTTCTTTGTATCTTTGGTTTAAGCAGTTTGATCCGTAATATGCCTGCATGCGCCCTGTGTTTATCCTGCTTGAGGTCCATTGAGCATTCTGAAGGAAACTGATACTTGACAAATTTGGGAAGAATAAATTGACCATTATTTCTTCAATACTTTTTCTTTCTTAATCTCTCTCTCTTCTACTCCTGGAGCTCTAATTACATGCATGTTAGAACGTTTGATATTATCCCAATAGTCACTGAGACTCTGCTTCTTTTTTTTTATTTTAAAGCCTTTTGGCTTTACTTTGGATTGATTCTGTTGTCATAAATTCAATTCCACTGACCTTTTCTCCTTCACTGCCCAAAATAGTTTATCCAACTGAATTTTTAAAATTTCGGATATTTTACTTTTTGGTTCTAGAATTTCCATTTTTTATAGTTTCCATTTCTATACTGATACTCCTCCATAGGTTCACTCATTCTATCTATATTTTCCTTGAAATTAAAAAAATATATTTATAATTATTTGTCTACTAATTACAATATTTCTGTCATCTCTGGACCCATTTCTCTTGATTACTACTCATTATTTTTCCTAGTTATAGTCTTCTTTCCTTGTTTTTTCACCTGTTTAATAACTTTTGATTGTATGATGGATATTTTGGGTGCTATGATATTGAATCTGGGATTTGGGGTTTAAACAGTTTTGGATTTTTTTTCTGGCAGGCAGTTAATTTACTAGTGGATCAGCTTGATCATTTTTGTGATGGTGTGTCTAGAGTAGTCCTTACTTGGGAGCTATAGTAGCTCTCTACTCTAGGGGGTGGCTTGGGCAGCATCTCCGTTGAATGCCGAGAATGTTCAGTAGGTCTCTCTGATCTGGATGACCATACCTCATATGCTTCCCAGAGTTATGACTTTAGAATCCACATTCGTGTTCCTTTGTAACTATTTCTCTGCCAGGCTTTCCCGAATCTAGTCATGTATATTTACTCTTCGTATTAAGCTAGGACTTAAGGGGACTCCTATGTAGATTTCAAAGCTCTTTATTCTTCTTTTTTAAAAAAGATTGTGTTTTTATTTACTTATTTGAGAGAGAGTGAGTGTTTGTGTGCTGGGGTGGGGGGAGGAGCAGAAAGAAAGGAACAAGCAGATTCTGCGCCAAGACTGGAGCCTGACATGGGGCTCAAGCCCATGACCCTGAGATTATGACCGGAACTGAAACCAAGAGTTGGATGCTCAACCGACTGAGCCACCCTGGCGCCCCTCAAAGCCCTTTCTATGCACAAGTCCCTCCTGTCTGTTACCCAGTCCTGCAACTTCAACTGCCTCAGTAGCGGGAACTCTGTCTATCCCCTCCTCTCAGCAAAACAGCTTTGCTCTACTTGAAGTCCACTTCCCTGTGCTGCATGGTCTAGAGCAGTACCCCCAAGCCGAGAGTCCGGGTAATTTCTCTAACGGATCATAGTCCTCAAATGCCTGTCGTACAACATCTAAAAACAGTTCCTTTATCTGCGTTCCCATGGTTGAAGGGCTGGTCCAGTCTCAGTTACTCTGTCACTCTAAAGCAAACGTCATTCAAAAAAATTTTTTTGGAGTTTCTTTTTGTAATTCAATTTCTTTTATAATTCCATAGGATATTTGCATGATTACAAATCAAATATACAAAACAAAATTTATTCATAGAAGTCTAGCTGGTATTTCTGTACCTTCTGCCCTATATCCTTCATTCTATTTTAGGTAACAATTAAAAATAATATGTATAGTTTATTTTCTGTTCTTTCTTTTGATAATATCAGCAGATGTGCGTGCATGTGCGTGTGTGTGTATGAGTTTGTGTATGTGTGTTTTGTCTTCACCCCTTATTTCGATAAATAGTAGTATACTCTACATACTTGTCTCCACTTTGCCTTTTTTCATGTAACTATGCATTCTGATGGCCACTCCATACTCATATCAAAAGATATGGCTCCTTCCTTCATTACAGTTGCATAGTTCTCGATTATAAGAGTGACTAACTTGTCCCTGTTAGTCCAGCACTACCCAACTTTTAGCACTGAAAGTTCCCTGTGTCCAAACCAGGTTGGTTGTTTGTCCTGTTGTTTTATGAGTATTCTATAGTTTTTTCAACCAGTATTGGATGGCTATGTGGGTTGTTTCCAATCTTTTACAACTACAAATAGTTCTCAATGAGTAGCCCTGTGCGTATATCTCTTCATATTTCTTGCCAGGGTATATTTGAGTTTTATTTTTAGAAATGGGCTTGCTGGTTCAAAGGTAAAGGCATATGTAATTTTTCCAGGTATTTTGAAATTCTCCACCCTACGGATTGTACAATATGTGTTTCTACCAGCAAAGCTTGAGATCCTGTTTCTCCAGGGATTCTCCAACAGAGAATTTGTCAAACTTTAATTTTTCCAATTGAATAGGTGAGAAATTATACCTCAGTCTAGTTTTAATTTACATTTCTCTTATAATGAACACATTTGAGTGCCTTTCAAAAGGTTAAGAGCGACTTGCATTTCTCGTAGACTGTTGGTATAATTCTGTAGCTTGTCTTTCTATAGTTTTGCAGGTCTTTTCTCTCATTTTAGAAGCTTGTGTGCATATAGATATATGAACTCTTTGTGATAATCACTCTTTGTGATAAGTTGCACTTATTATTCCCATTTTATTGTTTATCTTTTCATTTTGTTCCTAACAACTTTTGCCATGGAAAGAAAACTTTTTTGAATGTAACCAGTAAATCTTTATTTTCCTTATTGCTTATGGATTTTGGGTCACAGCTAGGAATGATTTCCCCATTCCCAGGCTACAGAAGAATTCAACAACTTTTTTTTTTTTTTTAGTGCTTATATGGTTTCCTTTCTCACATTTACATTTCTGATCCATCTGGGATTTATCCTGATGTATGACATGAGGAATGAATCCAAAGATATCTTTTTTCTATATGGTGCTTTAATTATCTGGATATAATTTCAAAGTCCATGATTTTTCCTCTGATTTGAGTTGTTGTCTTTATTGCTTATTAAATTTATGTATGAATAGGTCTTTTCCTGAACTTCCTGTTCTGTTTTATTTCAGTCATAGAGGCTTCACAGCATGGTTCAGTATCCAGTAGAGCTAGATCCCCATTCTTTGTTCTTTCTCAGGATTTTCCTCACTGTTCTTATTTGTTTTCCTTCCAAATGAAGGAATCAACTTATAATCAACTTGTTTAGCTGTGGGGAAAAAAATCTAAAGATATTTTTATTGGGAATACCTAGGTTTTATAAATTAGGGAGAATTGATGTCTTCATGACATTGAGACTTCCTATCCAAAAACACAGTATCAGAGCATGTTTTGTTCATTTCTTTCTTTCTTTCTTTCTTTCTTTCTTTCTTTCTTTCTTTCTTTCTTTCTTTCTTTTTCTCTCTTCCTCTCTTCCTCTCTTTCTTTCTTTCTAGATTTATTTATTTGAGAGAGAAAGAAAGAGCATGCATGTGGGAGGAGGGGCAGAGAGAAAGAGAGAGAATCCCAAGCAGACTCCCCAATGAGCATGGAGTTGGACATGGGTCTTGATCCCATGGCCATGAGATCACAACCTGAGCCAAAACCAAGAGTCTGATGTTCAACTGACTGAGCCACCCAGGTGCCTTGAGGATGTTTCTTCATCAGATTAGGGAATTGGTGAGATGCTGTGTGTAGTTACGTGGCTGAGGACCACAGGGTCTCACAAGTCTTCCTCAGCTGAGCCCATGCCACCTCTTCCAGGAAGCCTGCCTTCTTTTCTAGGGAAATGACCTCTCCATCCTCTGCAGCAATCTTGTGATTCACTTTAAAACTTTTGAGTACAGATTCTACCCATACATCTGTGTACCCTCTTTCATCTTCTGGGCTAAGAGCTTTCTGAGAGCTGGGTATGTATTACAAAACACAGTCATACTGATAAAAGGTAAGCTACGAGTAGAGACTCTGAGCTGGGTGCCTCACATCACCTATTTCATAGCTTTCCCTTGGGGTCACCACTTAGCCTCTGGCAAGCCAAACCTGACCCATGTGTTTGACCTGCGTGGAAATTTTTTAAATTTTGCATTAGTTGCCAACATCTAAAAATGATAAGATTTTGCATAAAAATATCAATTTTCAGATTCTCTAAAGTAATAGAAGCCCTGGCCCTGCTGGGCCACATTCCCAGAGGACAAGGGCCAGTGAGAATAGAGCAGCCGCCGCTCCCTTCCCACCAGGCACGGACATTCCAGTGTTCCCCCTCCCTCTCATTTGTGTTACCTGCCTGGGGCCTGGAAGCATCTGAATCAGTATTTCTTCTCAAAACCACTGGTAAAGGAAGGAATGAAATCCCTGGCCCATAGTGGGAGCTCAGCAAATATTTGTGGAATGGATGAATCCCCATGTCCCGATCGGTGCTGAGAGCTGAGCTGACTTAGCAAAGGTCTCCTGGCCAGTGGATAGCAGAGGAAGACTCTGCCTTGCCGTGTAGCCCAGCGGTGTTTGACAGCTCTCCAAGTGCTGGCCCATGCATTCTTTCTCACTTATTAGCTGGTTAATGGCCATGGACTTGGTCTCAAGCCCTTAACTGTCTTGGCTGTTCTCAGATGGAACGTTAGTAACCGCTCCATTAACACAGACCCTAGGGAGGGAGGTTTTGGACCTTTGGGGAGAAATGGGCCCTGGTAACTTTATAGCTTCATAGAAATGGGTCTGAGTCTCTCTTGCTTTTTATTCCTCTTTCCCCCCTAGGTCCCCCAGGCCTTATGAAACCTGCTGAGAGCTGGCATCCTGGGGGGACGCTGTGGAGGCAGAATGAGGTTTGCCCAGGGCTAGGGAAGCCCACACCCTCTGCTAGAGTTGCTTTGCCTCTTTGGAGGGAAGAGCAGAGGGCTCCAAGCTCCCCAGGTCTTAGGTCTCCTGATCCCCCAGGTACCAGGGCTTCACCAGACAGTGGCCTTTAAAAAGAAAAGCTAATTGGGTTTTTCCCATTGGGCTTCTCTTCTGTACCAACTGCTGTGCCACTGGGGAAGGCCTGGGAGTGGTGGGAGGTCGCTCAATAGACATGGGCCTGCTTTCCAGTAGGAGAAGCAGAAAAATAAACTTGCGAGAAAAGATGGGTGCCCTGGGACCCCTTGGGTTGAGTGCCTGACTAATGCAGGGACGGCCACCAGGGGAAGTTTGGAGCATCAGCTGGACATTTGCTGAGTAGCAGAGCCCTCAGGCCTGGTCTGGGTTGCCCTGGGGACCAAGGGTGCTGAGCAAGTGGTGGGTGTGCTCAGCCTGGTCCCCCGAGTTTGGGCGCAGACATGAACACAGAGCGCATAGAGACTGGTGCTGAGGAAGGCAGTGGGGATGGCTGGAGCTGCCCGGGCCAGCTGGGTGATGATGGGGTTCAGGACACGCTACCCCAAAATATGGCACCCCGGCATATGAAAGATTTTAAGCTGAAGGGGTTTGAGAAAACAGCCGGAGTGGGAAGGTCACTCTCACTGCCATCACTCACCTTGAGGCAGGTCATAAAACCCTCCTGTGAGAGTCCTCTCGGGGGCACCGAGCTTGTATGCCAGCTGCAGCCCCATTTGGAAGTGCTTGCTACGATTTACAACCTAGAAGGCAGTCAGTGCTCGCTACAGTTCAGCCGGGAGCTGTTTGACCTGGCCTCTGCCTGCCGATCCCTGGAGGGAAGGAGCATTCTCATCCCTGAAGACAGTGAACCTAGAGAGGGGTCCGTGCAACAGTCCTTGCTGAGTTCCCCCCAGGTAACTCACTTCCTCTCTACTCCCTGACCTATCATAGTCCACCATGACTGTCCGCTATGCATCAAACCTGGCATAAAAATATTCAGGTTTAGTCATTTCTTCATTTCCTTATGAACGCTTGCATGTTATGTAAAACATGATTAAATACATCTGTATGCTTTTCTCCTGTTAATAGCTGTCACTTAAATGTTCAGACCCAGCCAGAGACTCTAAGAGGGAAACTTCGTCCTGCCCTACAGTGAGTAGGGAGCTGGTGTGTGGTATGCACCCCAAGACCCAAAGGACTGTGTGGTCAGGGGCTCCCACAGCTCCGTGCAAAAGGAGCCTGGAGACTTCCAAAAGGGGCTGCGGCTGGCACGAAAGGAGAAGGGCTATCATGGCCTGCAGACAGGGCTGAAGGATGAGTGGGCTGCCCCTCTCTGGGGAGTGCTCAGAGCTGCTGTTGTTAAACTACATTAATGCCACCCCGGGGAAAGCAGCCATACCAGGGATGCAAAGACCACTGGAGCAGCAGAGACCACCCGCACCTCATGGAAAGTCACAGACCCTTTAAGAGGCAAGGAACCCTCCCCCCAACCTCCTGGAGCTCGGAGGGGTAACACATCAGCTCCTTGTCTTGGACATGGGATGTCAGAGGAAGGAGAGCCTAGAATCAGAGAGGAAGGGAGGTGCATATCATTCTGCGGTGCAGAGAAGAGGGGGTGTGAATGAGCAGGGCGAGCCCCTCTCCCAGTTCTGGTCCAGCCCACGTGAGGAGGAGGGGAGAAATGAGATTTAAACAGGACGGGACTTTAATTGGCCAGAATGTTTTGGCATCTGCTGAAGTGATCGTTATCAAATGGGTAAGGTGGTAGATATGATTGTACGACCAGAGGCAGAAATAGGAAAACAAGCCATTTCATATCAGTGGCTCAATAAATCACTTATTTGCCTATTATATCACTGAATTCCCCAAACAACCATATAACGCAGGTTCTGTTACGGTTTCAGTCTAAGAGATGAGGGAACCAGGATCCAAGAGATTAAGAAATAGAAAACCACACAGCTAATGAGTAGCTGAGCTGGGATCTGAACTCACATTATCGGATTCTGAGGCTCAGTCTTTGAACAGCATTGCCTCCCCAGAGGACAGCCGGCTATCTGCCTAAACCCAGGGATGGGGAGCTCACCACCTGTTCAGAAATCATACTGCATTTTCAGATGGCTGTTGAAATAACTTACATTTTTACAGGTTTTACAGGCTTTGTGGTTAGCACAATTGACAGTCATTCAGGATGAATTTATGAGGCACCAACCACCGTGCTGAGCACCTCCCAACTTCTCTGCGTGGAGGGCTTGGCGGGCAGTCCTTTCATGTGTCTCCTGCACCTGAGAGAAGGAAGACACAGACTTTGTGACTTGCCTGCGGTCTTTCAGAGCTAGGACCACTGCTGCCAATGGGCACTTTTTTTTTTAAGATTTTATTTGAGAGAGAGAATGAGCGAGAAGGCAAGAAAGAGAGAGAAGGAGCAGGGGGGAGGGCAGAGAGAGAGAGGGAGAAGACTCCCCACCGAGCAGGGAGTCTAACTCCGGGGTTATGACCTGAGCTGAAAGCAGATGCTTAGCCGAGAGAACCACCCAGGCGCCCCCCAACAAACATTTCTTGAGTGCCCGCTAGGTGCCAGGCACTGTGTTAAGTGTTCCACACGGTCCTCTGAGGTTTGGAAACTCCTGTCCAGTACCCCTTCCACTGCCCCAGCTGGCTTTCCCAAGCTTCTGCTCTCGCTCCCTGCTTATCTGCTGTGAAGCCTGTGTTTCTCTGGCCAAAGGATTGGTTCCCCAGTGCAGCAAGGCCCATGCTGGGGAGCCTGGGAGTCTTAGAAGCAGAGAGTCTGTCTGCCTCCCTCAGCGCGAGCTCGTCACACCTGCTGACCTGCTGCTGTAGGAGGAGGTGCCGACAGTTCAAAGGATGGGCCCCTGATTAATATCTCATCCTCTATAAATAAGTGAATAAAGGCATGCTCTGTTCACACTGCCTTGCTGCCTCCTTTGCGCTTTCATCGCTCTCCGCGCCTTGTTACCACGCTGGCCTGGGGATATCAGACTTCAAACTCACAGCTAGATTCTGTGGGACTCCTTAGCTTGGCAGTGGTGCCCCCTGCCCCCAGACTTAGATCCTGCTGAGCCGTCTTCTCTCTGGACTCCCCAGGCAGTCCCTCAGAGGCTAAGCACACAGTCTTGTGAGTGTTCAGATTCCAGCTCTGTCCCTTCTTGGCTTTGTGACGGTGGGCAAGTTCCCTAACGTCTCCAATCCTCAGTTTCTAGATATATAGAATAGGGGTGGTGGAAGTAGCACCTATCCTGGAGTTAGTGTCCCAAGTAGGTAAGCGGTCACACATACAGAAACCTCGGGCAGAGACTGAGAGGCCAAAGATAGCTGCTCTGAGGAAGTGGCATTCAAGCTAAGACGTTAATGATGAGAAAGAGCTGATTCAAGAAGAATCTAAGGGCAGTTGGCTCCAGGCAGGGAAGAAACAGGGAGCATGACTCTGGGCAAGCTCTCTGAGGAAGGCCTGGCGAGGGGGAGGACTGGCTAGGGGATGGGTGGGATGGTTGGCCTGGCCTCTCAAAAGGGGTATATTGAGAGAAGATGGGGTGCGAAAGGCCAGGTTGGCAGTAAGAAGTGGCTGAAGCCCAGGGGTGAGAGAATAAAGAGAGGTTGGTGGGGGACTCTGACGTTGCCAGGAGGCCAGGGGCTGGCCCTTTGCAGCAGCCCTGGCCATCTGGGTCCACTCCAGAGTGGAGGCGGCAGGTCCTCCGTGCTTCCCACAAAGTCCCTTGTCTTTCCTAAAGTAAAACACTCTCCAGAGAGGGTGTGACTTCAACTATCTATACATGATAGGCTGGTACGTGTTTAACCACTGGCTGTCCAAACGAGTTAACAAAAAGTCACTCATTTATAGTTTTTGACAATTGTGGTGTTGGGAATATCCCCACCAAGACAGATTTGCAGCTACCAGCTTAACAGCTCTGATTGTGGAGCTGGGAAGAAATGGTGCACACTGGCTCCAGCACACTCCTTCGTCTACACCTGAGTAACAGCGACCAGTACTTGTGAAGTGCTCACTACGCATCAGGCACAGTGGTGAACCCTTTAGAAGTAGGAGTGGTTAATAGCCCCATTTCACAGGTGAGAAATGCAGACTCAGATAAATTCAGGAACTTGCCCAAGGTCACACACATAAAATGACAAAGCTGAGATTAAACTGCAGTGGACTTCATAGGAAAGTGAACAAATCCTAAATGTACCGCACGGTGGGTTTTTCCTTACGTATGCCATGCGTAACCCAGATCACGACACAGAACATCGCCAGCCCTGGCTGGCTCTTTTGTACCCTCTACTTTCGATACTCTTCCTACAAGGTAACCATCCTTCTGATTTTTATCACCATAGATTAGCTTTATCTGTGCTTGAATTTGATGCAACTGGAATCATTCGGTACTTAACCTTTTGTGTCTTGGCTTCTTTCTCTCCAATGTCATGTCTGAGAGATCCATTCATGTCATCACAGGTTTTAGAAGTTTGTTCTGTTAGGGGTGCCTGGGTGGCACCTGCTTAATAGTCAGTTAAGCACCCGACTCTTGACTTCTACTTAGGTCATGATCTCAGGATCTTGAGATCGAGCCCCACTCCGGGCTCCGTGTTCAGTGGGGAGTCAGCTTGAGATTCTCTCTCTTTCTCTCTTTCTCTAAAAGAGAGAAATAAATCTTTAAAGAAACCAGTCTGTTCTGTTGAATGGTCATATGCTTTTCCACAGCATGTGAGTGTAACACAGTGTCTATCCACTCTCCTGTGGATGGTCTGTGGGGTTTTTCCATGGAGCGTGCTTATAGTCGCTGTGATATGCTATCATTCAAGCGTGGGTGAGAATCCCTGAGTCTCCTTGTTTCTGGGGGATTTGCGTCATTAGCCTGTGGGTTAAGTGCTATCACGGGATGTATTTGTGTCTGATCGCTGCTATAACAAATTACCACAAACTTAGTGGCTTAAAGCAGCACGGATTTATCACTTTGTAGTTCTGGAGGTCAGAAGCCTAAAATAGGTTGGCAAGGCTGTGGTCCTTCTGGAGACCCCATGGGGAAAGTCTCTTTCCTTATTTTCCAGCTTCCAGAGGCTGCCTGAGTCACCCTCTGCTTCATTCATCACATTTGCTTCTCTGACTTGTACCCTTGCAATTACATTGGGCCTATCCAGGTAATTCAGGATAATCTCCCATCAAAAGGCTTAACTTAATCACATCTGGAAAGTTCTTTTTGCCATGTAAGGTAACATATTTATATGTTCTGGGGATTAGGATATGGACATCTCTGGGGGTCATTATTCTGTTTATCACACTGGACTGTCTACTGTAAGGAATCTTGATGTAATGAAAGAAGCTCTGGGGTAAGACTCAGAAAACCAGGGTTCCAATCTGCCCCTGTGGGACCTTGGGTCACTGTGGGAACTTGGGCCCCTCCTTGCCTTTCTGGGCTTTGGGTAGATATAAAATGAAGAGCTAAGCCAGATGGTCCATCTCAGAGGGGCCCTTCCTGCCTCCACTTTATCTGATTCCATACATAAGCTTTGGGCTTGGGTTCTATCCAGCCACTCTTTTTATCCGCATGTGCCCATTTCTTCCCCCCTGCAGGATAAAGGGAACAGGCATTCCGAGAAGACCCGGAAGTCTGAAGCAGATCCCCCCCTTGTCCACTCCCTTCCTCTTCTATCATTTGGCCTCTGGGCCTTTCATCCAGAATGACTTTGAAACCCTGCTATTGATTTTCCTGTCACCTCAGGTCATACCTTCCCACGCTCCATTTTCCTTTAAGTGGAGGTTTGAAAACCCAATGGGGGGGAGGGGGAGATTGCCTGCGTGATTTCAGGGGCTGGGCTGAAAGAGTAGCTTTACCAGGAGGCTGAGTGTGAAGTGCTTGGAAGGAAGTAATAAGGATGCCCTTTTATACCCACTTCTGATAAGAGCTGGTCTGTTCTTTCATTGGTGGTTGATGGCTGTTCCAGCCATGGGCTCCCAGCAGTTACTGAAAAGAGAAAGCAGGAAACCAAGTAATTTCCTTTTTGGCAAAACAGGAAGCCTACTTTGTTGAAAGTGAACCAGCTGCCTATGGGGCTGCATATAATCTGCTCGCCAAGCAGTTGGTCTTTCCCAGCTGGTATCTGGTGGCTGATCACCTCCTCTATCTATTCTCTCATTGATGTAATCATTTATTGGCACCTGCTTTTCCTACTGTGCATAGTAGTTTGTGTATGTGCTTAGAAGTCAGATATTTATTCAGTCAATAAATGCCTACTTTATATTAGGCACTTGGCTAGACACTGGGGACAAAATGACAAGCAAAACAGATAAGGGGCTTGTTCTCAAGGAGCTTATACTGATGAAGGAGATAGATGGTAATCATATAACCCCACAAAATATGGAACTGCCGTATGTTTTTATTATAATTGTCATTTATGCAATATAAAAACACAAGCAAGCAAAACTTATTTTTTTTAACTTTTTTTTACAGTATTTGAGACAGTGAGAGAAGAGCAAAACTCATTTTTTATGTATGTTCATGAGCTCTGGTATATGGATACTCATTAATCTCACTCAGTTTTTAAAGTTTTGTTTACTTATTTTGAGAGAGAGAGAGCATGTGAGAGAGTTGGGGAGGTGGGGCAGAGGGAGAGGGAGAGGACAGTCTTAAGCAGCCTCCACATTGAGCATGGAGCCCAACACAGGGCTTGATTTTATGACCCTGAGATCATGATCTGAGCCGAAACCAAGAGTTGGACACTTAGCTGACTGCGCTTCCCAGGTGCCCCAACAAGCAAAACTCATTTTACAAGGCTATATGCATGCATACTTGAAAACCCACATGAGATACACTACAGAGCAGCCCTGTGACAAAGGCTGGGGACAGGAAAGGGTGCAGGCAGCAGGGTTGAAGGACAAAGGGGAAAAGTAAAAGTGACAAGAAATAGCAAGTAGAGGAGCCTTGTGTGGCCTAACAAGAGTGTGCTGTGTACTGAAGAACGACTTACATCTGAGAACCCCTAAAAAAATTAGAAATCAACCCTAAAAGAGTCCGGGCAGACCCACAGTTCACTAGGCATCATGCAATCCGTCTCCCATGGTTGGGACGGGTGATAGGGGGATTGATTAGCACTGGAAGAGGTAAATGCCACGAACAAAAAGTTGGGGAGGCTCTGAGAGCTAATTACGAGAGGGCATGGCCTAGTTTGGGGCTTCAGAGAGGCCATCTTGGAGAAAACCTTTGAGCCAAGAATTAACTGTGTGAAGGAGAGGGTGTGATGTGGAGTGAGAAATCTGCTCAGATAAAGCTTGAGGCAGGAGGAAGTTGGGTGAGTCTGAGGGCCTTGGAGAATCGTGGAGGGTGCAGGGAGAGGGGAACGAGAAGCAATCCCTGTGGAGTTTTGAATTTACTAATTCTGCAATGAAAACTGGACAAGTTAGCTTCCAGTGTCCCCATCCATAAAATGGGTATAGTAATACTTTCCTTGCATCAGGATTCACTAAGATAAAATATGCCAAGGTCTTAGCCTAGACATTGGTCTGTTTTAATCCCAGAATAAATGGCAGCAACTATTTTTATGACTGTAAGGTGCACCATTGCTGGGAGCTGGCAGGGAAAAGATGAGATTTGGTCCCTGCCTTGGAGCCACTTCTCAGACAGTTGAAGAGATCAGCAATGGCTAGTCTGCAGGTGTGCCATAGAGTTCCTCCACTGACACTGCTGGGGGCATAAGCCCAGAGGTGGGAGCACTGACTGGCAGGGAGTCAGGGAAGACTGCTTGGAGGGGGAGGCATCTACACGCACAATCAACGTGAAGCACACATAATTCTAATCAAGTGGGAAAGCAAGGAACAGCTCCGCTCCCTCGGAGCATCTGGGATGCAGAGAGAGAAACAGCTGTGTTTCTCACCCTCCTACTGAAAAGAAGGAACTTGAAGGTGTTGCTTCTCTTATTAATCTAGCTGCGAGTGTTTTTTTAGACCAGCTGTCCTCCCCATCCTGAGACCCTGAGGAATGAGGCACAGAGCCTCTGAACAACATTAAAATACTTCCCAGGAAGAGACTCAAGCTGAGCTGGTGAGAAGCTCACAGAAGCATGAGCACCAAGGGGTGTGAGCTCAGACTGTGGGGCAGGAAATGCTCTTGCCTAGCTCTGCACCAGCTTCTGGAACAGTCTGGGACAGGTCCCGCAGCTGGAGGCCTTGGCTTCCTCACCTGTAAAATGAGACGATTGGCCTAGATGACCTCTTGATGACATTTGTACTTCTGACAATCTGTGTTTCCAAAAGGAAATGATGTGAAATGGCCACATGACTGCCTTGCTAAGATTTTGGGGACAATTTTTATTAAGAACCAAGGAGGAAATGGACGCAATCCCCAGGTCATTCTGACTCCCTCTCAAAACTTTGGTACTTGTCCCATCCATGCATTTTTAGCCCAAGTGAGTTTAGGAGTCCAAATATCTATCTGGCAGGGTAATTAACATTTTTTTTTACCTCATTTTACCTCATTTTCCTAATCTTGCCCTAGCATTGATATTTCTAAGAAATATGGGACTACAGGAAAGTCACTTAACCTTTCCAAGTGTCTGTTTCCCTTCCTTCAAATGAAGACATCTGATGGAATCATTTCTTTGGGTACCTCCAGCAATATTTTCCCTGCTCTTTTTATTTATAGCTTCGATCCCTGTGCTGGTCACTTATCTGCGGCAACAAGTGAGATGTGGAAAAAGCAACCCAGGTGGGCTACTGTCTCCCTGAAACCCAGTGTTGTGATCTGAATACACTGATGTGTTCAATGGTGCCTTTTGTAGGCCAGAAGAATAGCGAGGTGCTTACAAGCATGGGCTCTGAGCTGGGCAGCTTGGGATCAGACCTGGTCTCCGTCACTAGTTGTGTGACCTTAAGCAAGTGACGATTGAATTGAAGCATGCATGATTCTGTTTAGGCAGTAAAGCAAGAGGATTCAGTTTCCTTATCAGTAAAATGGGATTGAATATACTGCCTACTGCTTAGAGTTGTTATATGGATAACATGGAGTGCTTTCCAAATTTCTGTCTACTGTAGAGTAAAACAGAGTTTCTCTGATAAATAGGCAACTGACCCTTGGCCCTAGGGTTGGGCAAATGGGGTGGTGGGAATTGAGGCCAACTAGAGAGTGTGTATTTTTTCTAAATGGAGCAGTTTACTATAGCTGATTGTAATGTTGGTGGTCTCAGTGGTGTCAGATCACATTGTTTTTCAAGAGAAAGCAGAAACCTGGATTTTTATATGAAATGGCTTGGTCTTAAAATACTGGCTCACAGTTGTTTCATAGCACTATGAACATAAGACACAGGTGTAGCACGTGGCCCACACTCTGCCAGGGTACAACCTCCGTTAAGTGCTCAGTGAATGATAGGAAGACAACCCCATTTCACAGATATGGAAACTGAGGCCAAGGCTCAGAAAGGTGAACTGGTGTCCCCATGTTGCATGGCTGCATTGTATTGGAACCAGGGCTCTAACACAGGCCTTTTGACTCCTAATTTGGCACCCTTTTGCCAAACTGCTGGAATCCTTCTAGAACCTCATAGCCTCGATGTGAAGCTGCCTGGGGCTAACTGGAAGTCCTGTTGGGAGCTCAGAGACTGGAGATACTGTGCTTCTTGCTTCTCTTTCATATCTTTTCCTATAGTGCTTGCAGATAACAGTGGCTTGAGATCATGCCCAAGAACCCCAGCCAATGAATGGGCCTGCACGTAACATAGGCTCCCAAAAGTGGCTCAAGTTGGGAGGCACTGGGGGGCATAGGTGGTGGTGACTTGGAGCTTCCAGGCACCAGAATTTTCTCAGGGGCTCTCCTTACTTCCAAGCCTTCCAGCGTACTCACTTTTCCTGAGATCAGAGACATAAAGTGTCTTTTAGTTGCAAGGTGTCTTTTTAAAAAGTTTACAGATCAAAATAATCCTCAGTGCAAAATAATTATAAGATATAATCTCCTTTGTGGTTAAATATTTGAGCTTCAGGAAATTTTAAGCTAAAAATGGATGGTTTATTTTTAATAAAGATTAGCAAATGAAAACCTACCATAATTCTTACTGGAAAGACCTAAAGTATTTCTGCCTCTAATTGAGCTTTCAGATGCCCTCCCCCAACCTGCTTCCCCTGGGGCATTCTCCCCTTTCGGGAGACTGATGGATGTACTATATTGCCGTCTAATATCTCCCACTTGGGTCCTAATTCTCAGCCTTCATTTCCTTCTCTTTAAATTCTAGTGCAAACCAGCTCAGCCCTCCCGTCAGCATCCTGGCCTCTTACAGTCTCCCTGCCCATCAGGAAGTCCGCTCTGCTCTTTCAAAGAACCTTGTTAGGGGTGACTGGGATGTGTGTCATTGGCAAATCGCTTCTGGAAACAAGTTTCCCACTTCAGTGGGAGATGGAGCAGAGACTGTCCTGCTGAGGGACCAGCATGGCTTATCAGCCTTAGTCCCAACTCTGTTCTCTCTACTGGGGTTTTCATAATTTCTTTTCCCTCAATTGCTTCCTCTCAAAGGTATTTGCATTTAAACAAGAGTTTGCTCCCCCGCTGATTATTTTCCCCCTCTTTGATTCCATTGCAAAGAAGCCGCTGGAGTGGCTGGCATGTTGGTGTCTGGATGGGCTCCATGGCAACAGCTGGGAGTTGAATGGTGTGAACTTCACCTCTTTCCCTTTGTAGATATGGTTGGCGGAGTAGGCACACTTAGGAGAAATTTCAAGGAAGTGAAAACGGAACTGTTTGTCACCTCTGGGTCTCCTGGGCCTGCTTTGAAAACCTCTGGTTAGATTGCAATGGTAAGATTTCTCAGGGAGAAATCGCCCTCCTGGGTGATGGTTTCAAGTCAAGAGTGCACGTTATTATGTCGGGCGAATAGTGCAAGGAGCAGGAAGAACAAGGCTCCAGGTGCCTTTCTTGACACTCAGCTGGGGCAGGACCTTGGGAAGACAGGTGATCTCTAGTTAACTTGGGTGCTTTGCACACTACTGGGTAGGTGAGGAGCCTCTGAGGCTGAACGCCAGTTCCCTGTGCCCTGGGGAGCTTAGCTCACCTTGCACTCTAGCAGAAGAGTTCATCATAATAACATACAAGCTTTGCTCTCAGGCAAAGCTGGGTCTAAAACTCAGCTGCATCCCATACAAGGCTGTGACTTTAGACAAATAACTTAACTCTTTGAAGCCTCAGTTTCCCCATGGGATAAAATGAGGTTGTTAGTGGATGAGACTGCTGTTCTCAATTCTTCACAGCCTCCTTCTTCCATGTGACCTTACAGGGCACACATGTGTACAGGACTGTGTTTTCTCACCCTATGAATGTTGACTTGGCCATGTGACTTGCTCGGGCCAATGGAATGTTATGTGCTCCATGTGAGCAGAGGCCATAAATGTGCTTCTAAGGTTTGGTTTTGTTCTCACAAATATGATCCACCATCGGAAGAACATGTACTTTATAGTGTCTGGTCCAAAGAGAATGGAGACACCCATGGAACAGACTGGAACCTGATCATGAACCTGGAGACAACCTAAGTCTTAAAGCTGAGCACCTCCCCAACTGGTCTGCAGACCCATGAACTGAACAACAAAATTCTTTGTATTATAAGCTACTGAATTTGGGGGAGAGTTTGTTATGCAGCATTATTATGGCCATAGCTGACTAATATAGAGAAGTCACAAGATTGAGGATTTAATGATAATTCTGTATATGTTACCTGGATGATGGCACCTCTGTGTGTCATTGCTTTGTTCAGTCTGTACCAGCCCCAGGTTAGGTCTTTGACTTTATCACCTCTCTTTACCCTGGCTTCCCACCGCCACTCAAATCCAATCCATGACCTCAAGAAACAACATACATTTTACTAACTTCTGCTCATCACTGTCTATCTGCCCCCAAACTCTGTGCACTCTCTGAGACCGTCCTCACTACCTTTTATTTTCCAGACAATTAGCTCTAGCCTGCCTTCCTCAGTCTTGTATCCCATGCCCACCACTTGATGTTGTCTTCAGCTACACCCAAGACTATCAGCAAGCAAGACATCAGTTCCCAGGTTCCATCCTCTTGGACGGTGTGGCAGACACCATCATTGCCCTGCCCATGGCTCCTTGGCACTCATTGTTCCCAGACTTCCACCTGTTGTGCTTCCTTATGTGCATCTCTCTGCTTTAGCTGGGGCACACATGGCATTGTCCCCCAGCAGTCCTCTTGGTAGACTCTTCTTGCTGGTTCTTGGAACACCTGCATTTGTGGATACCTGCTTTACTTGTAGCCCCTGGTCTGGCCTTACCAATGATAATAATCCATAAGTTCCAAAGAGCATTTTAGGGTTTGCAAAATGATTTAATATTCAATCACCGGTCATTCATTGAAACATTATTTTTTTAAGTGCTTATTGTATGTCAGGCATTACCCCAGAAGCTGAGAAAATAGCGGGGATCAAGATTGGTGAAGCCCGTGTCCTCATGTGACTTATGTTCTAGAATAAGAGAAGCATGCAACTTAACACTGGATTTAATTAATTTTCTAAACTAATATTTAAAAATACATCTTTTACAAACAAATAATTAAGCAAGAGCTCAATTAGACAGACTGTGATGAAAGATACATAGAAAAGGGAACAGACCATGTGATAGGGAGGGATTGGGGGTGCTTTTTAAATAGATGATGAGGGCCAGTGACTGCAGAGAGAATAGGCACCCAGGAGTTCCGGTGTTTAGCTAGAGTATGGAGATGATACGGTTCATTGTAGAATCTTAAAATAACCTTGCCAGGTACCTGTTGTTATTCCCCTCATCCCTCCCACTCTTTTCCCAAGAGGGTATTGTGGCTCAGAAATCAGATAACTTGTCCTGTGTTACAGAGGAAGGAACTGGAACTTGAAACCAATCATTTGGAAGTTACTCAGACCTCACTGAACAGCAGAAGACTGCAAATGAGGAATTTAGGAATCCAGATGGTCACCCATTCCCACCACAACCCCCAACGCCCGTGTTGGGGATATGATTAAGCCAGGTGCTCCTGATGACCCCCTCCCCACCTGCTAAGTGTTACCAGCCAATACACCCAGCAGGAGAAAGGCAACCCTCACCAGTCCTTCCCCAGCAGAGCCAGCTGGGTGCCCGGAGCAACAGACGTTGCCTGGCCCACAGTGGCAGCCCAAGATGCCAGCTGCCACCTGGCAGCCTTTGGATGATGCAGTGATTGAGGGAAGTGCCTTTGCTAACTCAGTCACACCTCCCTGCTGCATGCGGCAGCCCAATACCACTGCACAGACACTTGGACTTCAGACACATTAACATCCGTGCGCTGGGGCTGGGCTGGCTGGTTCCTGCACAGAACCTCATATGCACACCTTCCCACTTCTTGGGTTCTGAGCTCAGGATTCCATAGATACAACTTTCCTGAATTTGTCACTGTGCAAAGCTAGCTAGTGGTGCCTGCTGTGCAAAGTTTCCCTTTATGGGGAAACAGAGGCACAGACCAGGCAACAGCTTGTTTATAGTCATGGCAATTATGAGCTTGGGCTAGAACCTAGGGCCCCTTTTAAGTCTTGGCCTTCAACCAAGTGTTGAGTTATCTGCTATGTGCCAGATATGTGGCACATAGTTATCTGTTATGTGCCACCTAACACCTATTGTGTTAGGTGCTGATAAGCTCACTTCTACTGAGGAAGAGAGAAACATGATCAGTTATGAGCATTATGTGTGATAGGAACACGTGTGGGTCATCTCCAGTAGGGAGACCCCAAAGTAGAGAATCAACACTTCTTCACTGATGAAGAGAGCAGGCAGGACGCATGAAGTCTTGAGGGTCTAATACAAAGGTGATGTTTGAGCTTTCTCTTGCTCTTGTAAAATTTGTTTGAGTTTTCCATGTGTCAAAACTCCATAAAATATTTAAGATAGAAAATATTCACGTATTTACTTTCTGGTTCAGTTTTTTTCAAGTTTGAGCATTTAATCAGGAAGGAATGAAGCATTTTCATTAAGGTCAGTGAGTTTTAGCAGGGCCTTGAACCTCTCCCTCAGTTTCTTCCAAGGGTGCTCAGGAAGACTGAATGAGTTAAAATATATACATTGCTTAGAACAGGGCCCTGCCTTCTGCTGTAATTCTTGCTTTCCATCCCAGAGGACACCATTAGTTGGAAATTGGGTATGAATGAGAGACTGTAGCAATTCAGACACCTGTGATTTCCAAATCCTGCCCCCGGGAGCTGCAGGAGCCCTGTCCAGCCTCAGGGAGCCAGGGTCTGTGGTTGAAGCCTACACGGTGGTTAATGTGCAGTAATGTGAGGATCTCTGTGGGATATCCTTTTGGTGTATGAACACATGCTTATTGTTTCTCAAAAGAGAACCATGTGGCCTGTGGGTTTGTCGTTGTTTGCCACAGGCCAACACTTGTCTTGTTTGCTAAAACATATGTACAAATAAGCCCCGCAGAATCCACATTGCAAAGCATTGCTATTGGGAGGCAGGAGACATGTTTAGGTAAATCAGGGGATTGTAATGATCCATCACAGTCATTTTCAAAGCCTGCTGAGCTGTGGCAGGGTTTGGAGACATTCTGCACAGAAATGTCACCCCTCAGTGGGTCTTGGATCTTTGGTGTTTGTTGGCATCACATGGGAGGGACTGGCAAAGACCAGGGCAGGTCAGCTCTAAGTGGAAGTTAGGATTTCAGAGCAGCAGCTGGAAGCTTAGGGCCCAAATCTCACTCTCAGGGCAGCTCTGGCTCATTAAAGACCCACCAAGAAACTCTGGGGGTGGAGGCCTGCCAGCTGGTCCCAGGTATTAGAAGTGGCCCCTACAAGCTAATGAGAAAAACAAGTTGTATTTGTTTGCTGCTCGGGATCCACAACATTTCCAAGTTCCCACAGTCTAGGGGAGGTGGGAGGAAGCTCAGTATCTGGGATAGGCCAGGGCAAAAATGGGTTCAAAACTCAGTTTTGGTGCTCATTGGAGCCCAGTAGACTCTGCAGCGGCTCTGTCTCTGTGCCTTCAAGGATGTCATTGTCCCTCCTTCTTCTCAGGATCTTGTCCTTCAGAGAAGTCCACCTATCTACAGCTAAACTTCAGAATCCTGCTTGGGATTAGCTAATTGATGTATATCAATTAGCCTTCAACAACTCCCCAGTGTGCACAGAAGTCCAAATCCTAAGCCCAGCATCTGCAGGTGCTTACCCTAATATGTCCCTTGTGTCTCACTGCTTCCTTTAGCCCTTTATTAACCCTAGCATATGTACTCACCACAAATAAAACCGTACTTACTATCTTGGGGCCTTTGCCAACAGTGTTTCTTCTGCCTGAATCCTTCCGTGCTCTTCTCTTGTGCTAACCTTGCCATTCATCTGAAAAAATTTTATTGACCCGTGTGTTTACTATGTGCTAGGTGCAGTTCTGGTGCTGTTTGGAATGGCTGCAGTGCCAGATTGCAAGAAAGGCCACGGATTCTTGCCTTCTTTCAATCCATGCCTCCTTGCTGCATAACTTTGAGTAGCCTCCCATGGTGACACTGGCCTCAGTCATGTGATCGTTTTGGCCCGTGGGATGTTAGCCAATGCAAACCAGGACCTAAAAAGTGCTTGAACTCTTTTTGTTTTCCTTGGAGATCTTCTGCCACCCTGAGAATGAGCCCGGGCTAGGCTCCTGGAGGCTGAGAAACCTTGAGGAACAGGGATGATGGCTCAGCTGAGCCCAGCCAGCCCCAGTGGACCCCACATCTGTTCACAGACGTACGAACAAGCCTAAACTGGCAACCACAGAATCTGGTGCTAAATAGTGGTCGTTGTGAGTTACACTTTCTGTATGCATTCTGAAGCATAATGATACCTAATGTAGCCATCAACTGTTGTTGTCAATCGAGTATCTCTTACCCCTTCTGTCGGTAAGAGCAACCTGATTTTACACTGATAAATGATACCCTCCTCCCTGTTCAGTCTATGCTATGTGTTTTTGGTGAAACGAATCCACCTGCTTTTCTGACTCTGGGGACGGTCAGTGTATTTCTGGTCACACAGATTGGTCATGTGGCTCAAATGGTCCAATAAGACTCAGATCTGGGATTTTTGTTGGAATTCTTGGAATAGTAGTTCTCTTTTCCCAGCAGCATAGGCAAGTTAGGAGAGTGTCATATTCAAGTGCTCACACAGAAACCCATATAGCTCACACAGAAGAGAGAAAAGACAGAGAGTGAGTCGTGCAGGAATCATTTGTGTCCCTGAATCAGTCTGAACCCACAGTTTCATCTCTCCCTGGGTTTTCAGTTACATAGGACAAAAAAAAAAATCTAAAAAAAATATAAAGCAGCATGAATGGGATCTCTTGTCATTTATATCCGAAAGTCTCTGACCTATACACCTCTCTCAAATGCTATCTTCTCAAGGAAACTTAATCTTATCTCCCAGCAAGAATGGAGGTTCCTACAGACTTGCATAGCATCAAGAACACTAATTTCATTTTTTTTAAGAACACTAGTTTCATTTTTTTAAAGACTTTATTTATTTTTTTATTTATTTGAGAGGATGAGAGAGAGAGCATGAAGCAGGGAGGGTCAGAGGGAGAAGCAGACTCCCTGTTGAGCAAGGAGCATGATATTGGACTCGATCTTGGGACTCCGGGATCATGACCTGAGCCAAAGGCAGTTGCTTAACCAACTGAGCCACCCAGGTCCCCCCAAATACTAATTTCAAATCAGAGAGACCTGCCCTCAAATCATGGGTTTTTCATTTGCTAGCAGTAGGTATGAGGCAAGACACTTAATATCTCCAAGTCTGGATCAAATGGCTACTTTAATATTACATACCTCACAGGGCTATTGTGAAGAGTGAATGAAACTGTCTATACAAATCAGTCGATGCATGTTTAACAATTACTACTATTTTTAAAGAAAGATGTTTTATTATTCTGTACTCTCCTGATGGCAAGAATAAAGCTTAATTAGCCCTTTATACCTTATTTATCATGTCTTATTTTTCTTCTTTTCCTCATTCCATTGTATAGGATTTAAACATAGTAGATGTACTATATATATATATATATATATATATATATATATTCTTATAGTGGATTCTTATATAGATTCTTATATATAGTATATATATATATATACATATATATATTCTTATATATATAGGCAAGATGATAAGAAATCTGTCCTTTCATCCAGACAACCCTGTGATCTTCTTCCTGGTCATCCAATCAGTCCAAGGTAGGAAAATGGCTGATTTTGAGAAGGTGTCAGGTTAGAGTCTCAATTACCTAGCATAATTTTCTGGTCTTCTCCTTTGGAACCCCATGGGAACATGAAAGATTGTCTTCGCTGGCAGGGTAGCTTGGTTCCAGAGCAGCAGCCTGATAAAGTATGTGGTGTGTGCCAGGTCCTATGCTAAGTTATTTACATATATGATAGTGGGAAAAATGTGGCCACTTTCGGCAGTGTCATTATAATGGACATTGATCTTTGTTGCCTACCTGTATCCTTTCCTCCCTCTCTTGATGCTTCAAGTCAAATTTTATTAAGGAATCATCCCTGCTCTGTGATATTGGAGGGACAGGATCTCCTCAAGCTCCAGCTGTGGGCCATTGAATCAGGCCTGGCCAACTAGGGTGCTCCATCACCCTGACCACAGTGCTTGATTTGGAGATAACGTGTGACCCATGCCAGGTCAGTGGGGGTCAGTTGTGGGACTTTTGCTGGCACTCTAAAGGAAGAGAAGCTCTCTCTGTACTGGAGTGGCTAGGCTGGACGGATGAGGCTGGGAGGAGTTTGTGACCTCCATCTTGCAAACAGGAAGAAAAGCCTGTCTAGGGGTGTTGATAATACAGAGGAAAGCCAAGGCAAGAGATAGATATGTTTGAGTCTTTCTTTCTAGCTAAACTGGAAGACTAACTGACTCCTGGACTTTTTAGTCACTTGAGCCAATATTTTCCCTTTTAGCTTAAGCCAGTCAGAATTGTGTTTCTGTCACTGAAAGAGTCCTAAACAACCTCTCTGTGCTTCAGGTTCATCTTCTACATGGGGTTTAATAGTGCCTCTCCCACACATATAGGTTGTCTAGCACTGTGCTGGCACATACTGTGATCTCCACAGCTAGTAATAATGCTTCTTCCTCTGAACTCTGGGAGTGAGGGTGGCCATCCCCCTCTCTTTCAAGGCAGCAGCTCCTCCTCTGTTGGCCAGCTGGCTGGAAATTGCCCAGCAGGTCAAAGAGGGGGCAGCAGTCTTTTTTTTCCTTGATGCAAATAGCATCATTTTATCCGGGCGGATGGAGGACCTCAGTGGAATGTATATTTGTCCCTGGGCTCTGGTTCCTGATTGCCACCCGGGATGTGCCCAGCAGGCAGCCTGCTGTATTCTCTGCACCACAGCCAGATGACAAACCTTTGATTTTTGCTCTTCTCTGCTTCTTGGGAATAATGGGTCCATAATGAATTACATCCCCAAGAATAGCTGTAATTGTAACAATGCCACAGAGAGGGAGCTGGCAAATCAGCCAGTCCTGTGAAATGTGCCTACTTTATTCCAATCACTCTCTTTGGAATGGATACCAACTTTGTTTTTTCCATTCCCAAACTCTTAATAAGCAATGGGCTTTCTGTGGGAAGTAGAGAATGAAAGCCATATATTTGGGTGGTTTTATTCTTGGTTTGCTTACTTTATTCCCTTGCCTGTACAATTTTCCTTGGAATTTGTTGTAGGGGAAGGAAGACGTCTGAACCACTTCTTCCCAAATACCTTAGCTGTCACCTGGCATTATGGCAAGGAATTAATACCTCCCTGACAGTTGAAGATGAAGAAGCATTTGTATGCTGTCCAAGGTACTGATAAATGATATGCTTACGGAAATCTCAGGGGAAACATCTTGGCCCAACTCAAAGACTGCATTGTGCACAGAGAGATGGGTGGTTGAAGCTGAGGTGCTGCAAAGCTTGGCAGAAGGGGAGGTCCTTGTCCACCCTGAGTCATTACCCGTCAGCATCTCTTCTTGGAAGCCCATTGCCGTCTTGGCTGTCTGTGAGACCCTGGGATCTACACAGAACCATATGATGAGCAGTCAAGAATCAGGATGGTAAATATGGCTCCCAATATTCAACTGACATTGTAGGTAAACATAAGAAGAATCAGTATTCATGATATTTACTAGCTACAATATTCTGTACTTGCTATGTGCCAGGCACAGTACAAAGTACTTGGTATCCATTTTCTCATTTTTTTAAAAAAAGGTTTTTATTTTTAAGCGATCTCTGTACCCAATATGGGGCTCCAACTCACAACTCCAATATCAAGAGTCACTTGTTCCTCTAACTGAGCCAGCCACATTTTCATTTAATCCTTACAACAACCCCGTAAGTTAGATACTATTATTTTCCTTATTTTTTTAGTCAAGAAAACTGGAACTTAAAAGAAAGATGGCTAAAAAAAAAAAAAAAGAAAGAAAGAAAGATGGCTTAACCCAGGGCAAGGGCTGAGGTTTGGCCCCAGAACCCATCCTTTAACCACCATGTTATGCCTGATGAACATGCTCAACAATGGATTCTTTAAGACCCAGAAAGGTAGCCTCCAGCTCAGTAGGTGACTTAGAGCAAGCCACTCCTCTATATCCAGGCCTTGAATTCTCCATCTGAGTTAGTGGGTTAGCTCTAAGGTTTCCAATTAACCAAGTAGCCCTGGCTTAGTGCTAAGATCACTGTCTTGGAGGTAAACTTCAGTCATAGCTAGGGAAGCACATGGCAGCAAAGGCACAAGAGGGGATCCACTCACTGGATGGCAGTAGGTCCACATGACCTTTACAGTTCTTTTTTCTATAAAAGCCTGATGCCAATATGTTTTTTCACCTATTTTCAAATCCAAAGGGCCAACATTTGTGCTCCCTGGAGCTTGGTCTTGCTGATTACAAGGCAACTCTAGCTGCCTGCTGAAATTTGCTATGGTGACTCAGCAAGAGGTGGGGAGGAGGCACCCATCTGCTCAGTCTTCCTCCTGAAGACCTTGCTTGGCTGAGCACAGGGACACTGGATGGGAGGGCCCTACGGTAATTGCTCAAAATCTATTTGCTGCTGATGAACCCTTTGTTTTCTGCAAGCACCACATTTCCCCACCCCTGGCAGGGTTCTCACTTCACTGAATACTGAAAGCCCATCAGGAAAACTTGTCACTTTCTTATTTGTGCAAAATGTCTGACACAGAGGGGCAGGTACCACTTAAAATGTCAAGGCAGCAGTGCAGCTGGCAGGTAAATTTCTGTGTTAAAATCCACTTTCTGCTTTGGAACAGGGAAATGATGTAAGATCCTGATTGCAGTCGACATAAAGACTGCCCTCAGAGAGGAAGAGGTAAACAATCTCAATAATCCCCCAGTTCTTTGACCAGTTTAAGATTCCACTGCTGACTCCCTCCCCATCACATTTCCAGTTTTCAAGCATGGCACCCAGTGCCCCTCCCAAGGCTCCTCTCTTTATTCCCCATTGATCTACTCCTCCTCCATCATTACCTGTCCCCTCTTTGCCATGTCCTAGTGGAACAGTGTCCTGACTTATCTTCCTGCCTCTAACTTCTCTGTATGACATTCTGTTCTGCATGTCGCTGCTACTTGAAGACTGTTGAAGGGGAATTTTGAGCAGCAGCTTCTCAGCATATAATGCTTCGATGGTTTCTTAAGTATTTACAGAAAACAAACAACACCCGAACCCCCTGAACCTCCAAGCTTAACACTTATTGAATGCTTGCTGCATGATGCCAGGAACAACACTAGGTACTTTATGCATTAATGTGTTCTTCACAGCAGTCCTCTGCAGTGGGTATTTCTAGCCTCATGTTACAGCTGAGTAAACTGAGGCTGAGAAACTAAGTAACCTGCCTAAGAGCTCTCAATTTTTAAGTGCCTGACCCAGATTTAAACCAAAGTGGTCTGCATTTTTTCTCTTTTATTATTAGTATGAATAAACTTTATTTTTTAGAGTAATCTTTGGTTTATAGAAAAACCGAGTGAAAAGTATAGAGAGTTCTCATATATCCCCTTATCTACACCCCTCCCCCAACAAGTTTCTCCTATTGTTAATTAACATCCTGCATTAGTGTGGTACATTTAATAAGCCAATACTGATACAATGTTATTAACTACAGTCCGTTGTTTACGTTATGGTCTACTCTTGGTGTCATACGATCCGGTTCTGTGGATTTTCACAAACCTGTAATGACTTGTTTCCACTCTGGAAGTATCAAACAGGATTGTCTCATTGCTTGAAAAATCCGCTGTGCTCCACCCATTCCTCCCCTCCCCCCAACTCTTGGCAACCATTGATCTTTTTACTGTCTCCAACTTTAGACCCAACTGTCTACAGATCCTCAGTAGTTTCTAGCTTCTTCTACTCCCTGGAAGAATACTGCAGGGCAGGATTCAACAAAGCCAGACCCGGTAGCACCACCATTGGTAGGAAGAAGCTTCTTCTACTGACTCAGCCCAGTTCTTATTGAGCTTGTGAGTCCCTAAAAACTCTTCGTCTGTTTGCCTGGATCCACAGACTTGGCAGGTGGCTGGAGAGGTGGGAGTGAGAAGCATCTTCAAAAGTCAGAGAATTCAGCATAGGAAGCAAGTGATGGGCTGAGGCAACAAAGGGCTGTTGGGTTGGGGGCTCACTTGGGCTGTGGTAGGGTAGCCCATGCTTACTGCACCTGCCTGTGGCAAGCAAACCTGTAGCATGTTTTTCTGAAGAGTGTCCCCCCTCAACCAGATAGGCACGGCAGCATTTCTGAAGCTTTAATCTGCACATGGATTTCCTGGGCATCTTGTTAAAGTGAAGGTTCTAATTCAGTAGGTCTGGGGTGAGGCCTGACATTCTACATTTCTTTTTTTTTTTTTTTAAAGATTTTATTTATTTATTTGCCAGAGAGAGAGAGAGAGAACACAAGCAGGCAGAGAGGCAGGCAGAGGCAGAGAGAGAATCAGGCTCCCTGCCGAGCAAGGAGCCCGATGCCGGACTCGATCCCAGGACGCCTGGATCATGACCTGAGCTGAAGGCAGCTGCTTAACCAACTGAGCCACCCAGGCGTCCCACATTCTGCATTTCTAACAAGCTCCCAGGTGATGCTGAGATTAGCAAGGATGTAGGAAACAGGAAATGAATTTATCTTGGGTGCTTTGCCTCTTTTATCGTTGGGCTTGCTGCCTAATTTCCTTAAAAGCTCTGATTGTTTTTTGTGCTTCAAAGAAATACTTGCACCTGGCTGAGTTCAATTCTAAATTCTATCATTAAATAGGGACATTTTCAACCTGCAGTGTGCTCAGATGAAGGCATCTGGGATGGAAAATGAGGCCGATTATTCAATAACCAATTTCATCTCTCAATAAATATCTGCTGAGCTCCTACAGTACCAGATGCTGTTCTCCTGGGACTCCCAGTCTAGCAGCCGAAAGGACCCAAACTAAGCA
Organism: Nasua narica; assembly: GCA_028533885.1. Lineage (NCBI taxonomy): Eukaryota > Metazoa > Chordata > Mammalia > Carnivora > Procyonidae > Nasua > Nasua narica. The sequence continues at coordinate 98,190,581 of CM052809.1, forward strand.
ATCAAAACAATTTGAAGTTGAAGTAAGTGCTTGGAGGGATACTCACAAAGGGTTAAGCTGGAGACTAATGGGGGAAGTATTTTCAAATAAGTGGTTGTGTTATATTCCTACGGCTACTGTAATAAATCAGTACAAACTTAGAGGCTGAAAACAACACAGCTGTTACTGTTTCAGTCATGGAGGTCGAGAAACTCAACATCAGTCTCACTGAGCTAAGGTCAGGGTGTCTTAGGGCAGCTTTCCTTCTGGAGGTTCTAGGGGAGGATCTGTTTCCTTGCCTTTGCCAGCTTCTAGAGGTCACCTGCATTCCTTGGCTCATGACCCCTGCCTTGATTCGTGCCAACTTGGTCTCATCTCGTCTTTAACTCCGACCCTCCCACCTCCCTCTTACAGGGACCACCGTGATGACATCAGGACCACCGTGATGACATCAGGCCCACCAGGACCATCTCTCCATCTCCAGATCCTTAATCACACCTGCTAAGTGTGATTTTTGCCATGTGAGCTACTATATTCATAAGCTCCAGGGATTGGAATGTGGGCATCTTTGGGTGGGGGGGCATAGATACTATTCTTCCTACCCCAGAGATCAAGAAGGCCTGTCTGAGGAAGTCATATTTAAGCTAAAGACTCAGCGTAAGTCAGACATGAAGAGAGGAGAAGAATCAGCTTTCTCAGTAGGGGTAGCAGCAAGGGCAAAGAGCTTGAGAAGGAGAGAGCATTGAAGCACCAGTCTGGGAGAGAACCCCAGTGTGGGGGAGCACAGGGGACAGAGAAGATGGGCCGCAGCAGACAGAAGGCCAGGTGTACGGGCCCCGTGGGCTGTGGTGAGGACTTGGAATTTGCCCCACGTGTTATTAGCAGCCACTGGAAAGCTGAACAGGTTCCTGACGTGATCTGATCTGTGCCCGGAGGAGCACCTGCCACTCAGCTCCCACTTACAGTTGTTCTGTGGAACTGCCCACAAGGCCCAGCATGCCCAGGTCTTCTGGTGTCTTGGGGAAACATGGAAGTTGGGTTATTTTAAATGGCAAACTCCCGATTTTAAATTACTGATAACATATTGAAAAATTTAAAGGCACACATGCAAGTAAGATTTGGCCAGGAGTGGCCAGACCAGCATCTCTGAAGCACCTACTTGCTGCATGACCTGGAGTGAGTGATGAAAGTTCTGGGCCTCAGGTTCCTGGTCTGTATGACAGAGAGAATAATGGTGGGTACTGGGGAGGGTTGTTGGGAGGATTCGGTCTATTAACGAGAGAATCCAGAGAAAACACTTAGCACAGTGCCCAGAAGCATTCAGTAGGCACATATCCATGTATATGTTTTTTAATTTGAGGGGATTAGACGAAGGTTTGAAATAGATGACCTTTAAAATTGCTTTTGGCTCTGAGATTCTAAGATAAAAGATTCCTCATTAATCAGACCATATGTTTAATAGCAGGAGACCTGAGTTGTCTTGCCTCGCTTGAATTTAATTTCCTTACCCAGTCCGTATGCATCATACAGAATGCATGTTTGGTAAGATGACAACAGGCTCCAAGACAACTGTGCTGGATGGCTGAAACCATTGTGATAAGGAACAAGGCTCCCTGTTGCTGACCATGCACAACATCAAGGAGTTGGAGCCGTAGTAGAACACCTCCAGAGCTCCTGAAAATCCCACGCTGTGGTTCCTTCCTTCTCTCTACCCGGGGAAGTAAAATCCGGGGAGGAGATGGGTGTGTGTCGTTCATTGCCTCTAGGTAGGTGAAGATTAAAGGCTCCCAGGGCCATGCTAGCTACTTCCCCACCCCCAGGACCCTACTCAGAAAGCACGGAGTAGAGTCAGGGCAAGCCTGAACCCAGGCAAAACTCCAGGGACGCAAGGTTGTCACCAGGAGCTGCAGGATGTGGTGGGTTTGAATTTCATCAGCAAGAGCGATGCTTGCAAATGGCAATGACAGATAAGTTGCACGGCTTCTTGGAATATCAAACAAGGACACTTGGTGTTCGTAGACACTCAGGTGCACACAGAACTTTGATTTCTTTACTGAGCTTCAGAAGCAGCTTGGAGCTAGGAAGATAAAAAGCCATCTCTGATCACCAACATCTCTCTCTAACTGAATATCCCCAACAGGAGACTGAGATGACAGTGGTGGGCTGGGAGGTCCCAGTTCTCTGGATTGCAACTTTCAGGATCTCGAGGGTGGGTAAATAGTCCCAACTGTGCTGCTTTCCGGGAATGTGTACGGAATGGCCCAGCACTGTGCAAACAGAAGGCATGGAGCCCGCCGCTCTTCATGCCCTGGGCTGCTGCTTCTGCCTCAGCCTGGTGCTCAAGGCTCTCTTTTGGTTTTTCTGTTAGCAAGCCACCAGACTGACTCAGGCTAATTCAGGTTCAAAGCGGTCCTAGTGCAGAGCTGTGAGGCTGACAGAAGCAAAGGAAAGGCCGAGGCCTTGGACAGAGCCAGCAGAAGGGGCTCCAGGATCCAGGGCAGAGAGGGACTCACTCCTTGGGGACTCCATCCAGTGAGCTGGTGTCATGGATTTCAGTCTCTGTGTCTTTTTGCTCAGGATTTTAAATCCTGAAAGATTCTCATGGTATGGATTGGCTATCTCCTGGCTAGTGTGTGGTCCCCTGGACTGCATGCTATGGGGAAGCAGATATCCCCGAAGAAATAGTGATGTACTGCTAGCCACCCCAACCCCAAAGAAGGGAAGAAGGCAGGCAGGCGGAGACTGCAGTCTATCACAGAAGCCCTGCACGACGATCTGCATGAGGTTCCTGCCACCCCTCATGGCGCATTTCCCATGACTCCCAACACAAACTGTCCCTTCTGCTTCACCATATTCTCCGTTTCTTCCACTTTATGCCGTGCCCACTCTGGGAAGCTTCTCCTGCCTGTTTCTGCATGTTCCCATGCCCACATCACGGGAGGCGGGCCTCTCCCTGGCCCCTCTTCCTGATGCACGCATGCCTGTCATGCATCAGGGTTTGGGTTGAATGACACAGGTTAAGTAATAGGCTTCACGGGGGGAAAGGGAAAACTTAGGAAGTTGGGGCTTCCACACCCCAGAGGGAAGCCTGCTGGCCTCACAGTGAAGGTCTGACTTCCAGCAGGGACCACCATGCCCCTGCAATTCTCCTGTTTATGGGGCAACAATGAAAAAACAACCCTGGAAGAGGGACACAGAGGCCACTTGGAGCCATTAGTCCAAATTTAGCGTGCTAACTGCTTATAGCTGCCCCAAACTTGAACTTGAAGTCCACAGAAAGTTAGAATCCTCCTGGGGCACCTGGATGGCTCAGTCAGTTAAGCGGCTGCCTTTGGCTCAGGTCAGGATCTCAGGGTCATGGGATCAAGTCCTGCACTGGGCTCTCTGCTCAGCAGGGAGTCTGCTTCTCCCTCTGTCCCTGCACCCTGCTCATGGCCTTTCTCTTTCTGTCTCTCAAATAAATAACTAAATCTGAAAGAAAAAGAGAAAGAAAGAAAGAAAGAAAGAAAGAAAGAAAGAGAAGAGAAAAGAAAAGAAAGGAGAAAAGAAAAAAAAAATTTAGAGTCCTTCCTCCTGGATGAAGGAAACCATCAGTCCTGTGGAAAGGCGAGTTTGCGTACAGTCCCTCTGACTGGGTGAATTGAGAGGGATCCTGGTTCTAGCTAGCTCGTTACCAGGCAGCCCACATACCCAACTCCAGTGCCGCTCCTTTTACAGTTCTTTCACTGATCCACACTCTTCACCCCCAAACCCCACAAACTAGATATCTCTCATTGCTCTGAACTCTTTGATGGGGCCGCTTTGAGAGTGTGTCCTCTTTTTTTTCTGTTTCTATCTTTATGCACCTCTGCTCAGACTCAGAGCCTTGATTTCAGAGGTCCACATTCCTGCCTCCTTCAGTAGACCAGCCTCTCGTCAAGAGTATCTTCTCTATGTCTCATATCTTTGCAGTCCTGTCACTATTTGGAAGTTTGGCCCAAAGAGGTCCTTCATACAACATAGGATGGACAAAAGAACAAATTGCAGATTCAGTTGCAAAATGGAAATCTACTTAGAGGTGAAATGAGGACAGATCATGAAAGTAGATCCCTAGAAACCCGAGGAGATTGCCTAGAAGCCACACTACCAGGAAGGGACTAATGGGGAGAAGCCTTCTGTGACATGGGGGTGGAGGTAGTAGAGATAGAGTTAAAAGCATTGATTCCTTCAACAGATACTCTCGAGCATCTACTGCACATCAGGCCTGGAGCAAAGCCGTGGGATTCACCAGTGAATAAAGCATTTAGGCCCCACTGCCCCCTCCCCACAGAGGGAACTGGATATTCTTTAACTTCCTCTAAATCCTGGGAGTGAATTTCCTTTGCTTCACTAAATCCTTCATATTTCTAGATAAATTAGGCCCTCCAGATTTACTGGTGCATGACATTGAATCAGAGGGAAAACTGTACCAAAACATCCCTGTCTTTCTAAAGGACTGGAAAAAAAAAAAAAAAAAAAAAGAACTCTCCACATGTTCTCATGCTCACATGGAAGTTGAGTCAAGATTTACGTGCTCAAGCCCGTTGTTATGCCACAGACACAACAGGGGGTGGCATTGTTTTGACAGACTTAAAAGGCTTCAAAACCCAAATGGCTTAAGTGTCTCATGCTGTCTCTGTGAGCTGTCACTCAGAAATTTCCCCAACTATTGATCGAGCAAGAGTGAGGACAGATCAATGGTGGGGTAGTGAGAAGTCTGGCTTTCAAGTTCCTGCTTGTCTTACTCACTAGCTCTGGCCTCAGAGAGGGAAGGGGAGAGAAGACATTGGTTTATTCCAAAAACCTTGACTTAATCACAAGGAATAAACCTTAGAGATGGCAAAGCCCAGGGCCCACATTCTACAGGGATTATGGGTGAGGAACCATATTAATAACTTCCTAATCATGTCGTAGGTTCTGTTCCCCACTCTTCTCTACTGTATTCACCCACTGGGATTAAGGAGCTCCAAAGGAGGGGAAGCTCCTTTTCCTACTGGGTCACTGACATACAGTGAGGAAAACGGAGGGTTACATATATGTCAGAACAACTCAGTCTGTTTAGGAATATTGGTTCCTGTTTGACAAATGCATGTCCAGGTCACAGCTGTTTGGACGAGACTAAGAACTGTAGTTGATTTTAAAAACCTAGACTCACTCCTCATGTCTCAGGCTCAGGACCTACTCCTCCGGAATAGCTTTCTCTGTCCCACAGCCAGAATGGGGCACTTCCTGCCTACGTCAGCCCTGTGCATACTTCCAAAAAAGCACCCCATGCCTACTTCTGAAGCAGTCGTAGTTATTTGGAAGCATCGTGTATTGTGTGTTAGTCCATCTCTTTGAGAACAAAGAGACCATCGTATTCTTTTCTGTATCCTCAGCACCTAGGAAGCATTTAGCAAATATCTCCTGAGCTAAGGAACTACATAAACACCGATGATTAGCTGTACTCCATATTAGAGCAGAAAGAGATGCAAGTATCAGGGCTCAGGTAGGGGAGTTCTGAGAGCCAGAAGGAAAGAGGGCCCTAGAAAAGGGAACACAAAAGAGGAGCAGACTAGAAGAGAGAGGGGTGGAAGGTAATGCCGCAGGAAGGAGTCACAAACTTAGAAGGAGCTCAGTGTCTCTGGGTAGGATTCCAGGAAAACATTGATCAGCCTCTGCCATTCCCTGGAGCCTATTGCTGCGAGTGGATTCCTGTTACTGCTTCTCTCTGAAGTGCTAATTAGAAGATTAGCCATCTTTCAGAGCTCTTTAGCCACTCTTTATCTTCCACAGTCCCAATCTGAAGAGGAGGACTTCAGGGGAACTAATTTTCTGTACTGATGCCCGAAAGCCAGAATACTACTACAAGGGCTGGATGAAACCAGATTTGGCTCCTTGAGCTGGCTCACAGGGCTTTTCTTTGTTTCTCTGGTTGAAAAGCAAGGCTTCTGCATCTACTCTGATCATCCACAGAACTGGATTTCAACCCCATCTGTCATGAAAAGAGAGCAACAGAGAGATAATGGGAGAAGATGAGAAAGGGAGTTTTGGGGTCCACATCTCCCATTTATTGTAGTCTTACCTTGTACCAGGCATGGCGCTCAGAAAATTACATGCCTGGTCTCACAAATCCTTACCTTGCGGGTAGGTGTTTTCATTATTCCCATCCACAGAGAGAACCGGAGCTGAGACTAAATGACTTGCCCAAGATCAGATACCCAGTCCCCATTTGAGCCCATATTTGAGACCAGGATGGTCTGACTCCAAAACCCACTGTCCTCACCCTGATGCTGCTGAACGACCACTCAGGAGAAGGCACTAGCGGGTCCTGCACTGGGGCGATGGGGATGATACATAGTAGCTAAATGGTTATTACTGAGAATCGATTCTGCACCCAGCACGTACTAAGTGGTTCACCTACATTGTCCTATTGACGACTTCCCCAACAACCCAGTGAGGTTGTCTCTGTGATTTAGTTGTAGGTGAGAAACGTAAGGCCCAAAGAGTCTCAACCAAGGGGCTTATCCAGGTTGCCTGTTGTGTGGTAGCAGAGCTCACAGTGGAGACTAAAGTCTATCTGACTCCAATGATGATGCCGCGGCTCGCAGGATTTCTTCAGAGGCTGGGATTCACTCAGATTCACAGAACCTTCCTAGAAGAAGGGATCTCTAGGGATCTTTTAGTTCAACCGTCTGCCTTTGGGTAGGTCAGTCATTCATTGTCTGCTTTTGACAGTTGCAATGGGGTCAGGGACTTTTAAGGGGCTCCTTCAAGGTCACACATCTTGGAGGCGCAGGGATGTGTTTTTATGATCTCAAGTACTCCTAAGACGGGTAGGTGACTAAGAGTTTTCTGCTCCATCTCCCTGAGCTCCCTAGGACTTTCTCCATTTAGTTCTCCCACCTGGTGCCCAGTGTCCTTTTAATGTCGTGGGGTCCTGGGCCCCTTATTACCTGGCTTTGGCTGCCTTTTGTGAATCCCTTTCTCTTACTAGAATTTGTCTGTGACCCTCCTGACCCTGTCAGGTGGCTAAGGTCAGTTTGATCAAACTTATTTGCACTAAAGCATTAATGGCTTATTATAAGCAATCCTTCCGGGTGAGTGCTGCATTCTGAAACACCCCATCTAAATCCTGGATGAATGCTGTACACTATAGCATAGTGGCATGTGGGCTGAGAGATATTTTGGTGAGGGGTTCCTTCTGATTAGGCAAAGCACTTGACCTACACACGGAGGCAAGTCTCCCCAGCATTTACCAGTTCAGAGACATCTTTCCCAGGAGAGCTTCGGTTGTCTTGATCTGCAAAATGGGATTGGGGATTTTCGCCCGGGAGGAGGGGGTTGGGTCTGCTGTTCTCTTAGAGCGTTAAGATCAGTCTAATGCTAGAAATCTAATCTGGGGAGGCATAGGCTGTTGGGCAACCAACAAAATTAATGAGAAAATTGGAGTAAATACAATGTGTGTTTTGTCAACTGAGGTTGGGAGAAGATGACTGGGTGCCAGTCTGCAGAGATGGGCTCTCTGGGGTGCATGCAGTCGGTGTATGTGCCTATTTGGAGATGCTGTGTGCTCTGAGCTAATGAATTCAAAGGCACGAATGAGGGCTTAGAAAAGAATGCCTATACCTGGATAGCTTCTGGAGAACCTTTCATTTGCTTGAATCACATCTTAGATCTGCCCTCTGTGATCAAACTAATGAGGAGTAGCACACACAATAAAACCCCTCGGTGTGAGATAAAAAAGCCATCATGCTCAATAGGAATGGCAAGAGAGGAAAAGCAATAAGTGATTGAAGGGCTTCTGTGATTCACTGTCTGGCATAAGCTTTACAATGCAGGGCTTCTTCTTTTCTCTGCATCGAGGATGCTAGCGTCACGAACGAGCGAGAGTTGCCCTTTGATGGAGTCCTTTGTCATGAGGAGATCTTTTATAAAGGACGGCTGCAGGAGGAGCTGCCATTTCCTGACAATCCACTTGCTTTAATTGATCAAATATTTTTATTGCCGGTTCATCCCTTTGAGGGAAAATTTGCCTGGTGGAAAACAGGTACAAGATGGGTGATGGGAGCTAACGCAGGAGTCTGGTGCTCCGAAAGTGGGGGCTTAGCGTTAGGAACAAATGTCGTTTAGGGTAGCCGTGGCACAGATTGTCCTAGCGACTGCGGGGGTTTTGGTGACCCGGAAGGTGGAGTAAAAGGGCACGAATTACCCTCAATCTTCATTAGCTAGGAACTACAGCATAGTGCAAGATCGCATATGCTATGCCTGGAGGGTGACAAGTGATCTAAGTAAACTGGGTTGTGTGTAGGAAAGTCAACAGGACAAGCCTGGAGACAAGAATCTACCCTCAGTGTGTGGGATTCATAGGGAGTGGTGGGGATTGTGGTGAACTGCACAGCGATCAGGCTGTCAGGGCTCAATCTCTAGAGAATAGTTCAAAGCACAGTCTTTGCAATCAGAAAAACTTGGCTTAGGGGCGCCTGGGTGGCTCAGTGGGTTAAAGCCTCTGCCTTCAGCTCAGGTCATGATCTCAGGGTCCTGGGATCGAGCCCCGCATTAGGCTCTGCTCAGTGGGGAGCCTGCTTCCCCCTCTCTCTGCCTGCCTCTCTGCCTACTTGTGATCTCTTTCTCTCTGTCAAATGAATAAATAAAATCTTTAAAAAAATTAAAAAAAAAAAAAAACAACTTGGCTTAGAATTCCAGCTCTCGGGGGTGCCCAGTGGCTCAGTTGGTTAAGCATCTTACTCTTGATTTGGGTCAGGTCATAATCTCAGAGTTGTGAGATTGAGCTGCACTTTGGGCTGTGGGCTGAGTGTGGAGCCTGCTTGAGATTCTCTCTCTCCCTCTACCCCTCTTCCACATGCTTTCTCTCTCTTGCTCCGCCACCCTCTCTAAAAAAAAAAAAAAATTAGAATTCCAGTTCTCCCTCTTCTTGGTTTTGTGACCATGTGCAAATTATTGAACCTCATGAAGTGAAAATAGGTTAAAAACAGCATGAGAAAGAGAGAAAGGTGATCCTTACATCAGTCAGTTTATGCTAAGACTTGGTATTTCAGTAAACATCCACTGTGATAGGTTCAGTTGTGTCCCCCAGAATTCATATTCCCCCAGAATTCATATGTTTAGGTCTTCACCCCGATACCTCAGAATGTAACCTTATATGGAAGTAAGAACATTATATATATAATTACTTAAGCTGAGGTCATTAGGGTGGGCCCTAATCAAATATGACAGGTGTCCATATTAAAAGGGGGAGGGGATGTGGACAAGACATGCATACCGGAAAGATGCCAGGTGAAGAAGATGAGGGCAGAGGCCAAGATGAGGATGCTTCAAGCTGAGGAGAGCCAAAGATTGGTAGTAACTCACCAGAATCTACAGAGAATCACAGAACAGACTCTCCTCCACAGTCTTCAAGAGAGGACCAAGCCTGGTAACATCTTGACATCTTGATCTTGAACTCTGCTGCCAGATGTGAGACAATACCTTTCTGGGGTTAAGCTGATGACTTCGTGTAGTTGGTTACAGCAGCCCTAGCGAGCTAATATATCCACTGGATCCTGATGGCTTTAAACAAAAGGTATGTCTTTTGCATAGGCTGCATGCCCGTTTTGGATGGGCAGGGGGCTCTGCTCTCATAACCTTTCAGAAAACCCAGGCAGATGGAGTGGCCGCCATCTCAACAGGAAGCTTCAGGGCTCAGCTTAGCGAGGGGAGGAAGGCATGGAGAATGGCTCGCCAGCTCTTAAATACACTGCTTGCGTTTCCGATCAAGTCATATAACCCTACCTGATACTGACGGGGAAGGGAGGTCTAATTGTACTGTGAACCTGGAAGGACAAAAGAACTAGATGATGGGCACAGTCGTGTCTACCACAATTATTTAAGAAAGTCTGCATAGAAAAGCAATGTCCACAATAGCCAAACTATGGAAAGAGCCCAGATGTCCATCAGCAGTTGAACGGATAAAGAAGATGTGGTGTGTGTATATATACAATGGAATATGACTCAGCCATCAAAAAGAATGAAGTCTTGCCATTTGCAACAACATGAACTAGAGGGTATAATGCTAAGAGAAATAAGGCAACCAGAGAAAGACAGATATGTGATTTCACTCCTCTGTGGAATTTAAGAAACAAAACAGATGAACATAGGAGAAGGGAAGGAAAAAGATGAAAGATGAAAACAGAGAGGGAGGCAAATCATAAGAGACTCTTAACTCTAGAACTGAGGGTTGCTGGAGGGGAGGTGAGGGGGAAATGGAATAACTGGGTGATGGGCATCAAGGAGGGCATGTGATATAATGAGCACTGGGGGTCAAATGCAAGTGATGAATCATTAAATTCTACCTCTGAAACTAGTAATTCAGCATATGTTAAATTGAGTCTAGATAAAAAATAAAAAAGCATAAAAAAACCAAAATCTGCATAGAAAAAATAATTGGGTAGAAATTTCCTGAAAAGCACTGTTTGATATGAGGATTACTATACTTTTTTAAATTTTCTAAAAATTTCCACAAAAGACATATATTCCTTTAATAAGCAAGGGGAAAAAACCTTTCGCTTTTTAAAATAAAGTAAAATAAAATAAAATAAGATAAATCACTTATCTAAGGTTAATAAGTGGTTGGACCAGTTAATAAGTGGATGAACCAGAAGAAACTGAACCCTAAATGTCCTAGTTTTTCTTTCCGTTGAGGGAATGGGATGACAATATGTATCGTGAAATTCCCTTACCCCAGAGGCTTTATATATAAGATGGACATTAATACCACTGGGCTGAGCTTATTATCTCCTAGATACCAGTTGATAGACTAGAGAATTTTGAAGAGTGGCACTCCCATTTATCACGTTTATATCTGTAAGACAAACTTCTATAAGGGAGACAGATTCAAGAGATGATGGGAGGCATCATCAAGAGATGATGCCTTTGCTCAAGGCAAGATAGCCTGCAGACGTGGAAGAAAAGAAGGTAAATAATGGAGGAGAGATGCCATCTCCCCAGAAGGAGCCCCTGAGACGATCCTGTATTTGCATGTGACTTTTTAAGGGAGTGCTCTGAAAAGAATCTGGTGAGGGGTGGGGTAGCAGAATGGGATGGGAAGGGACCAGACAAAGGTGCTATTTTGGGCTCCATCCCGGCCTCATCCATGGGGAGCTCTGGAGTGTAGATTACACCTTATAGATGGCCCGGACCTGAGGCAAGAGAGCTGGGTTTTCATACTCCTGCCCTCGTCAGTCATTCGCTCTTAGGCACTCCTGGAGCTCTGAAAGCCAGCAGAGCACATCTCCGACTCTGGAGAAGGTCACAGATGTGAGCCCTAGGAAACTGGTGCAGGGATCACAGAAGTGGTAAAAGGGCTGTGAGGGGCTCTGGGAGCAGCACTGACAGTGCCTACTGTCACGGATGGACGCTCTCTAAAGAAGGAGGTCCTGTCCACCAGACACCCTGGGTTTCACAGACTCCACACAGACATCTTGGCTCTGTTGGCACTGGTGGGAGGAACCCAGGTGGCCTTTGGAGATGCCTCCATCAGCTGTCACTGGGAAGGACTGGCAGATGGTTGCCAATCTCTCTGCATGGCTGGGGAAATGGACATCATATTGACCATGTAGGACAGAGTGAGGAAAGGAAACAACAGTGTTGTTGAGTGGGGTCGGCGCCTTTATAAAGATTGACAGGAGGGACGTTCCTCTTGACTTCTCTTACTGTCATCTCTCTGGACTCCAGCCCACCTGCCTCTCCCTGTCTCTTCCTGTCCCCTGCTAAGTGCTAGAAAGCAAAAAGGCAATTTTCCTGAGGTCTGCATGAGAGGAAGCACAGGAATTAGACATGCAGTGTCAGACCTGGGTTCACATCCTACTTCTGTCACTTACTAGCTGAGTCAGTGAACCTCCTAGAAGCTCAGCTTCCTTACATATAAAATAGGGAACAATACCCATACGATCGTACTGAAGCTGGAGGGGACTGCAATGTTTTAGAGTCTTAATTTCTTTGTCCATATACTAAATTATCATACAATTAATGATACATGATGCTGATAACTCCTGCCTCTCAGGATTGATGTGGGGGTTAAAGAACTAAAGAGCAGATTTTTAGCACAGTGGATCTTAATAGGGCCCATCCTGGCTGCCCTGCACCCTTTAAGTCTTAGAGTTAAGAAGAATGGTCTTTCCACTCATGTCACACCGGCTGGTCAGGTGATCTTTCATTTAGGCTCGGAGCCCATTTGAAGTGCTACATCGTGTGCTTTCTGATAAAAATCCTTCTCTTTTTCCTTCCAGCCCTCGGGAGCTTATGATCACAGATGTCTCTGGATAAACAGACACAGGGCCCTCTGGAGGGAGAGACACCCCATCAGGCAGGGCCTCCAGGGGCAATAACGACAGACAGGAAATGTCAAGGAGCTTCTCTTTGTCCCGGTAAATGCCCTGGACCAACCGGGATCTGTTCAATTTCTGGACCAGAAGCACAAATTGAAAGCTGCTCCCCATGCACTTGTCTCCTTACCTTTTCCTGCAGGAACCCAGATGGGGATTAATAGGCTCACTCTAAGAGCGAAAGACACAGGAGTGCCATCGAGGCCTTCGTGTTTACAGGCTTTGAAAGGATGGATCTAATTTAAGTCTAATTTAATCTTGGCTCTGTGAAAGTACGGTAAATTCCAAGCCAGGAAGAATAAACTGGGATGCCACCAAATGTTAAGAGATAATTTAATTCAACTCCCTCACTCAATAGATAAGGAATCCGAGGCCCGGGGTGGAGGGGAGGGCCCCCCCCATGTGTCCACAGCCACGTATAAAGCTGCTGCTGGCTGGAACCCTGGCCAGTGCTTGGGGCTCTGTCATTCGTTTCTGTGCCGTTGTCATGATTTTTGTCATATTTACACACCATCTGCACCTTTATTAACATGGTTTCTTTAATAACTGAATTGACTCTATTTTTTATTCCTAAACAAATTTATTTTGAAAGGAAACTGCTGTAAAGGGAGAGCGAGGATCGTTGGCCACAAATAGAAGGCAACCGTAAAAATAAATGCTATGAAACGAAGCAATACAGTCCCATTCTAGCAAAGGTATGTGAAGAGACCACGCACTCTGTTCAATGGGAAATTCATAATGTTAATGAGAATTTAAAAGGAAATAGCTTTCTTGGGGCACCTGGGTGGCTCAGTGGGTTAAGCCCTCTGCCTTCGGCAGAGGGAGAAGGTCATGATCTCAGGGTCCTGGGATCAAGCCCCACATCGGGCTCCCTGCTCAGTAGGGAGCCTGCTTCCCCCTCCCTCTCTGCCTGCTTGTGATCTCTCTCTCTCTCTGTCAACTAAATAAATACAATCTTAAAAAAAAAAAAATGAAAGGGAATAGCTTTCTTACCATGGGAGAGGATGTTTTTAAATGTGCTTGTGGACCACCCAAGATTGTCTCTCCTATCATGAGTAGCTCAGTTATGGGGAAGAAAAATAGGTGTGCAAGTTACTAAGGAGGCCTAATACTTTACATTAGTTGGGTTTGAATCCCACCTGTGCCATTTCCCAGCTACACAGCCTTGAGCAAGTTACTTAACCTCCTTCTGCCTCAGTTTGCTCACTCATTAAATGGGAATAACAGTGTGTGTGGACTGTGGGGTTGTTGGAAGCATGAAATAAGACCATTTGTTTAAGGTCCTTAGAACGGCACTTGGCACAGAGGGAAGACACGGTAGTAACAGGTATCATTGTAATTATCACCATTAAAACTGAAATGGCATTTACCCTACAGCAGGATCGCAAACTTTACTTGAAGGATCACAAAGAAAATATTTTGGCCTTTGTGGTCTCTGTGGCCGCTGTTGCAACTACTCAACTTTGCCCTACTATCGAGAGAGTGACCACAGGCAGCACAGACACAAATGAGCACAGCCATGCTCCAGCGAAACTCGGCACAAAAATAGGCAGCAGGCCAGATCTGGCCGGCAGGCTCTAGTTTGTGCTGGAGGCTTCCAGGTATGGAAAGCAAAAACAGGCCAAATGCTTTGTGGATGATTTTGAATAAAACATGCACCCACATGAGGTAGCATCATACCTCACACCTTAGCCCAAATCTCAAACTGTGGAAGTCACTCTTATGCACCTCAAATTTAGCTTCTCTTCTTACTACCTACCTACTACCATCTTGACCATCCCCCAAATGGCCATGGGACTGCACAGCTCCCGAACTTGAGGAGGAGTCAAAGTTAAAAGCATAGGCTCAGGAGTCAGAATGACTTGAGTTTGCCAATCACCCCGCCAGAAGGTCATTTTCTTTCTATACTTGAGGACATTGCCACTCAGCACAGGGGGGTAATTTGCCCAACATCACACAACCAACCAATGGACACCAATTCCACAAACCTGAAATGTAGTTCTTTTTTTTTTAAATTTTTTATTAACATATAATGTATTATTTGCCCCAGGGTACATGTCTGTGAATCATCAGGCTTACACATTTCACAAGGATTTGCCATAGCACATACCCTCCCCAATGTCTATATCCCTACCCCCCCACCTCCCAGCAACCCTTAGTTTGTTTCGTGAGTTTAGGAGTCTCTTATGGTTTGTCTCCTTCCCCATCCCATCTTGTTTCATTTCTCTTCCCCACCCCCCACGACCCCCTGCCCTGCCTCTCAAATTCTTCATATCAGAGTGATCATGTGATAATTGTCTTTCTCTGACTGACTTATTTTGCTTAGCATAATACCCTCTAGTTCCATCCACGTCATTGCAAATGGCAAGATTTCGTTTCTCTTGATGGCTGCATAGTATTCCGTTGTGT
>CM052809.1:98205848-98248124 GCA_028533885.1 Nasua narica
TTTCATTCTTTTGCATGTGGCTGTCCAGTTTTCCCAACACCATTTGTTGAAGAGACTGTCTTTTTTCCATTGAATATTCTTTCCTGCTTTGTTGAAGATTAGTTGACCATAGAGTTGAGGTTCCATTTCTGGGCTCTCTATTCTGTTCCATTGATCTATGTGTCTGTTTTTGTGCCAGTACCACACTGTCTTGATGATTGCGGCTTTGTAATAGAGCTTGAAGTCTGGAATTATGATGCTGCCGACTTTGGTTTTCTTTTTTTTCTTTTTTTTTTTGTTTTCTTTTTCAACATTCCTCTGGCTATTCGTGGTCTTTTCTGGTTCCATATAAATTTTAGGATTCTTTGTTCCATTTCTTTGAAATAAATTGATGGTATTTTGATAGGGATTGCATTAAACGTATAGATTGCTTTAGGTAGCATAGACATTTTCACAATATTTGTTCTTCCAATCCATGAGCATGCAACATTTTTCCATTTCTTTGTGTATTCCTCAATTTCTTTCATGAGCACTTTGTAGTTTTCTGAGTACAGATTCTCTGCCTCTTTGGTTAGGTTTATTCCTAGGTATCTTACGGTTTTGGGTGCAATTGTAAATGGGATCAACTCCTTAATTTCTCTTTCTTCTATTTTGCTGTTGGTGTATAGGAATGCAACTGATTTCTGTGCATTAATTTTATATCCTGACACTTGATTGAATTCCTGTATGAGTTCTAGCAGTCTTGGAGTGGAGTCTTTTGGGTTTTCCACATAAAGTATCATATCCATCTGCAAAGAGTGAGAGTTTGACTTCTTCTTTGCCAATTTGGATGCCTTGAAATGTAGTTCTCATCTGGAAACCCCAGGACAAGCTGTGGGTCATCCTGACATTTTCTTTTCCTATTTCTAATTTCCCTGATAAAGGAAGGGAAGGCTTGAGAAGGATTGATACTGCGTTGGAAATGAGGCTGATGGCTTGGAGCACTTGAGACCCAAGGAGGAAGGAGAGGCTAGCCCTCAGAGACAGCACGAGAAGGTGGAAAGTGCACGGGGCTGACCTGCTCTGTCTTTCACTGGTGAACCCTCACCCTGTACCTGGGTAGGTCTTCTCACCTCTTCGTGCCTCATTGGCCCCCAGTGTAATAAGAAGCAGCGTTTATTGGGTTCATACATGGGGCACAGTGCTTTCCAATATCTTTACCTCATTTTCTCCTTACAAAAACCCTGAGATTTTTATCCCTGTGGCACTGATGTGTTATGTGAGGCTCGAAAAGCTCATTTGAATCACCCGGGGTCACAGAGCTGAGAGTAGAGCTGCTGGGATTTGAGTGTTTGTCTGTCCGGTTGCAAGTTTTTTCAGTGCAAAAAACTCCTTAAAGGGTCCACAAATGAGGAGGCTGCACATGGATGTCCTAGAATCCTAGAAACAGAGCTGATGCATGTTGCAAGCTCGATGTTCTTGGCACTGTGCCAGACCTCTCCTCCCAAAGAATACTGGGCGCTAACAGTATCTGCTTTTAGCACATTTGGAAACTGATGCTCCTAGACCTTAAGTAACTTGTCCAAAGTCACTCAGCTGCTAAGAAGCAGGCTGTGGTTTGAATCCAGGTCAAACTCACTCCCAAGTCCATGCTCTTAATATGGTTTTTTGTTCAGCCCAGAGCACTTTTTTTTTTTAAGTAGGTTTCATAACCAGCATGGAGCCCAACGTCAGGGTTTGAATTCACAGCCCTGAGATCAAGATCGGAGCTGAGATCAAGAGTAGAATGCTTCACGGACTGAGCCACCCAGGCACCGCTGGCCCAGAACACTTTTGAGAGTGAAAGGCACTGTCAATATCAGGACAGAGGCAGACACAGGAACGTGTGGTCACCTCAGCTCTTGATGCCTGGGTCCTCCCCATCCCTCAGGACCACCATGAATCATTGAGACGGGAAGAATCTGCTGTAGCTGGCAGCACCACCATTTTTATTAACAATTAACACCTATATTGATCTGGGGAAGCATTCTAGGAAAGGGGCAAAGTCCTGTGGGAGTGAGGCATTTGGGACTGGGTACTTGAGGCTTCAAGGAAGGGGTGAGTTTAATCGCTTCTGGGGTTGCGACAGGAGTATCAACGGGCAGCTGCCACCAACCTCCTACTTCCCCTCACCCTCTGACTGCAGGTGCGGGATGAGAAGGAGAGTGGATTAAAAGAGCAACCCAAGGAAGTGTAGATAAGTGACTTCAGATTTGGTACGATAAGAAGACCAAAGCATTTCCTAGATCCAGAAGAGAGACCAGACTGTTATCGGGCTGTTGCTTGAACCGCATGTACTTGTGACTCAAGGCTGTTATCAGGTAGGGGCAATGCTGGGGAGAACTGCCAGCTCGGAATTTCCAGAATTCTACCATAATTCAATTCTTATCCCTTTGGGTTAAAGTTTCATTCCTCTAGAACACCAGTTTTAAAAATAAACAACCCTAGAACTGTTTGAGTTCATCATCAGTTATAAACATGGGGGAAATTATCACACATCAGATTTCCTTCTGAATTTGACAGTTGTCTGGGAGGCAGGAAAGGTAAGTTTTGACAGAGAAGTGGGAAGAGGGGAAGCTTTAGGACGTGGGTTTTTACCTGAGGAGGTTACCCTAACGTGGGGTTCCTGGCAGCCAGGAGGCAGTGAAAAAGGCTTTGGGGCCTAAGTGCTGGGAAGATGGCACTAGGAGGGTCAAGCCCACCTCTGCTGCCTTGACCATACCAAGCTCCAGGGCCACCACCCTGCAGAGAATGGTGAGGACATGAGAGTCAAAATGGGACAAGGCAAAGAGGCTGGGGAGCCAGGACCCTGGAGGACTGGGGAGGCTCTGCTTACGTGAGATTCCAGGCAAATTAATCACCCTGGGACGCCTCATCGACCAGGCATGAAGCTTGGCTGAAAATGAAATAATCTCTGAAGTCTTTTTCAGTTCTCCTACCAGACGAGGTTCTAGACTGTGTCACTAAGTGCATCTCCCTGTGCCTAAGTCGGTGGCTTAGAGCTAAAAGGCTCTTGACTGGAGTGTAGGTGTGGCCCAAGCCAGTGGCCTCCCCCACTACAATGTCCCTTCTTGCTTCATTCTCTTGGTGGCTAAGGGGGCTTTTCACCTCTCTTAGTCCCATTTCTTCTTTTTGATCTCTGAAGACGGGACGGGAAAGAAGGGCCAGCAAGAAGGGAGTGTGGCTGGGCAAAGGCTTCTGGTGGGTTGTGCCTCCCAGGGTCCCACCTTGGGGGGGTAGATCAGGAATTGCCTAAGAGAGAACTGAGGAAAATAGTTGAGATCTTTGACTACCAATGGCAGAAAAGATAAAAATCTTATCTGGAGATGGCCCAAGACCCAAGACCACAACGTGTTGGGTAATGTCAGCTAAGATTTAGCTTCTCTGTGCTCTGGGTTTTTGTCATCCTTAATGAGGAATCAGGGGTGAACTATTTTTTTTAATTTTTTTAATGTTTTATTTATTTGACACAGAGAGAGATCACAAATAGGCAGAGAATCAGTCAGAGAGAGAGGGGGAAGCAGGCTTCCCACTGAGCAGAGAGCCCAGGATCCTGAGATCATGACCTGAGCTGAAGGCAGAGGCTTTAACCCACTGAGCCACCTGGGCGCCCATCAGGGGTGGACTGTTAATATGAAATGGACATCTCCTCAGACAGGAGCTGGCTCCATGGTTTATGTATTATCTCATTTAGTGCTCACAACAACCCTCCCAGGGAAGTAGTATCTTCATTTTACACAGCAAGAAACGACAGCTTAGAGAAGAGAACTCATTTGCCCAAGTTTATACAGCTCAGAGGTAGAAGAGCTGGGATGCACACCGGTCTGTGTGACCTTATGGCCCAAGGCTGGGCCCCGATATCATGCTACCATTTTATGAAGGAGCCAGATTTCACGATCCCTCTAGCTCACTCAACAGGTTTTGGTGCAGAAAGAGGGGGACGGGGTCCTTCTTGCTGCTGGGGTCCCAGTGTCATTTTTAGCCTATTACTTGGGGCAAGTTACTTAACCTCTCTGAGCCTTAGCTTCCTTACCTGTCTCAGGGTGGATTAGAATAGTCCTGATCTCACAGAGGTGTTGTGAGGATGAAATAAACTTTCATTTCAAGTATGAAATGGGTTTACAGGCCCATAGTGAAGTCTCCATTCTCTTTAGAGAATTTTTTTAGAGAATTAATGAATTATTATAATTCATGTTATTCTTACATAGTAGGCAAGTCAAATGGTGGCTCCCCTGACTTCTACAGCTGGGGGTCCTACAGAGGAGGGGGTCTTCTGATAAATCCCTGCTGATTTCAAGTGTGATTTGTGAAAGCTAAGAAGTCAATCCCACTATTGTCAGAAAACCCGACCTGACACGGGGCTGGTTCACAAGAAGCTTTCACCAGATTTCGTCAGCATGACTCACCTGTGAGGTGAGGTAGGGAACATGGATGTGCTGACCACTCTCTGCAGGTAAGAGTAGTAGCCACAGTTGGAGGTGGGACAAAAGACCTCTTTTGGTTTTGTTTTTAATCCTCAAGCCTAGAGCGTTCATCTCCTGTGTCACAGAGAATGAAAATGGCTTCTCTTGGACCCTTCAGGTATTTCTCTACGTGGACAGATAGATGACTACATTAATGAGGAAAGGGGAGAGGGTAGGCCTTGGAACATCCCAGACTGAGAAAGAGATGTATTCAGGCCAAGTGCTTCACCTAGCCTGTTGGGAATTCTTGGAAATTGGGTTTCTGGACTTTGACTCGGAGTGACTCAATCTAATTCTGACTCTGGGTTGTGTCGACCCGCATCAGGCGAAGTCCTTTCCCTCAGCCCTTCCCCAGGAGCTGGTAGCTATCAACCATTGGGGACTTGTGGAAATGCCCACACTGTTGTGTTCCCTTCCCAAAGCTTCCTGGGTCTGGGTTGCAGCTGATCTCCAAAAGCCCCATGGCTTGGTGTTGGCCACGTGACTCTAGGAGATAATAACTTGTGACATCTCAGCCGGGTCTGCTTGGCTACCCCCGTGCCTGTCTGCTGTTTCCCAGTTAGGACTCCGCATTAGAAGGGCCAGCTGAGGGAGGAAGGGCAGCTGTGGGCCTTCCCGTCCATTCTGCAACCCAATAGCGGCCTCTTGTGTCCATCAATAGAACTACAGGCAATTGTGTCTGGTTTCACGCTACGTTTCTGGGTTTTCTTCAGTCTTTCTGTTCATCTTTGAGACCTACTGTGTGCCAGCCATGGTTCTAGACAGAGTGGACACACTAGTGAACAAAACAAAACCCTTTCACTCATTCCACTTTAATGCATGCGCTAGGGAGGCAGAAAATATACATATATGTATGCGCAGCCAGATGTTGGATGTTCAGAACTGTGGAAAAACTAAGCAAGGAAGAGGGGTCGGGTCATGACGGGGAGGAGGGTAACACTATTCAATAAGGTGGTCAGAAAAGCGTCACTGATGAGGTGGCCTCTAAGAAGGACCTAAAAGGGATGGGGAGAAGCATCTGGATGGGTGAAAGGGCAGGAATGAAAGTCCTTGAAGTAAAGGGACACCGGTTTGTTTCAGGGACTAGGAGTCCAGTTGGGCTGTGAGAAGAGCAGCAGGAGATGCTGTCTGACAAACTGTGGGGCAGGTGGCTAAGGCCTGGTCCCCAGCCTCACTTCAGTGTCACATGGGAACTGGTTCCAAATGCAGTTTCCCGGGCGGGGCCCCTGACCTGCCGAGCGCAGAGCTCCTCCACTGGGCTCCAACAAGCCCTCCTGCTATGGCGCGGCAGCTTCAGTCTGAAAACCACTGATCTGGGGCCTTAGAGGCCATGGCTTTGTCAGAGTCAAAAACTTTGACTTTTATTCTGAGATGAGAAGCTGTTGGAAGTTTGGGGCGGGGGTGTGCCATGATACAAGTTTAACAAAAACGTGCTTGCGATTCCGGTTTGATGAATCTGAGATAGGGGCTGGGCAATGAAATTTCTAAAACTCTCCACATAACTCTAAAGTGCAGCCAGGCGGAGGTCACTGGCTCCTGTCTGGAGAATAGGCTGAAGGGGGTCAAGGGAGGAAGCAGAGAGCTCAATGGGGAGGCAACTGCTGTAGCAGCTTGGATGGGAGTGGCAGCGGCAGCGGTGGGGAGAAGTGGTCAGATCCGGGTATACTCTGAAGCGAGTACGACCAGGATTTTCTGAGGGGTCCGGTGCGGGGTGTAAGAGAAAGTAAAAAGTCAAGATGACTCCCAGGTTTTTCCCCTAAGCAGGTAGAATGACGTGGTTTCCATGTGATACCGTGGGGACGAACTACGGGAGGAACAGGTCTCCCCAGGCAGGGGAATCGGGGGTTTGATTTTGAACAAGTTGAGTTTGATGAATCTATTTGAGAGCCAAACAGAGATGCTGAATAGGCTCTGGGAGATGGCCAGGCTGGGCGTCCAAGTTCGTGCGGTGTCAGGGAGATGATGTTGAAAGCCATACTGCTGGATGATACTTCAGGAGGTAAGAAAAGAGAAGGCTGAGGAAGCCCTCGGGGCACTTTGATGCAGGAAGGAGGGAAGTAGGGAGAGAACCAAGAGCCAGTGGTGTCCCAGGAAGCCAAGTGAGAAAGTACTTCAAGAAGGAGAGGACGGACCATGGGCACCAGCTGCTGACCGATCACGCAGCACGAAGACTACCAGACATAGCAGCCTCTAAGTCATGGGGGACACAGGGACTGTGGACAGTGTCAGTGGGGCTGAGGGGCTGAGCAAGGGTGAAGGCCTGTTTTTCGAATGGGAGGAGAAGAGCCGGAGACACAGAGGGTAAGTAAGTCTTTTGCAAGATGTTGCTGTAAAGGGAGGGTGTTGAGGAGAACAGCATCAAGAAAGCTCCCCCCTTTTTGAATATGAGAGAAATATGTTTCCACCTTTGTTAGGAAAGATCTTCCAGCACAGGGAGAAATTAATAGATGTTTTAATAACAGCAAACATTTATTAAGCACATTTTATGCTCCTGGCACCATGTTTAATGTTGTACCTGAATTATTTTCCTTAAAGCGTTTCCTCCTCTCCACAATCCTAGAGGTTCTAC
Organism: Nasua narica; assembly: GCA_028533885.1. Taxonomy (NCBI): domain Eukaryota; kingdom Metazoa; phylum Chordata; class Mammalia; order Carnivora; family Procyonidae; genus Nasua; species Nasua narica. The sequence goes on from CM052809.1 coordinate 98,212,878, forward strand.
TGTCATCCTCAGTTTCTAGATAAGAGAGCTCTGTGCTGAGGAATGAACTCATGTTCCCCAAGCCACACAGCCAGTGCAGTGGGAGAGCAGAGGTTGCATCCTGGAGTCGCTTTCAGCACTAGAGCCTCTGACCCCTGCTCTAAAGCCTCGCTGTCAGGCTCCCAGCATGTGGGGCACCCTTCTAAAGGCTTGGATTTTTGGTGCTCAGCTAGAAGAGATGAAATGACTCAGAAATGTCCCAAAGAAACCAACAGTCAATTAAAAGTCATCACGATGAAAGCACTGTTACCAAGTCTCCCAGTTATAGCTGAGAGAAGCTTCTGGACATCTCGCTCTTGACTCTGTCACCCCCAGCACAGCGATGCTGTTGCACAGAACTGTTTGCTGCCTGGGACATCCGGGTGTTCAGTCTTGTGGTGCTTGTCCTGTGGTCCCTATCTGCAAGGCACAGCTGCTTTGATTCCATTAAATGTGCTCCTTGCTTTGCCGCCAGCATTGCTACTCAGGAGTACTCCGTGCCTCTTCCTCCCCGAGGGCACCTCTCTCTCTGCATGACCTCTGCAGGCTGCCTGACCCGTCCAGCTCGGTTTCTGCTAACGGATACTGCTCTATCAGTCTGTGTCCCTGGCAGAAACCGAAGAAAATAGCTGACTTGACCCTCAGGGAGAATGCCACGTGAGCATGGAGTCAGAGATTGGAGTGATACAGCTACAAGCTCAGGAACACCGAGGATTGCTGGCAAGACCAGAAGCCTAGAAGAGGTGACGAAGGATCCTTCTCTGAAGCCTCAAGAGTATAGCCTTACTGAACCTGTGATTTCAGACTTCTGGCTTCCGAAACTGTGAGGGAATAAATTCCTTTTGTGTTAAAACCACCACCTTTGGGGCAATTTGTTCCAGTAGCCCAAGGAAACTAATACAGTGCCCACTGGTTGGGATGTGGTAGTAGGCCTGTGAGGTAATGCGGGTCAGACAGCTTACTTTAAAGATGTGGAAGTTGAAGTCCAGGAAGGGCAAGAGGTTTCTCCAAGGTCACGTGGCTCTCTAACTGTAGGCCTCAGATCTGCTTGGTTCCCATTGTACCCTCTCTAACCTGGAGCTCTGCCTGGTACCTAACAGGGTACAAATGTTTTTTTGTTGAATGGACGAATGAGTCTCTGGCTCAGGGTTCCTTCAAATCATGTTCTCATGACTTGCCAACACTGCTTCTACTAAATTGGCAATTCCTTTTCTCCCAGTGTTCAGATTAACACCTACCCACGATGGATTGATTTTCGTTGTTGAAAATGTCAAGGCTTCCTGGAGAACTAGCCAGAGAAAATTTCTAACATGGAAGCATAATGCTTTATAGGTTTTTCTTTAATACCTAAAAAGGACTTTTCCTGTCCCACCAGGCATTCCTCTTAAATAAAGGCCTGAAAACAATGCCACTTAAAGTTTCCTAATATTGTGCCAAACCATTGACTCAGTTACGTTCAGCCTCAGGCCTTGGGGATAAATTCTTGACTGGTCGTTCACAAGGATAAAGGCAACATGACTGATAGCCACCATCTATCAGGTAACTGTGGGGTGTCGGAGATTTGTTAAGGACTTTGCTATGTTATCACCTATCTTCACAATAAAGATTAATGATACCTTTCAAGGTATTGATTGTACCTATGTTGTCCAATAAGATAGCCACTCCTTGGAAGCGGCTCTTTTCGGAGGCCTAACATTAGCAGTGACAAGCTTATGGCTTTGTGAACAAACTGGAAGATGCTATGCTGGGTTTTAAAACTTCTAAGAACCTATTTTACAGATAAAGTCCCTCAAATGTACAAAGATATTTGTCCAGAGATATTTGTTACAGAAATATTTATAAGAGCAAAAGATTGGACACATCTAAAATGCCTATTGACAAGTGTTGGTTAAAGGGTATGTTCTATTAACGGAATGCCAGAAAGCCACTCAAAAGAGTGAGGCAGATTGATAGGTATTCTTTTTTTTTTTTTTTAAGATTTTATTTATTTATTTATTAGGAAAGAGAGAGAGTGAGAGAGAGCATGAGAAGGGAGAAGGTCAGAGTGAGAAGCAGACTCCCCATGGAGCTGGGAGCCCGATGTGGGACTCGATCTCGGGACTCCGGGATCATGACCTGAGCCAAAGGCAGTCGCTCAACCAACTGCGCCACCCAGGCGCCCTATATTCTTTTTTTTTTTTTAAGATTTTATTTATTTATTTGACACAGAGAGAGATCACAAGTAGGCAGAGAGGCAGGCAGAGAGAGAGGGGGAAGCAGGCTCCCTGCTGAGCAGAGAGAGCCTGATGTGGGGCTTGGTCCCAGGACCCTAAGATCATGACCTGAGCCGAAGGCAGAGGCTTTAACCCCCTGAGCCACCCAGGAGCCCCTCCATAGGTATTCCTACAGGAAAATGTCCAAGATATAGAGTCTGAACAGTTCTGTTTTTGTATGGTTCCACTTAGGTAAAATAGATACAATGATATAAGATACATATAGGAAGGAAGGTGGGAAAGATGGAGGGTATAATCTTATTTGTGTAAACTGAAGACAATTATGTAGAATATACAAAGAAAGGGAGGGAGGAAGGGAGAATATTTCTGGAAGAAGCTGTAAATTACTGCTCATATACAGGGAGTACAACCAGGAAGCAGGGTGTGGGAAACAAAGAAAAGACTTTTTAACCTAAAAACCTATACTGTTCATATTTTAAAATAATATGCTTGCATTCAACTTATCATTTAAAACTCAGTTATTTAAAAATAATAAGAAAAATAGAGGGTATGTGACTTGTTATTAACACCCTTGGGGGCTGTAAAGAGAACACAAAGAAATCATGCAAGCATATTTCCACACGGATGCTCAAAAATTAAGACAACATTGGCTCTTAGTAGAATTTATACTGATACATGCAAGCTCCGATTAATAACATGCTCAGAATAGATAGACCAGGGACAGCAGCACTGAACACATGCAAAACAGAGTTGGCCAAGCTGTTAGAGGAAAGATATTCCAGAGCACAAATGTTGGACAGATGGATGGTGCAAGATGCTTCCCAAAATGTTACTAAGTCTCAAAAGAATACAGAAAAATATAATATGTAGCATGGGTTCTTAATTCATAAGGGATCTTTTTTTTCCTGAAGGAAACATTCACTTCCAAATTCTTTCTCCTGTTTTATTGGGCTAATGCGTTAGCCATCAGATATTACGCTATACGATTACAGAGTGATCTTAATATTTCCTGGCTGATTTCCTGACTGCTTTCTCTGTGCCAGGTGTTTTTAGCCCTCACAACGCTCCAGTGAGGTAGGGTTTTTCTTTTCTTTTTTCTTTTCTCTTCTCTTCTCTTCTTTTCTCTTTCCTTCTCTTTCTTTCCTTCTCTTTCTCTTTCTTTCTTTCTTTCTTTCTTTCTTTCTTTCTTTCTTTCTTTCTTTCTTTCTTTCTTTCTTTCTTTCTTTCTTTCTTTCAAGATCTTATTTATTTGACAGAGAGATAGATAGCGAGAGAGGGAACACAAGCGCAGGCAATGGGAGAGGGAGGTGGAGGCTTCCTGCTGAGCAAGGAGCAGGACGAGGGACTCTGTCCCAGGAACCTGGGATCAGGACCTGAGTCAAAGGCAATGCCTAACGACTGAGCCACCTAGGCACCTCTGAGGTAGGGTTTTCACAAATAGGTAAAAGTGATGTTTGAAGAAGTAACTTAAGTCTACTTGGTGAATGGGTGGTGGAAACCCAGTCTGAGCCTCCTGCCTGCCAAGCTAGCTGCCTCTCAGCATTGCCGAGAGTGGGGGGGGGGGGGGCCCTTAGGCATCTTATTCTAAGGAGAGGAAACTGAGGTCCAGAGGGGAAGAGACTTGCCCAAGGCCGGGCAGGCCTCTGTTCCTAGTGCATGTTTACCCAACCTAACAACTTCTTAAACAGATGGTTCAGACAATGAACTGAATTAAACTGGACTCTTAATATGAACAATATTGTAACAGGCCTCCAATAGTGAGGGTCCTTTCTGAAATCTGCATTTTCCAAAATTGAATATCCACTTCATTTTTGCACTGTGTCTGTGACCCTAGACGCCACCTGTCAACTCCGTAGTTTGTGGAGGGTGGATTAACTGTGGCACACCTATTTTAACTTCATCTGAACCAAAAATACGTGGGAAAGCATGCGTGGGTTTAGTGGGTGCTTAATTTTCTTAGAACACACATCTTGAGGTATAATGCTGGCCGTGTTACTCCTCTCTTTTAAAGGCACTTCAATTGTTTTTAGAGTGAAGACTCAAATTCCTAGCCTGGCCCTCGAGGAGGCAGGGCCCACAATCTGGCGCCTCTGACCCTGCCGCTATCATGCTGGTCTTCTTTTGTCTGCTCCAATGCACCTTGGCTCTCAGGGTTCACAGCCCCTACACAAGCTTCTCCATCTTCTGGGAGCACTCTTCCACATAGCAGCTTATTTGTAAGAATCGGCTTAAAGGCCATCTCCTCGGGGAGGCCTTTGAGAGTCTTGTTGTCCTTACTTGTTCACTGTACTCTTCCCCAGCAGACTGTGGGACTGTGGCAGGGACCACATTTCTCTTGCTTATCACTCTGGGTAGGGTCCTCACTAACCAGTCTGCTGGTGCTAATTACCCTACTTGTTGATTAAATCGATGAGAGAAGAGAGGAAAAACTCTTGCAATACACATAAGAGATCCCAGAAAGCATAATAGTTCTACATTTCTGTGATTCGGAGTATAGCACTATTTGATACCCAAATATAATAATATAAGCTTATAATGATGTCCCCAAGTTAGTGACAAAAAAGGCTCTGTTTAGTGTGCTGTCAGAGAAAGTGGCACTGAAATTCATTTAAAAACTATTTTCATTAAAAAAGTAAAATTGAAAAAAGGCTACTTATAATGGGAACATTAACTATCTAAAAAAACAAAACACTTAGCAAAATATCTATTGATGCCAGATAAACAAAATATTACTCTACTTTGAATTAATGTAAGCTGTATTTATGAATTTTTATATTACAAATGGGTACATTTCATTTTCCCCCATCTTACGCAGTCCCCAGGAGGTTCACGGGTAATAAAACAAATGAATTTCTTTCTCCATTAGGCTGTCATTGCCACTTTCAAATGGCTCCTCGCCCATACACTCCAATATTTTTCTCATAATAAGTGGTAAAGCCTTCAGCCTTCTCATTTATCTTAACCACCACCTTTGTGTTTCAGGAGACACAAGGAATATAATACCTTCAACCTACATCCAGGAAGGAGGTAAGTTGAGGCAAAGATGCTAAATGATTTAAGTTCACACAATTTTTCAGTATTCACCCACCCATCTTTGTCAATGATGCAACAAATGTTTAGAGACTGCCAACCTTGGTGCCAAGCTCTGTTTTAGTTGCTAGAAATAAAATAGGAAATAAGATAGATTAGGTCCCTGTTTTCATGTAACTGATTCTCTAGCTGCGGGAAATTGCTGATTAACAAACAAAGACATAAAAAATTAATATCAAATGGTGTTGTAGACTGAATGTTTGTATCCTCACAAATTCATATGTTAAAACCTACCCCTTAGTGTGATGGTCTTAGAAGGCATAGCTTTTGGGAGGTGATTAGGTCATGATCGTGAAGCCCACATGAATGGGATTTGTACCCTTATAAGAGAGGCCCTAGAGAGCTCCCTCACCCCTTCCCACCTTGTGAGGACACAGCGAGGAGACAGCCCTCTGTGAGCCAGGAGATGGGTTCTCACTGGACACCCAGTCTGTTGGCACCTTGATCTCACACTTCCCAGCCTCCCTGGGAGAAAGAAATGTGTGTTGTTTAATCCACCTAGTCTGTAGTATTGTGTTCTAGCACCCCGAATGGACTAAGGTGGACAGTGACCGACACTGTGCTGATAATAAAGGGGTGTTACGTAACCCCAACTCTAACTCCAGCCCTGGGTGGACCTCCTGTGCTGTGGTCAGGGAGGCCTTTCTGGAATGGGGACAAATGAGCTGAGATCTACACACCAGGAAGAAGCCAGTGAAGGGCCCATGTCGGGGAAGATCACTGTAGGCAGAGGGAACAAGACCAGAGGTTTTTGAGGTGGGAGCAAGCTTCCTGTGTTTGAGGAACAGCAGGGAGCGCAGGATGACTAGGGTGTAACCAGTGAGTTGGAGTAGCAGGTGATGAGCTCAGACACACAGGAAGCGTCTACCTCCTACAGCTTATTGTGGTGTGGAGAATGGATGACCTGGGGAGAAGCGTGGCAGCAGGGAGCTGCCAAATAGCAGGGGGACCTCAAATAGCACAGGCAAGAGGTGATAGTGTCTTGGACTGGGATGGTGTCAATGCAAGTAGAGAGTAGTGGGTGGATTAGATACCTATTTTTGGAAATGAGACAATAGAACTCACTGATGTATTGGATAAGAAGAGCAAGGCAAATTGAGTCAAGGATGACACAGGTTTTTGGCTTGAGCAAATGAGTAGATGGTGGTGCCATTGGCTGAGAGAAGATGGTGGGAGTAGAAACTGATGTATTCTTTTGGTATCAGGGCAGGAAATAAAAAATTCTGTTTTAGGTGTATTAATTTTGAGATGCCTTTTAGAGATGCCCAGCCAAGTGTAGATGCCAAATAAGGAGGTGTTAGATCCATGAGTCTGGAAGAGAGCATTTAGAGCCAAAAATACCCATTTGGGAGTCACCAGTGTGAAAATGGCATTTAAAACTTTGAAAGTGGGTGATGCCACCAAAGAAGAGAGTGCTGTTGGAGAAGGGGCAGGCACCTCCCTCCCCAAGCCCTCATCCTTAAGTCCCAAACTGACCAATGGTCATGGTCATATACCATAACATGAGAGTTTCACCCCTCCAATTGCATTAAATCAAACAAACATTTACTGTCTCTTCTATATGAAACATGTTACCCTAGGGGCCACAAAGGTGACGAATGCACAATGCCATCTCTCAACCTGGTCACAAACTGGCAAGGAAAGAATATAACATAAAAGGAAGGATATGTTAGTGTATTTCTAAGGGGGTGGAAGGGTCCTCAAATGATAAACTTGGGGAGACAGATGGGGAGCAGATCCTGGAGGGTCAAGAAATTGGATTTGTTTTCTGCTTGGTTCATAGGATATCTTCAAAGATTGCTGAGTTCCTTGATCGGATTAACCCACATCCTAACCATCTATGACTGCTTCACCCTTCTTGTCTAGCTCAGATCTCCCCCCAACCACAAAGTATTGCCCATCCTCTGCTACCACTGACTTTTCATCTTTAGCTCTTCTACACTTATTATCTAGTGCTAATCCATTTAGCACTTTCAGGTGGCTTACTTTAGAAACATCTTACCTTTTCCACAGATCTACAAATTCCTTCTAAGTGGGATCCATGACTTAAATCCATAGTTTCTTGCTCAGGGATTGCTTCAAGTGTCCCTTCTTTAGGGAATTCGTCTCTTACCCCTGATTAGATCAGACTGCTTTGTTCTAGGCTCTCACTGAATTGTCTTCTAGCACATGTCTCAGTTTTTAATTATATACCTTCTGTGTAACTATTTGAATAGGCTCTGTCTTCCTATAGGCTGAGTTCCCAAGAGCGAAGACCACCTCTGATTTTGCTTGTGGTACCATCCCAAGTTTGTGTGCAACAAACATTTGTTGAAAAATTGAATAGGCATGGCCTGTGGTGCTCAAGGGGTCAAGGGCTCAGTGGAGTAGCCTCAGGCACGGTCCAGCTGACTGCTGGTGGTTTCTGAAAGAGCAAAGAAATTCACATGGCAAACCTACTGCACAGAGAGTTTCTACTGATGAACTTCCCTTCTGCTTAGGGACAAACTATTTCCCAGGGGGTGGCTTTTCTATCGGAAGGATGCCCTTTGAAGGCTGATTTATCACCATTCAGGGCACTTGAGTCCTCCCTTTTGCACAGCTGAGCAGGAGGCAAAGCAGAGTCCCCAACTGTCGGGAAGAATAAGCACGCTGGCAGTAGCCGCAGATCTTCCAGGCAGATGGAGCGACATATGTATATTTACATATATATTTCCTAATCAATAGGTTCCAGCAAAAACATGAAAACTCAAGAACATGATTGGAATTTGAGGAACTCTGAAGGAGTTTAATTCCTTAAAATTAGCACAATTGCCTCTTTAGCTGCAGACAACTTCAGGACAAAAGAGTGCTATTGAATGATCAAACTTTCCTCCCTAAATATGTACATCTCTTCCAAATTAGGTACTTCTAGCATTTCTTCATTGAAAAAAAAAAATGCATTTCTGGAGCCAGCCAAAACAAGCTTTCAAGTCTTCTAACCATATTTCTAGTCCCTGCCTTCTTCTCCCTCTCCTCACCAGCCATGCAGGCCTATTTCTTCTATTTCTCTAACAGGCCAAACTTGATCCCTAGCAGCTTTGTCGCTGCTCGTTCCTTTGCCTGGAGTGCCTCTTCCCCTAACCTTTGAATGTCTGGACCCTCATCAGTTGGGTCTCAGGCCAATGGCTGCTTTGGAGAGGGTTCTCAGACTCTGATTAAAGATACCGCTACCAGTCACTACCACTGTGGAGTCCTTGGTCCCTGGCATATAGTAGGTGGTCAATTCATATCTGTTAATGAACTAGATTAAGAAAAGACAATGATGCCCCAGTAGAATCCTATAACTTATCATAACTTATCTACTTGAACCATGTGTATTGGAGACAACATAAGTGCTGGCTTGAAGATTTAGAGTAAGAGTTATTGTGCTTGATTCTTGCTTTGTGAATCAAAAGCAAGAATTGTGGGCACCTGGGTGGTGCAGTTGGTTAAGCAACTGCCTTCGGCTCAGGTCATGATCCCGGAGTCCCGGGATCGAGTCCCACATCGGGCTCCCAGCTCCATGGGGAGTCCGCGTCTCACCCTGACCTTCTCCCTTCTCATGCTCTCTCTCACTCTCTCTCTTTCCTAATAAATAAATAAATAAAATCTTAAAAAAAAAAAGCAAGAATTGTGAATTCTTGCTTTGTGATTATCTTCAAGGAACATGGCTTGCAACTTTATCCCCTACAGAATCCTATTTTGTTCCTGTTAATTCATGTGAGGATGACCCTGTTGCATATTACTAGTTGCCTAAAACTTATGTTCTATCCCTACTTCCATTATAATAGAACCCTTTAAGACAATGTGTCTAGTTAAAAAATACACATACCCCTTTCCCTGGGTTTTCTTTTCTTTTCTTTTCTTTTAAGATTTTATTTATTTGACAGAGAGAGAGAGATCACAAGCAGGCAGAAAGAGAGAGCGGGAAGCAGGCTCCCTGCTGAGCAGAGGGCCCGATGCAGGGCTCAATCCCAGGACCCTGAGATCATGACCTGAGCCAAAGGCAGAGGCTTTAACCCACGGAGCCACCCAGGCGCCCCTTCCCCGGGGTTTTCTTACAGCGACAGCAGGTGGCCATGTAATCCAGCTCTGGCAGTGGAGTGACAGGAGTCAGGTGAGGCTTCAGGAAATCTATCTTCTTGATAAAAAGGTAGACTCAGTTGCTATGTGTCTTTGCCCTTTGACCCTCTACCTTTCTTCCTGCCTGAAATGTAGATATGATGTTGAAGGTGCAGTTGTCTTGTGTAGCGGGTGTTGTCAGCGTTCCGCCCGTGACCCTGACACTCACCATTCCTAAATTCTACACAGGCTTCCCTCCTGAAAGCTCCTGTGACTCTGAGGGCTTTTGGTGGTTATAGGATCATGCTAGCCCTATGTGTAGCAGGTTGAAAGTGCCAGAGTTAGTGAACTTGGGGGGCAACCCTCAATGACAGATGGGAGTTGGTGCATAAATATCTGAGCTCCTTGGCCTTCAGGTGAGATCTCTGAGGCATGAGCTACATATACTGGGAGCAGAGCTCCCTGAGGTCCCCAGTGGGACTGAATGAACAGCAACGGCCCAAAGTAGTAATCCGCTCATTAATGCACCCTGGATTTGGCTTCCTTTTCCCTGTCTCACTTCCCTACTCTCCTATCTTCTTGGGATCACCTTCCAAATCAACTCCTTAGATGAATCCTTGTCTCAGGCACTCCTGGAGGAACCCAATCTGGGACATTTTGTGACCATGTGGACGAAAGCCACATTCTAAGGGTGGAGAGGAATCTAGAAGCAGCCTGAGTCCTTAACACTGGACTTGAGCCCTGCACCAGCCTGGGACTGGCTTCCTCTGGACTTCTTGTTATTTGAGAAAAGTAAACGTCTTATTTGAGTAAGCCACCACAATTGGTTTTCTGTGGCATGCAGCCAGATGCAGCTATAACTGGGAGAGATCTGGAGGAATTTTTAGTTGACTCCAAACACAGTCATGGCTGCTAACAAAGCTGACACCCTGCAAGATTATTGGCCCCTTACCCTCTATTGGCATGTTACAGCTAGCACAGTGTTTGCGGGTATGTTGCTTTATTTAATGCCCATGCTAATTTTGTGAGGTGGGTATCATCACCTCCATTCCGAAGTCCAAAGAGGCCAAGTCACATGTTTACATGTCTAGTGGTGGAATCAGGACTCTTACGTCCAGTGATCTTTTGCCATAGGGAGATAGAAACTAGGTTTTCATTCATAAGAATGAAAGATCCGTGGTATTTAGGTGATGAGTTGTAGCATAACCTGTTCCCTTTGCCTCTCTCCTGTGCTATTCTATCATCACCCTTCACTCCCATGGGACTGCGGGCATTTGCTTGTACCACAGGTACCCCTCCCACATGCCAAATCTCATCGGACTTTATAGACTAATTATGTTTTCCAAAACATGTGCTAAATCCTCCTTAGACCTTTGCCAGGAATGCTTTACCTCAGAGATAGAAACCTACTGCACTTGGGTCTGCTAACTGCATCCTCATGGTAACTGTGGGCAAGACATCCATCTCAGTATGGCCCACAGCACCAAAAACATGGAGATGCTTATTAAATATCTGTAAAATTAAAATGCATAGCCATGGAAGAATCCAAGTTGAATTCAAATTTATTCCTGTTTAAAATCGTTAACATCAAATTCCATCACACGCAAAAATGAATATATACTCAATAGAAGATTTCAGACAAATGAAATGATAGTCCATTGAACATTCGATAAATATTTTCAAGCATGACTTTTTTTTTTAAAAGGACAAAATCATAATCAAAGTATTCATTAGAATGGTGACCATTTAAACATCATCTGAACCATACCAAATAACACTCACTTTTATGAAATGTGTTGAGAACCTAGGAGTTTATGTATAAAGCTGAGCATTTTCAAAATTCCCAGCCTAGATAAGACAAGCTTGTGTTCTCTTATCGGGGACTCAGGAAATACGATATACTTGTGTTGTAAGTGCTGGTGTTTGGAGACAGGGCTAGCACCCATGGCTGGCTGAGCTCTGGAAAACAAGCATGCCATGCTCCCATGCCACTCTGGGACCCGGGAGACACAGTCTGATCTAGGGTGAAACTACATGCAGGGCGTGGAGAGGAATGCACCAAGCAGTTCACTGAGGCTGGACGACCAAACAGAAAGCAGCGTGCTTTGATTTCAAAATGCATGTTAAGTGAGGCGAAGAAGCCAGGAACATTCTCATGACTGTTCCAGATCAGCAACTCCTAAGGTATTTATATCAAGGTAGTTGGGAGAAACACAAATGCTCACTGGTCCTGAATCAAGAATTTAACTATCAGAACAGATGTAACTTTGAGGATAGGCTTATCAAACTACGTAAAACTCAAGTCAGGTATCAGTTCAAAAGATGCCTGTCCTGGATTCAGCTGGCAAGGAAATCTATAAAAATGTTTACATGTCTGGTTTTGGTAAATTTATTTCACAAAGCCACTGTTTCATTTCATAAGGACAATAAGGTTCATTAAGTTACAGTACAAAATTTATAAATGAGATGACAGGACTATTGAAACACATTTGCTGAGTAAAGGCATTTTTACTAACTATAAAATCCAGTGAAACAGAAGATTAATTACACCACAGTTATTGTCAAAAGACTTCTAGACTGTAGTTTAAGTTCAAAAGGTTAAGGATTTTACAAAAATATAACATGAGACTATTAATTACATATGAAGAGTATTTGGCTAGATACAGAAAATAATAATGTGTGGTTTTCTTCCTCTTGGAAACTAGCTTTAGAAAGTAACACCATCTCCAATTAAATTTTGACTACTATAATTCTTTATCAGTGGCACCATAAACCAGACTATTCAAAGGTATCCAGTTATTTTGGCCGTCAAATTAAGTCACCATTATGTTTCTGAAGCAATTTAACCAGGACACACTGGAGTAGCCTATAATTACACAGTATTGTGCAAACTTAAACAATTTTTTTCATTAGTTCTTATATTTTCCCAAAGTCCCGTTTCCAAGGACTCTGACCTTTAAATATGTCTACCTTAAGGTTCCAAACACTCATGTCCATGGGGGGATAAATCCATTTTCTTTAATGTGAGAAGCTATATTCTAAGAAATGACCCCAAACTCACTACACTGGGACAGGGTTGGAGGTACTATCCAAAGATCTGAGGGGATGGTCAGGGCACAGACCTCAGACAAGAGATTTTTAGCATTTTTAATTTTTCAAGAGAAACAGCCTGGGAAGGGAAGAAGTGTTCCGGAATCTAGGGTATGGTGAAGAGCCCTTGCTCTCATAGCCAACCGTATGAAAACATTATTCCTTAAAGACACGCAGGTCTACGAGCCAAGGCAGGCTTTGGTTAAATGATTGGTAGCTTTTGTTTGGCTCTGGAGGTTTCCATGGAAACAGCCTGAGAGACAGAAAAGGCAGCATTATCATCTTTACCTGTAATGCCATCTGATAAAACTGCGCACTGATTCATTCATGCTATCCAGAAGAGATGTATTACTTGCGATAAGCCTGGACAAAGGGAGGTGTGAGTTCTATCCGGTTACGCTATTTCCTTGCCCTCCTCCACTTGAAACCTTAAATTAAAATCCTGATAAAACCTCCTCTGAACATTTCCCTCAGGAACCTCTAGTTCAAGTAATGCTTCAATAATCAGAAGCCAAATGAAGAAACATCAAGCACCAAATGGAGCTCCACTGCCAAGTTCTTAAAAATCATACGACACCAAGCTTCCTGTAGCTGAAGAAATTATTCTGAAGAGTATTTACAATTCTATTATATATCAGGCCTCAGCCAGGCAAGAAATACTGTCTCAAGTGTTCATTATCCACAATTGAATCAGGTGGCATCATCATAATTTTTCTCCCTCTTTATATCTAGAACATTTGTGTGTGAATATATATCTATATACTGGGACCTATATCTATGCCTACATATTTAATATATTCATATATACCACACACCATTATCTAATCTTATTTCAGGTTAGTGCTTCTAAGAAAGACCACTAAAGCAGCCCTAGCTCAGAATTCTATATCTGAAGTACACAAAAATAAAAACCTCAACAACAAAATATAAACAAAATAGACCAGTTAAGGAGGCATGCAGCCTTTAGCACCATATTAACGATCAAGGAGGCCAAGAGTGTTGACAGAACCCAGCTTCGAGTTTCCCCCTGGAATGGGATCCCAAACACAGAACCCTCTTACAGAGTCCAGTACTTTCAAAAAGGGAAAGCCTGAGAAATTCTATTAACAGAAATGTCAAAAATCCATGATTTGCCAGAAATATAGATGATTTGACATTGTTTCTTATTCTAGAAGCACTGAAGACATTTTTCCTTAGGAACAAACCGCTCACTTTTGGAGATCAGTTGGGAAATCACTGCCAGCTCAATGAACTCAATGATACTTCAGTAAGTTAAAAAGACATGATATATCCCCTAAAAAGACCAATTTACTCATGGAAAGTAGTTTATTAACGAGCAGTTAGCTCCCTGATATCTGTGTAACAACAGAGACATCGGCTACCCTAAAGAGACCCAACCTAGCACATACAATTGCACACTCCACATGGCAAAACATCTGAAAAACACCCATACCTCTATGCACTACGGCACTGGTGTGGGAACCTAAATCACAAAATAAAGTCTCAGCTTGATTCTTTCCATTAAAAGGGACTTAAAGTCTAGGAAAGGGTTTACTTCAGGATGTGCTGATGATTCCGGTGGTTTAAAGGGGACAGGTAAGAAATTAGAAATGAGTTGAGATACCATCTAATGCAAATCTCTCATCTTATTGGTGGGAAAACTGAGACCTCAGGATAAGTGGCAGCCCCAACCATTGGAAGAACCATGACCAGGAGAGAAGCCATGGAACTCTTAGTGTGGTACTTTGTCCATTATGTTCCTCTCTCAAGCTCCTTTAAATCTTAACATATGTCATTTAATCAAGCTTGAGGAAAATGACTGAGAAATATCAGATATGAAATACATTGAATTTTTACAAAGATTTTGGCAATAATTCACATTCTGATGTGGTTAATATTAACAAGGGGGGAAACTCCAGTTATCTTTTGGTAAAAAATGTTATTTCCTGAACAGAACAGATTCCTTTTGTGAGAGCTGTTTTTGTAGGTACTGGCAGAGCTCACAACTGACGGCTTTCATATGTCCCATCTCTGGAGTAAGAGTTTGATTCGGCAGATCCTACATCATCAGGCGGGCTGAAATGATTGCTGTCTTGAGAATCTGTATCAATACTTTTGGTTTCTGACTGAAGGTGGACAGAAACCTGAACTGCTATCTCCTGGCCTTGTTCATTCAGAGAACCATCATCCGAATCTCCTCCTGGTGAATGACTCCGGCCCATCTCCGGGTTAATGACAAAGATGCCACCTTGAGCATTCAAGGCAGGTCTCTCTTTAATTCGTTCTCCCATGTCATCAGGGTCGTCCATTCGCACAGCCTCAAACATCTCTTCAACAAAGGCCCGGCAGTTTAGAATAAGGGGTGGAAGAGGGACGCTTCTTGCCAATTCTTCAATATAACGCGCAAACTCCATGGTCTTAAACTGTGTGACTTTGGCGAGCTCCAGAGTCTTGGCTGAGGTGATGATGGGGATGCGCTTTGCGATCTCAAAGGCTTTCTGAAGCTTCTCAGCCCCTTCAGTCCTGAAGAATTCATTGATAGCCTTCTCGGTCTTACGAAGATGGCTGCTCATCATGCAGAGCCGTGTGACATTCAAGATCAGGGTGATTGTAAAGGCAATCAGGCACACAATCATGTAGTAGACACTCATGTCTCCCGAGGTGAAGATAACACGCAGGGTGACAGAGTAGGAGGCACGGATTGGAGACGTGATGAAACATGTATAGAGCCCTCGGTCATCAAAGACTACACTGGTGATATTCAGAAAGTTATCAGAAACCAACCATTTTCCACCTGATAACCCAATAGAAATAAAAAAATTACAGCATAAAGAATATTATTACTGAATAAGCCAACTGCCTTACCATAAACATGCCACCTCTTCATGAGAGTGCTTTACCTTAATTCATCTCTTAGGTTCTGCTACTTGTTTAAATCATGGAAGGGCAGACTTTTATGTCCAGAGTAGGAATTTAAACAGTCTGGACATTAAAAAGGAAATCAAGATCTTCCTCTCTGACATGAATGATTACCATAGCTACATTTCACTGCTAGACATAACAAGCCTTTCAGGGAGACAGGTATGTCTATATAATGCTAAGTGACCAATCTTAAAAAAAATGTGTGTGTACACATCTCTAACCTATACATTTTCATATACTAGAAGGAAATGCCTCAGAAATACCAAACAATGGTTTTTTCTGGGATAATGGGTTGAGTGATTTACGTTTTCTTATTTAACCGTATTTGTTTACTTTTGATAACAAGAGACAATAATTAAAAAAACAAAACAAAACAAAAAACCGAACAACCCTATCAATTCAGTTGAATTTAGTTCAACTACTAACTGGCTCATCTGGCATAAGTTGCACATTTAATTTGTTTTGTTGGAAAAGGTTTGTTGATGTTATATTAGTTTTCTGGCAAGAGTAACTAAAGCACAAGCCAAAAGATATGTGTCACAAGTCAGGGTAAATGAACTGCTTCGCAAGAGAATGAGGTTGCCCTTAAGATGCCTAAAGGATCTTTGGGTCCTGTTTTAAAACTAAGACATGCTGCTTGTCTTCTGTATATAAAGGTATCTTTACTCAGGGAACGTGTACACAAAATATGTAAGAGTGTCTTAGTATCAATGAAAAGCAAAGCCTATGGACTACCCACCTTGATTCAATACCCTTTAGTAACTTGGCTCTGCCCACATAATTCTGTTGTGATCAATTCTCAGTATATGCTGTACTTTAACTACAAAAGTCATTCAAAGATGGGATGGACAGGCTAACCTGGAGTAGAGGCACGAGTCCCAATGAGTAGAGGTGTCCTGGAGGAGGCTGGGGGACTGCTTGTTAAGCACCACCTGAGTGCCTAATCTTAAGATCTGAAAGTTAAGAGATCTTCAAGATCTCTTTCATCCCTGAGATTCTATGGTTCTGGATTATTTTAGTGGTACATCAATTAGTAAGCACTCTGGATTACGCCCATTTTTATTGTCATCAAAATTTATCTAAATTCTATAGTAATATTTAAGAGCCATCTCTTCACTAATGTAAAAAAAAGAGGAAAATATATAGCTATGGAATATATTCATTATTCCACAAGCTTCTGTTCTATGAATTTGGAGCTACAAAAAGGCTTTCCTATGAATCCAAGGTATGATGAAGTACATACACTCCATCCATCAACTACTGTACTACCACCACAATGTAAACTCCCTAGCTTACTTGCTGCTAATAGCTCAAGATTTATGAACCTTATACTAGACTGACAGGCTCTTTAAACTCCTCTCACTGGAGATTCATACAATTTAATGCAATTTTCCAGAGCTGCTACTGAAAGCATCAATGATAGATGTTAGTGGTTTTCAAAAAAGGCAAAAAGGAAGATGAAACTGCCATTCCATGTGGATGGTCTCATCCTAACCTAAGCTTTTTTGATGTGGTCAGTCTGTAATGATCACACCAACTGAATAATTCAAATCTCAGATGCGTATGATCAGGATCCAGAGCCCAAAGGAAGTAAGAGACTAGATCATTGAGTTCAAATGTGAAACCCCAAATCACATTCAAAATATACATTCTGGGCACTACTCTAGAGATTCTGATTCAAAAGATCTATATTCTTAAGAAGTTGATTAAAAATATTCTGTTCTAACAACTTAAACTCTTCAATCCCCTGGTGGCCAGTTACTTGGTTTATACAAAGTTAAAACGTTTAGCATATACTTTAGAAGAAAGCACCATCTGCCTCCTATTCTGTTTTCCATTCTAATATGAATAACCAAATATCCTTTGTATTCTAAGAGGTTAGACTATCTTTCTAGCAAAAAGGACAAGAAGGGCCTTTTCTGAAAGTGTAGCTTAGGAGTATTCCAGAATTTAATCTTTATCCCATTGATTTTTCATGGTGATTTCTTTTTGAGGTACTTTAATACAAGCAGTCTTCAAAAATTTCTAGCAGAATATTAGTTATGGAAATAATATTCTGATTAGGATGTGTTCACAGGTTCACAAACAGCAAAATCAAATAAAAACTTGTCAAAAAGGAGACCTTGGTACATTATTATATCTGGGTGATTTTTAAGACTGATAGGCAAAGGTACAAGAGAAGCTTTCCTGTTTTCAAGTTAATTAAGGTACAGCATAGAAAAAAAAGTTGTGCTGGAAGGGTTTATAGAGTTCCTTCTCAGTGCCCTTCTAATTCTCAGATGAACTTATAAGTTTTATGCACAGAGCTATAATCGTTTAAAAACCATCCTGGGGAACAAAACAAAACACACCATCCTGGATTTCCTCTAAAATTTTTAGTGACTCATTTCCAAACAAAATTTTAAAATTTATGGGAAATTTACTTAAGTCTAGCCACAACCTTTCCTCCTATATTCACAAAGGGCCATCACACTGTATTATTCACATTATAGTCTAGGTGAATGGGGTTGTGCAGTGCACAGCCTGCACAGCTGTCTGCAGCAGCCCTGATAGAGTCTACCTTCAATGAAGAAGGAAACCAGCTCACCAGCAGGAGAGACAATAGCTCCCTGTCATCATGTGAACATCTTTTGAATTGTAACTATTCTTTCTTTCTTTCTTCTTCTAGTTAAGTAATTATAATTAATTTGCCTTTTCTCATAGTTATAACACTCTAGGCCTTTCAAAAGTTTTAACTAGCCCCCTGGTGCCTCATCATTGAGATTCCTTGTTGCATATGCCATCAAACCAAGGAGACAGAAGTAACAGGAAATGAGTAACCTTGATTAATTACACCCTGGCATAGTTACCTCTGCCTCTGCCATCCAGTTGCTGTCCTTTTGAGTTGTACCAACGGACATCTTCATAGTGGTCGACTGTGAGAAGACACTCGAGTGAAACACTAGTTCCCTCTTTGGCTATGATGACATCGTCCCCTGAGTGGGAACCTGCTGAGAGCTCAAAGCTTGGAGGAAATGATGTATTGAAGGAACTATGATTTGTTCCCAGTGGGGCTATTTGGTTGAAGCCTACATCTTCTAAAACAAAAGCTGCTGGCACAGTAACACTCAACACTATAGTGAATAGACAACAATGTGGCTTCATGGAAAAATGGAAGGAAGTCTTGTTTAGAGACTTGGAGATTTGGAGAACTCAAAAGCTTGTATTCTATAACACGAGCACGGTGGGTAATTTATTGCTTGGTATTGGAACTTTTCCAAAAAAGTGGGAGATTCGGGCGTATTTTGAAATCTTCAAGATTAGAAGATGTGAGTGGAGACCAACCTAAAAGAAAGCCAGATATAAAGTTTAACCAACAGACTCACAATGGGGTGAAACTCCTATGTTCTAGAAATGAACACATGTGAAACTGATTAAACTAATTGGCAGTGACACGGAGTAAAAGAGAAAGAACACCACCTAAAAATCTCACGCAGAGAAAGTAGAAAGAGCACTGAATCAGGAAATGGCAGACAGACCTAGATTCTCTTGGCTGTGCTACTAACAAGCTGTAAGACCTTGGCAAGTAGCATTCTCCCTTGGCCGTTTTCTCATCTGTCAAATGAGAGACTAGATGAGATCTCTCTAAAGACTCTCCTAGTTCTGAAGAAATATGATTCTATTTTACTCTGACAAATCTTATACAACAGGGAGTCAATGAAAGCTAAAATATTTAGCTTAACGATCTTTTATTTCAACCTGTACCATTACCATCTGTTGTTATATCAATAATGTACATCAACTGATACATCATGATCATAACCATGGAGCTCTAAATTTGAGCAATCCGAGTACATAATATATTGGCTTTAAATAATGCAGAGATAGTTGAGGTAGTTTTCTGTTTTCGTTTGTTTGTTTTTTAATATCAGAAAGAAAACTGCCCTAGTACATACACATAAACACTTATTGACTTCTGAGGCTTTAGAACCTCCCTCTTGGGGAAGAATGTTAGACAAAAGAATTTTCCTTTAACAGTTTCTTTAGTATCAAGAGACAAAATAGTTATTTTTTAACAGTTTGTAAGAATACCAAATTTTAGCTCAAAGTCTGCAAAATCAGCTCAGGGAGGAATTGACATCTTCAATGTTTAGTTGGTAGAAATGCAAATATAAACTACAGGGAAAGAGTGCCAGGCAAATAAAATATCACGAACAAAGAACAAAATATCCCAGTCTAAGAGTTTATATGATTAGGATCATCTTCCTGGTAATTTGATTCCTCTCTTAAATCAGTGACTCTCAAAGAAAAATTTCAACTTCTATTTCTATAAAAGACAGGATGAAATGTCTAGCTTTATTTCCTATAAAGGCCCAAAATAATTAGTTTTGGAAATGACTCTCCTTTGTACTTACACGAAAGCTGCTTCATCACAGAACATAAAAAGCAGTGGATCATTGTATTTAGCCATTAAATCCCTCAAAGTCTGAATAACAGTAAGCTGTAAATGTCATTTAATTTTCATTAGCCCTTGAAAGGATGGTTGAATGATAATAATAATTTTCTTTATCTTGTTATATCTTTAAAATATAAGAATGAAACAAAAGACTTAGAGTAAAACAAAAGACTTCAGATTTTGTTACACATAGTAGATTAAACACATGTGTTTATTTCTATTCCCCAAGCCCAACTAAAATGACACTACAGGAAACAAACAACTTGGACCTTGGAGGGGATTTCAGAAATGATCGAACTCATGCACTTTACGGTGACTTGCTCCTTTTAATTATACTGTATGTTAGCAGGAGAATCCTGGTCTCTATTAGGTGAGAGTGGTAAGTGGAAACAATGGAAAGAACACTTAGTAAATGACTGCCATAAGCCAGGCACCATGCTTGGAGCTTGACATGTGTAAGTTCCTAAGTTCTTTTTCAGTACAATATATATAATTGGTGGACAAAACTTTTGTCCTTTATTCTAGACTACTGCTTCCCAATTGTGAGAGGAACTGACTGTGCTGAAAAAGTGCTCTAGGTCTTCCTTAGCATTTCGATAATGAGTTCCTGTGACTGTATCCAAGTCAGCATTTTCCCAATTTCACTCATTTCTTCTATTGGTATGATATATATATATATATATATATATATATATATATTTATCTCCTTTTTCTTTAAGTCAACTCATTATTTTACTTACATGCATTTATTTCAAAAGGGAAGTCTATATTACATCTGTAAATATAAGTAACTGTACACAGAAATACAATGAAAACAAAGCAATGTCATTAACTGCTGTCTGCTAAAGGCTCTGAGCTGGAGGCCTCTTCTCTGTCAGGAAAACAAAAATGAAACAAATAAACCACCCACAACTCTGCTTTATTCTAATGCCACCTCATTTCTTAACCTACCATCATCCTCTTCTTCCCTACCTATTCCACCACTGAGTCAAAACCATAGTTTTATAATTTCATTTCATTTTAGAGAGGGCGTGTGCACGCGAGCAGGGAAGGTGCAGAGGGAGAGGGAGAGAGAATCTCAAGCAGGCTCCACACTCAGCCTAAAGCCCCAAGCAGTGCTCAATCTCATGGCCCTGAGATCATGACCTGAGCCAAAGACTCAGACTTGGACGCTTAACTGACTGAGCCACCCAGGCACCCCAGAACCACAATTTTAGACTAGCAGTAAACATTTTCATCTATACTATACTGAGCACTTTCTATCTGCCGACCTATTGTATGAGGACACTCTCTCTGCCTTCATGGAGCTAAGTCTGGCAGAGGACACAGACACTAATTAAAAAACACATGCAAAATATGGTAAATGCTGCCCAAGGTGAAGTACAGGATGCTATGGTAGTACCCAGTATCGGGAGCTGAATGTGTCACAGACAGCCGCCTTGAGAAAGTGAGATTGCAACAGTACTTGAGGGATAAACAGAAATCGAGGGTGGAAGAGAAGTGACCTAGTAAAGGGACAGAGGAGAAAGCAGAGGGTTCACTGGTTAGGAGGTGTTCAGGAAAAAAAGCTACAAGTCTGGTGATGAGAAGGGGTGGCCAGAGTGCTGGGTCTGATTCCTGACCTGCAGGTGAGCAGTCTGGGCCAACAGCGTATCTGGAGGTGGACTTTCGGAACTGGAGTCGGAGGGAGAGTGAGTGAAGGAGATAGTTGTGCAACAAGAAGGGGTCAGAGAATGTGGAGGCTCAAGAGTAGGCCAGATCGGTAAGAGTTGGAATGTCCCCCAGGATCAAGGTAGCTGCAGGAGAAGAAATAGAAAAAAATGGACTCTCTCTCCCTGAGATGCAGGAGCTTTGGAAGAATAAACAGCCTCCATATGAGAGGGCTAGGGGGCAAGTGGGATCCTGGCAATGTTGCTGCTATGTGGAATTCTTTCGTGCAGACTCCCTGAGTCTCCTCTCAAGTCCTGGCTCTCCCCCCCACGTGGTCCGGAGTACACCTGGACACAGGCTGGCTTTTCCCCAAACTCCGGCAGCTGTCACCATTACCCTACTCTTGGGCTCTGGTGTGTGCTGCTCTGTACCACGAGGCAGTCCACGCCATCTCCCCTAGGAGTTCCTAAAGCATAGGGACTATATTTGTTGTTGCTATCCTTCAAAACTAGCACATGTTCAGCAAATATTTACGCCTGGAAATTAGTTTGAATCTGATAAAACATGTGATATATCTTTGTAAACTGAAGACTGTTATGCAATAGGAGTTGTAATTACTCAAAATGACATGCATTTACTAGCGCTTATTATATTGAGACAGCCAATGCTAACGATCTCTGGAGAACTTAAGAGGCATAATGTCTAAAGGCAGTCCTGGAGTCAACTCCCAAAGGAGTTGGGACTCCCAAAGTCTTCATTCACCACCTTGTCCTAGAAGATAATAGTGGGGATAAATGACTACCAAGCCAGGTTGACTACTAATATCCAGGGAGCTTGTTAAAAAATATAGATTCCTAAAAAAAAATATATATAGATAGATAGATAGATAGATAGATAGATAGATTCCTAAATATATATATATTCCTGGGATCCACACTAGAAATATATAAAAATTAGAAAAAAATATATATATATTATCATTTCTGATCATTTCTGAAATCCCCTCCAAGGTCCAATATACATATATTTTTATATAGATAGATAGATCGATCCCTGAGATCCACACTAGACCTAGTGAGTAAGAATCTCTGGACTTGGACTTTGGAATTTATGGTGTTTAATTAGCTCCTTGGATGATTCTGAGGCCAAGGGTCCATTGACTGGCATCCAGAGACTATGACTATACTTCCTCATTTCCTCTACAATAGCACTGCAGACTGTCTGAACACTTTCAAGAAGAGAGAACTACCACTCACATTCCATTCTGGACTTAGATTACCCTGGGTCAGTGGAACTGTAGGCCTCTGAGAAAGGCAGGGTAGCAGAGAGGTTCAAGGTACAATCTCTAGAGACAGATTTCCTGGATTTGAATCCGGATGGACTCTAACCACCCTTGCAATTTTTGTAAATGACTTAATCTTCCTGTGTCTCAGTCCCCTCATCTTTAAAATAGGGAAAATAATAATATGTACCTGTTCTATAGGACTGTTGTGAGGATTGAGGGAAACTGTATAAAACACTGGGTCTGGCAGTACTAATCACTGAATAACCTCTACATACTATTGTTGATTATCCTGTTAGACACTGTGCTAAAATCTACATCTGATAATAAAACCATTATTTAAGATAAATGAAACACCTTTACTCAGAATACTATGCAACCATTTAAAAATCTTCAAGGGGAGAAATTATGTAATTTCAATCTGTAATTTATTTTATGTTTTTTAAAGATTTTATTTATTTATTTGACAGAGAGAGAGAGATCACAAGTAGGCAGGGAGGCAGGCAGAGAGAGAGGAGGAATCAGGCTCTCTGCTAAGCAGAGAGCCTGATACGGGGCTCGATCCCAGGACCCTGAGATCATGACCCGAACTGAAGGCAGAGGCTTTAACCCACTGAGCCACCCAGGCACCCCATCAATCTGTAATTTTAAATTTCACATTTTTCTTTTGCTCATTGCAAATGAATAATAATATGGCTCAAACACGCACTGTAAACTGAACTTGGGAGTCCAATCATGATATGTTCCATTGTTTTTGGGCATTTTGAGTTCATGGTAAATAATCTTTGTTGTGATGTGCCTAGCTTACCTTTCCCTTTTTTGAGACCTACCTCTATGGTGTGGGGCCCAGGAGGAAGTCAACCTTTTGGCCGACTAATCAGAAGCTTTGATATTGGAATTTGGATTTGAGACACAGTGGGTTAGGGCCATTTGAGAAAGAGAAGGAGCTGAGGCAGTCAGGTTCGGGCCATTTATAAAGAGAAGCAGAGACACAGGACCAAAGGGATGCAGAAGGGAAAGAAAGGGTGAAAAGAAGGGAAAGGGAAGGGAAAGTGGAAGGAGGGGGTGAATTCTACTTCCTTCCTCCAATATGACTTTTTTTTTTAAAGAAACAAACATCTTTATACAATTTCATTCAAAATTAAAACCACAAAAATTAAGACAATGTAAAAACAAGAAAGGAAATGGAGAAATGGTTAGGTAGGACAAAAAAGATTAAGTTTGCAAAAGTGATTGAATTGTGGCTGTGACTACCAGGCAGTCCTTATCATGGATTTCGACCGCCTCTCCTCCTTAGGTGCCAGAGTGTGGTGCACAAACTACCCACAGGGTCAAGATTTATGGTTCCTATTCTGTACAGACACAACCATTTGCCTCTACTAGAAGTTTAGAGGAACCTACAAGTCAGGGTTTAGGAAATACTATGACCATTCTTAAACTGCTCTTAGGTCAAAGGTGGCAGAAGTAGCTTGGTACACTGATTTTATGCCAGAAGAACAACAGGTCCTATATTATTCTTATATGTTTGGTCAATAAAAGGCAGGCTTGGGCTGGGCACTTTGTACTCATACCATGGGCATCCCAAACACAAAGGACTTCTAGTTTGAGCTACTGAGACACAATCTGTTTACAAATAAGAGGCTGTTAAGCAGTTGGGAGAGAAAACAGTGGTAAAGGTATGGGTCCGAGAAGGTGACAAAGTGACAGAAAACAGAGTGAAAGAACAAATCACCCTTGGAATCAGAATAGGTCTTCATACTATATTTCCTTACTGTGTCAGAATCAGTTTGTACTTTCAACAAAAATTACACTGACTATATCCATTCTATTTTGGCTGGTGTAATAATTTTCAAGCAGCTCAGCTAACCAGGGGCTCATCATGCTCAAGATTAAGTAATGGGTGCTGCAAGGGATGCCCAGGGTATTAGGATACTGTCTCATACCCTCAGGAATTTACACACTAGTTTGGGGGCTTCCCATAATAATATCATGCCTCCTAATTTTTTTTTTAAAGTAGGCTCCATGCTCAAAGTGGAGCTTGAACTCATGTCCCCGAGATCAACAGTTGTGTGCTCTACCGACTGAGACAGCCATTTCTTTCTCTCTCTCTTTTTTTTTTTAAGATTTTTATTTATTTATTTGACAGAGACACAGTGAGAGAGGGAACACGAACAGCAAGAGTAGGAAAGAGAGAAGCAGGCTTCCTGCTGAGCAGGGACCCTGACTCGTGGCTTGATCCTGGGACCCTGGGATCATGACCTGAGCTGAAAGCAGATGCTTAACAACTGAGCCATCCAGGTGACCCTGAGACAGCTATTTCTTAATGCTGCAGTTGACATCTGAGGCTAAAAGGAAAGAGTTCAAAAAGGAAAATCAAAGTGCCACCTTATAAACAGTTAAAAAGGGCTATGCTATACTTCTGGGTGAAGTTACTTGGTTGAATGTTTTATTATCTTTCTTCAGCATTAATAAGAATAACAGAAAAGTGATACTGAAATTTAATCCAACTCCTTTTTCATCTTTTAGGTACAATAAAACATAAGCACTTCTAGGATCATGAATAATCAGAAATGTAGATGATTTTACCTGATAGAACCATTCTAAATATTGGCTGTATCATAAAAAAAAATAAAGAATGAAACAAAGAACAAAGAAAAGCCCCTAAGCTGTCATCCCTAACAGATTGCCTTGTTGCTGTTCCTGCCAACTTCAGAGAGAAGAAATATTTCCATTCTGCTCCAATTCTCAACAGAAGTAAATAAGGAAGTAATGTAGCTGATTTCCGTTCTCATGGCTCAATAGTAAGTTGGCTGAGGAAACTGCTGTTTGCAGAAATAGCTCTGGGATAACACAAAGTGGGGGAAAAACATTGATGCCCAGATGGTACTGGTTTCAAGTATACTGGGATATTAATGCTTTATTCTCCATAATTAAATGTGTTCTAGGTTGTACTTACAGCTCATCTACTGTTATACTTGGAAAATGGAGAAGATCCCCCATGCCTGGCACACAAATAGACCAAAGTGGCATTCCGAATTGGCAAGGGGGAGAAAAAGCAAATCAGAGCAGATTGTTACTACTCCTCTATTCTTTGCAAAGAACAAACATGAAACTGTTCTGCTTATACTCAAGCATTATTATAGAGATCTGAACCATAAAAAGGTTAGTAATACTCCAACAGACATCACCTTTTGGGGGATCATTTTCTGAAAAGTTCCTAATTAAAATAGCCCTTACGCTCTCAGTAGTATCTTGGAACCATCACACACTTCATATCTGGCATTTGGGTACTCAGCTCAAACTTCAACATATTTTCTGAAAAACACCTTCTTCTGTATTTACTGGAGCTTCGTTTTAAACTCAGGATTATTTCCTATAACTGTGACTTATACCCTTTTGCCACAAGCATTTACTGAAGCTATTGGATGCAAATGATAAAAATACCTACTTGATGTAGGATATAACGGGCCTAGATTTACGATCTCCTTACCCACTTTTTTTTTCTCTATAGTCTAAAAAATTAAACTCAGTATAACTAAAACAGAACTTCTCATTCTCACCCTCAGATCTCTTTGTCTAGTATATACATATCTTGGATGATAGCCACACAATATAGTTCCTTCAGTTTTGCAAGATCAAAGTTACAAGATCATCGGCTTCTTGGTTAGTAGCATGGAGTGAAGTGCCTAATCCTATCCCTGGATGAAGCCATGGGCTTGTGAGGCCTTAGTTTTCACATCTACTGAATAAGGTTATTAATAGTAATGACCTCATAGGGTAGTTATGAGCATTAGATGAACTAATGTGGGAATATTATAAAATACATGCTATTGTTATTATTATTCCACTTCCTAGATGCTTTTCAGTTAAATCATACTGTGTCCCCACCGTAGGTCACAGTCCTCTTACCTTACCTGGGCACCACACTATTCTTCTAATTTCTAAATGGGTCTCATTAACTCCAACTATACCCCAAACACTGCTCCTCTCAGAACTGGTCCTAAACACAAATCCAAGAAAGTCACTATGATTTAAAAATCTATTGATTTTCCACTGCTCGAGAGATAAGCTTCAAATTTTGGCCAGGCACCCATAATTTCCAGGAAGATTCAGGTGGTAGAACAGAAATAGCCAGAGGAAGCCCAGTAGTGTCTATGTGCAGAATAATTGCTTGCTGAAGGAATGAATGGATCTAGAAGTTTGGTCTTCAGATACACCTGTCACCAATTAGCTATGATCTGTTTCTTCAACTAGAGGCTGATTATCATTATCATTCCCTTCTTTGCTTAAATCTTACAATCTTCCCAGTTTTCTGTCATGGCTCAAAGGCTTAACTACACTTGTTTCACTCTAATCTCTCCAAATAACTTTTTAAAGTTCTGGTTCTAGTTGTCCCTTTTGTTGGAAACATCCTGCTCCTCCACAGGAATCTTCCTGTGGAAATTCCATCCTTTCTACAGTATCCAACTCAAATTTCACCCTATTCAAGAAGCCCTCTCAACCTTTATCCTCTTCATTTTGGATGAATTTCTTTTGCTCTGTTAGTTGCCTAGCACAATGAGAGTACTCAATTTTAAGACTTACTAGTTTCTATCAGTTATCTATTTGTCCAAAAGACTGTAAAATTACAGATCAGAGTCTAAAAACTTTCTCAATCTTTGGCATAGGACTGGATTAAACGAATTCAGATGCTCATCAACCCGTCCATTAGAAAGGTACTTGCCACAAACTTCTTGCTGACTTTCCAGAGTCTCGGTCTCTGGGAAGTGTTAATGGAGACTTTTGAAGATATGGAAATACAGCTTTTATTTTTTTAATTTTTAAAAAAGATTTTATTTACTTATTTGACAGAGAGGAGAGAGATCACAAGTAGGCAGAGAGGCAGGCAGAGAGAGAGGGGGAAGCAGGCTCCCTGCTGACTCGATCCCAGGACGAGATGATGACCTGAGCCAAAAGCAAAGGCTTTAACCCACTGAGCCACCCAGGCGCCCCGGAAATACAGCTTTTAAAATTTTAGTGGGGAAAACACTCTATAGAGTGAATATGATCTTTAACTGGGTTTCTCAAATTGCAATTTTTGAAAACATATCAAATTAATCTGTGGTGCTTGTTAAAGATTAATATTCTTGGTCCCACGCAGGCTTACTGATTTGGCATCTCTAAGGGCAAGGCCTGAGCATTGGTTTTTTAATGTGCATATAGCTTTTAATAACTTACAAATCAAGCCATATTTCCTTTGATTGTCATAACAAAATTGCAATCCAGTGATTCTCAAGGTGTGGGACAGGGGCCTCTGTGGTCCTTGGGACTTTTTCAAAATGATTTTCATAGTAATACTAAGATCTTATTTTCCTTTGCATTCTCATTCTCACACAATATGGTGCAATCTTCCAGATGCTACATGATGAGTGCTACCACAAGAGAATGAATGCAGGAGATATGAGAATCTAGTCATCTTCTATTAAACCAGATACTAAAAAGACTTGTAAAAACATGCCATTCTTTATCTTTTTTATTTTCTGGAGAGGGAGAGTGGGGTGGGAGAGAAAGAGAAAAAGAAAAAGTTGGGGGTGGTGGTTGGGGAAGGCAGAAGGAGATGCAGAGAATCTTAAGCAGACTCCATGCCCAGCACGGAGCATGATGTGGGCTGAGATCATAACCTGAGCTGAAATCAAGAGTCAGACTCTTAATTGACTGAGCCACCTAGGTGCCCCAAACAATGCCATTCTTAATGATTTTTTTGTTTTGGAAAATATTCTTCATAGAAATGCTACCCATGTTAACACATAATGAATTTATTGTCTTATATTTTTGAAAGTTGTTTTCATGCCTAAAATGGTAAACATTGATAGATTTAAGTCACACGCACTAACTCCCTGGTGTTTTTGGTACATTTCAAAAGTATAATGGGATCTTGAGACCAAAACGTTTGAAAACTGCTGCTATAATTATTATCAACAGCATTTTAAATATAAGATTAAGAGATAGTTAAGTGACTTACCAGAGGTTCCATAATTAAACCCCAAATTCTATGCAATTTCCATCATCACAGAATACCAGAGGAAGCTACCTATTTTATATTTATACAGTTTTTTTGGGGGGGGGGCATAGGCATTTTTAACAAGCTACCAGATGATACTGATGCCCTTAAGTGTGGAGAAGCACCATGAAAAGCAAAGGAAACTATCTGAAGGGTTTTAGGAAGTGACAGTTATTACATATGGACATTGAGATGATAATCCTGAAGGCAACAGCTGGAGTTGGAATACCTGGGTTTTTAAAAGACCAAATCCCTTCACCTCTTTGGGACTTAAGTTTTTCACATCTATACAATAAGGTGTCTCTAATGTCTCTTTCTGGCTTTCAGTCCGTGTTTCATGGATTCTTATTGCTCAAAGACTGAAGAGATGCATCTTTCTGATGGTCAGTTTTAATCTTAAAGTCATAAATAAGAGAACATCACTCTTCTGCATAGAAACTTTCAATGATTTCCCATTGTTCTCCAAATAGAAGTCCAGCTCCTTGTCCTGGCTCATAGACACTATATAAGATTTGGCCCATTTACGCCTCTGGCCTCATCTTCCTTCCTCTTTTTGTACTAGTAACAGTGGCCTTTTTTCTTTCCTTTGACGTTGCTAAGTTTGTTACCACTGTAAGGCCTTTGCATTTGCTATTCCTTCCTCTTAGAATGCTTTCCTTAACCATCTGTGTAAGGATTACTCCCTCACTTTGTTCCATTACATTATGCTGTTTAATTTTCTTTAAAGTACTCACATTTTTCTTCCCCCACTACTTTTTTATTTTTAAAAAAAATTTATTTATTTGTCAGAATGAGTGCGAGAGTGAGCGAGCACTAGCAGGGGAGAGCGGCAAGCAGAGGAGAAGCAGGCTCCCCGCTTAGCACGGAGCCCGATGTGGGACTCGATCCCAGCACACTGGGATCATGACCTGAGCCAAAGGCAAAGGATTAACCGACTGAGACAGTCAGGCGTTCCCCGTCCCTCCACCCCTTCCCCCCACTACTATTTCAGATTATAGTGTTTGCTTGTTGACTTGTTTACAATCGGCCTCGCCCCAGAATGTAAACTATTTGGGAGCAGGGCCAGGGTTGGCTTGTAAGCCGGTCTATCCCAGGCCCCCGGGGTAGTGCCTAGCACGTAGCTAATGCTCAGGAAACGGACGATGGGTGAACTGCAGCTCAAGCGGGCCTTCAAAAAGGACCAGGGATATCCTAGCTCCCTTCACGTCGAACCCCGACCCAACAGCTCAAACCCATGTCTTAGCACCCCCGGGACCCTCCCGCAAGACCCCAACAGAACCCTCACTTACCAGACTGGCAGCTCAGCTCGTTTCGGCCCGAGCGGAGGCTTGACCCGGAAGTGCTCTCGAGTAGGCGGGACCACCTCGCACTGAAGGAGTACTTCCGGGACAGTAGGAGCGGCTCCTCGGCGGCAGCTGTGGCAGCGGTGAGGGTGGCGGTGGGCTAGGTGTGGAGCTTCCTGGGAGGAGGCCAGGGGTGCGGGGTCTCAGAACTTGGGGCCGGACAGTCCAGGGGGAGGGGGAGGGGGAGGAGGTGGTCTGGGGCTGGGCGGCCGACACCTCCCGACTGGACGCGGAGGCTGTGAAGCGCTTTGGTTGTTGAAGCGCTCCGTTTGTGTGAGGAACTCTAGTTGTCAGCGTCGGAGAAGTTGGGAGCTCTTGCTGACCTCAGATGTCCCGTTTGAGACCTGGTCTTGAATGTGGGAAGAAGTGAGAGCGCCTATTTGTCTGTCTAGAGACAGCCAAGTTAATAACGACAGTAATGACACAAACAACCACCTCTCCGTCCTAATAAGCAGCTGTTACCTATGCGTGGCTGGGTGCCAGCCTCCGTTTCAAACTCCTCGCGTCCCTCATGTGGTAGAATCCTTGTAGGAACCCTGCCTGGCAGATGTTCTAGCGCCGTGTTACAGTTGAAGAAGCAGAGAAGCAGCTAGGTGAACTGACTTCCTCTAAGTTACGGCCGTCTGGAAAGTTGGAAGAAAGTCTAATCCCGGAGCCCGTGCTCTTAGCTGCTAAACTAAACCCCCTGCATTTTGGTAACTGTGTGGCTGGAAATTCCCAAGGAAAATGGGGGGAGGTATATGTGTACATATAAATGTGTGCATTTTTATTTTTAAGAAACAGGACTCAGCCATTTAATTTTACTTGTAATGTGTCAGTTCCTGGAGCCTTTCCACTCCAATTATGAAAATAACAGACACTCACTACAGGAACTTGGAAAACTTACAAAAACGCTAAATACTGCGATTCCGTATACCTGAAATTTATCCCCTCCCCTTTTTTTTTGCTTTTCCTGTTAGAGTATAAATCCATTGAGAACAGGAATAGCACAGCCGTTATAATGAAAGTGATGGTAATGATAATATGAACAGCCACCACCTTTCCACCTAGCCAAATGTCTAGCACATTCTAGATGCTTGCTAAATCTTTGTTGCACAAATGAAGGAATAGACCCAGTGTTTAATATTTAGAATATGTCCTTCCAGTCTTTTACAAAATTATATGAATTATTTACATAATATGTGTATTATATATATAGTAGTTGCCTCTTATTTACAGGTGATATGTTCCAAAATGTGAGATGATAAAATCCTTGTGTGATGAGATGAGGTGAGGTGAATGATGTAGACACTGTGATGTAGCGTTAGGCTGCTATTGACCTTCTGGCAACACCTCAGAAAGAGGATCACTTGTTTTCAGACTGTGCTTTACACAGGTACCTGAAACCTTAGATAAGGGGGACTGATGTATATAGTATACTATTTATAAAATATATATTATTATGTGTTGTAATTTGGAAAGAGCATATAAGGAAAATGAAATGATAGTGTAAAAAAAGTACATATTTATTTAGCCACACAAAACATTGATTGAACTTTACACAAGAACAGTGTGGTTTTTCCTCTTAGGTTCTTGGAGTAAATGGGGCAGAAATTGTGTCATAACTTAATTCTTAATCTCCTAAACTTGGTACTAGTAGGTATTCAAAAAAAGCTTGCAAATGAATGAATATTTCAGAGTTGATGTGTATGTGTGTGGGTAGTTGCATCTGAATTTTTGTGTGTTTTGGAATGTATAATGTATGTATATCATATACCCTTATGATCTAGGCTCCATGGTATTGTGTAAATCTAACTTTCTAGGCTTGTGCCTTTTCATCATCCTCCCTGCTATATACTGTTATTTGTTGATACTCCATGTCTGTCCATTCCATTCACACTTCTTCCCATGTGTTGTTTCCACACCTTTGAATTTTCTCGTTGGCACCTTCACCTGTCAAAATCACAAGTGCCGTTTAAGGCAAGTATTGCAAGTTCACAAGTTTACAGGGGCTAACCAGGTAACAAATGAGCCAAGTAGATTTAGGTAGAGATTATAGAGTACTGGAGAGCATTATCCTGTCTAAAAAGGCCCAGCAACTCTTTGGTTTGAACTCATTATTACCATGTTAAAAGTGGGCCCAGTGTTACCAAATATTTCAACTTTACTAGAGAAGTTAAAAATCTGAATTTATGTATGAAGTCTGATTTTTAAATGTTAGCAAATAATATAAAAGTTTAAACACCGTGCAGGCCAAATAACATTTAAAGCCTGGATTTAGCAGTCACATTCTCAGTTTGTGGCCATTATTCTTTGCTATTTCAGATACTTTGTGCATGAATCATATTCTCTGATTCCAGCAGACTTTTTCATCTCTGTTCTTTTAGCATTTATATACCTCACTTATTATGCTGTTTCCAAGGTGCGCCTTTGATTTTTTTTTTTGAGAGGGAGAGAAGGAGGGGAGAGGGAGAGGCAGAGGCATGGGTGGGAGTGAGAGAGAGAGAATCCTAAGCAGGTTCCATACTGATCAGGGAGTCTGATGCGGGGCTTGCCTCACAGCCCTGAGATCATGACCTGAGTGGACATCAAGAGTCAGATGCTTAACTGACTGAGCTACCTCAGTGCACCTGTTGAGCTGCCTTAGTTCTTAATATGTCTGTACACTGGGAACATTTGATGGCTTGGATTGGGTCTAATAATGTACTTGGTAAATATGGTATAAAATACATGCTTATATATACCGGAGGCTTTGGTATATATACATTTATTTCTCCTTTTCATTATCTTTATTTCTCCTCTACTTGGTTATCTTAGAAACCAGCATCTGCTTCTTGTAAAAACACCAGTGGTATCTTGGCTTTAATTGCTAAAGAGCTGTACTTATGGAAGGGACTGAATTGGTTAACATTGCCTCTCAAAAGCTGGTTTGATTTAGATTCTGTCTGAGGGCTTAAATTTTAAAATTTAATTTATAAATTGAGATAAAAATAATGACTAAGATTTTTTCCTTTGCTCATCATTTTTATTATTATTTTTTTAATTTTATTTTTTCAGTGTTCCAAGATTCATTGTTCACGCATCACATCCAGTGCTCCATGCAATATGTACCCTTGAGGAGGGCACCATCAGGCTCGCCCAACCCGCCATTTCCCTCCTCACCAAAACCTTCAGTTTGTTTCTCAGAGTCGACCGTCACTCATGGTTCATCTCCCCCTCCGATTTCCCCCAATTTACCCTTCCTTTCCTTCTCACAATGTCCTCCATGTTTTTCCTTATGCTCCACACATAAGTGAAACCATATGATAATTGACTCTCTCTGCTTGACTTACTTCACTCAGCATAATCTCTTCCAGTCCCATCCATGTTGATACAAAAGTTGGGTATTCATCCTTCTGATGGAGGCATAATATTCCATTGTATATATGGACCATAACTTCTTTTTTTTTTTCATCTTTGTAAATTTTTTTGAAAGATTTTATTTATTTATTTGACAGAGGGAGAGAGATCACAAGTAGGCAGAGAGGCAGGCAGAGAGAGAAGGGGAAGCAGGCTCCCCACTGAGCAGAGAGCTTAATGTGGGGCTCCATCCCAGGACCCTAAGACCATGACCTGAGCTGAAGACAGAGGCGTTAAGCCAGAGCCGCTCAGGTGCCCCATCTTTGTAAAATTTTTTTTAAAATTTTTTTATTAACATATAATGTATTATTTACCCCAGGGTATATGGACCATAACTTCTTTATCCATTCATATGTTGAAGGGTGTCTTGGTTCTTTCCACAGTTTGGCTACTGTGGCCATTACTGCTATGAACATTAGGGTACGTGTGGCCCTTCTTTGTACTGTATCTGCATCTTTGCGGTAAATACCCAGTAGTGCAATTGTAGGGTCCTAGGATACTTCTATTTTTAATTTCTTGAGGAATCTCTACACTGTTTTCCAAAGTGGCTGCACCAACTTGCATTCCCACCAACAGTGTAAGAGGGTTCCCCTTTCGCCACATCCTCTCCAACATTTGTTGTTTACTGTCTTGTTGATTTTGGCCATTCTAATGGTGTAAGGTGGTATCTCAGTGTGGTTTTGATTTGAATCTCTCTGATGGCTAAAGATGATGAACATTTTTTCATGTGTCTGTTAGCCATTTGTATGTCTTCTTTGGAGAAGTGTCTGTTCATGTCTTCTGCCCATTTTTTGATGTGATTATCTGTTTGGTGAGTATTGAGTTTGAGGAGTTCTTTATAGATCTTAGATATCAGCCCTTTGTAGTGTCATTTGTGAATATCTTCTCCCATTCCATGGGTTGCCTGTTTGTTTTGTTGACTGTTTCCTTTGCTGTGCAGAAGCTTTTTATCTTGATGAAGTCCCAAAAGTTTATTTTCTCTTTTGTTTCCTTTGTCTTTGGAGACATGTCCTGAAAGAAGTTGCTGTGACTGATGTCAAAGAGGTTACTGCCTGTGTACTCCTCTAGGATTTTGATAGATTCCTGCCTCACGTTGAGGTCTTTTATCCATTTCGAGTTTATCTTTGTGTATGGTGTAAGAGAACGGTCAAGTTTCATTCTTCTATATATAGCTGTCCAATTTTTCCAGCACCATTTATTGAAGAGACTGTCTTTTTTCTACTGGATATTTTTTCCTACTTTGTCAAAGATTATTTGACCATAGAGTTGCGGGTCCATATCTGGGCTCTCTACTCTATTCCATTGGTCTATATGTCTATTTTTGTGCCAGTATCATGCTATCTTGGTGATCACAGCTTTGTAGTAAAGCTTGTAATCAGGCAACGTGATGCCCCCCGCTTCGTTTTTCTTTTTCAACATTTCCTTAGCAATTTGGGGTCTTTTCTGGTTTCATACAAATTTTAGGATTGTTTGTTCCAGCCCTTTGAAGAATGCCGGTGGAATTTTGATCTGGATGGCATTGAAAGTATAGATTGCTCTACGCAGTATAGACATTTTAACAATGTTTATTCTTCCGATCCATGAGCATGGAATGCTTTTCCACCTTTTTGTGTCTTCTTCAATTTCTTTCATGAGTGTTCTGTAGTTCCTCGAGTACAGATCCTTTCCCTCTTTGGTTAGGTTTATTCCCAGGTATCTTATGGAAAGATAAGGAAAATCGATTC
>CM052809.1:98248624-98333377 GCA_028533885.1 Nasua narica
CCCAGGACCCTGGGATCATGACCCGAGCCAAAGGCAGCCACCCAACCGACTGACCCCCCCAGGCGCCCCTGTGTTGTTGAATTCTATTAGCTAGGATCTTGTTGAGAATCTTGGCATCCATATTCATCAGGGATGAATTCTCCTTTTTGATGGAGTCTTTGCCTGGTTTGCGGATCGGGGTAATACTGGCTTCACAGAGTCTGGAAGTTTTCCTTCTGTTTCTATTTTTTGAAACAGTTTCAGGAGAATAGGTATTATTTCTTCCTTGAATGTTTGGTAGAATTCCTCAGTGAATCTGTCAGGTCCCAGACTCTTGTTTTTTGGGGGGTTTTTGATCACTGCTTCCATCTCGTTACTAGATATTGGTCTATTCAGGTTATGAGTTTCTTCCTGTATCAGTCTTGGAAGTTTATGTGTTTCCAAGAATGCATCCATTTCTTCTAGGTTGTTTAACTTTTTGGCATTTAGCTGTTGATAATAATTTCTGATGATTGTTTCTATTTCCTTTGGATTAGTCGTGATCTCTCTCCCCTTTCATTCATAATTTTGTTAATTTAGAGCCTCTCTCTTTTCTTTTGGATTAGTTTGGCCAGTGGCTTATCGATCTTATTGAGTCTTTCAAAAAACCAACTTCTGGATTCATTGATGTGTTCTATTGTTTTTCTAGTTTCTAACTCATTGATCTCTGCTCTAATCTTGATTATTTCCCTTCTTGTACATGGGGTTGGCTTAATTTGCTGTTGATTTTCCATTTCTTTAAGGTGTAAAGAGAGGTAGTATATTCAGGATTTTTCAATTTTTTGAGTGAGGCTTGGATGGCTATGTATTTCCCCCTTAGGACCGCCTTTGCCATGTCCCATAGGTTTTGGACTGATGTGTCTTCATTCTCTTTGGTTTCCATGAATTGTGTAAGTTCTTCTTTGATTTCCTGGTTGATCCAAACATTCTTGAGCAGGTTGGTCTTTAGCCTCCAAGTGTTTGAATTCCTTCCAAACTTTTTCTTATGGTTGAGTTCCAGTTTCAAAGCATTGTGGTGTGAGAATATGCAGGGAATCATCTCAATCTTTTGGTATCAGTTGAGTCCTGATTTGTGACCCAGTATGTGGTATATTCTGGAGAAAGTTCCATGTGCGCTTGAGAAGAATGTGTATTCTGTTGTATTAGGGTGGAATGTTCTGTGTATATCTATGAGGTCCATTTGGTCCAATGTGTCATTCAAAGCTCTTGTTTCTTTATTGATTTTCTGTTTGGATGATCTGTCTGTTACTGAGAGTGGTGTGTTAAGATCGCCTACAATTTAGGTATTCATATCAATATGACTCTTTATTTTGATTAACAGTTGCTCCTATATTGGGGGCATAAATGTTTACAATTGTTAGATCTTCTTGGAGGATGGACCCTTCAAGAATGATGTAGTGTCCTTCTGTATCTCTGACTACAGTCTTTAGCTTAAAATCTAATTTATCAGATATGAGAATCGCTACCCCAGCTTTCTTTTGAGGCCCACTGGCATGAAAGATGGTTCTCCATCCCTTCACTTTCAGTCTGGATGTATCTTTAGGTTCCAAATGTGTCTCTTGTAGACAGCATATGGACGGGTCCTGTCGTTTTATCTAGTCTGCAACCGTGTGCCATTTTATGGGAGCATTTAGGCCATTCATGTTGAGAGTGATTATTGAAAGATAAGCTTTTATTGATATCATGTTGCCTGTGAAGTCCTTGTTTCTATAGATTGTAAGTTCCTGTTTTGTGTCACTCACGGGTTCTTTCTTCTTTTATAGAATCCCCTTTAATATTTCTTGTAGTACCTTGTAGTGCTTGGTAGTCACATACTCTTTTAATCCTTGCTGGTCTTGGAAGCTTTTTATCTCTCCATCCATTTTGAATGTCAGCCTTGCTGGATAAAGTATTCTTGGCTGCATGTTCTTCTCATTTAGTGCCCTGAATATGTCTTGCCAGCCCTTTCTGGCTTGCCAGGTTTCTGTGGACAGGTCTGATATTATTCTGATGGTTCTTCCTCTGTACATAAGGAATCTTAGCTGCTCTCTTTCCCCTAGCTGCTCTCAGGATCTCTTGTCTAAGATTATAATTTGCAAATTTCATGATGATGTGTCTAGGTGATTTTCTAGACTTTTTGATCTTGGGGGGTGTCCTTTCTGCCTCTAGGACATGAACACTTGTTCAACTTGAATGGATCTTGAGGGACTTAAGCTGAGTTAAACTATAGATCTCAAAAAGTTACATACGTTTGTATGTATGTAACCTTATGTAAACTCCATACATAGCTTGTATGGAGATGGAGAACAGATTAGTGGTTGCTGTGTGGTGGTGGCGGGGGGTGGGGTGGGGAGATGTGGCTGAAAAAGGACAACACAAGGGATTCTTGTGATTGAACTCTTCTGTATCCTGAGTGTGGTGATGGTCACACAAATCTATACGTATGATAAAATTTCATAGAGCTAAATACCCACACTTGAGCACCTGTAAAACTGATGAAATCTGAAGAGGTTAGTGGGTTGTATCAATTTCCTGGTTGTCATATTACACTGTGGTTACAAAGTCATTGCCATTGGAGGAAACTAGATACAAGATATATAGATCTATCTGTATTTCTTTCAACTGCATGTGACTCTATGATGATCTCAAAAAGCTTAAACAAATAACTTACATCAAAAAAGCCTGTATGATTAATTTTTTTCTTCACTTTTATTTTACCAGGCAATGATATAATCATGTCAGAGAAAGATGATACTGAAACTCTAGTGATAACTGAAGCAACCTCCACCCTTGAAGATGGGAACTGTGAGCCAATCAAGAATTCTGAGTCTGTTGACCAAAGTACCAAGCCAGAGAATAAATCAGAACCTGTAGCTATCACTCGGAAAAGACCAGAGTCCAGACCTTCCAGTGACCTTGAGACTTCAGAAGTTCTCCCTGTTGAGGCATCACAGGCTATAGGCAAAGTAGAGTATCTATTAAAACACTGGGATTAAAAGTTAGGGTTAAAAGGCATTTGGAACCAAAACCAATTTAAGATTATATCTGTTTGTTTCCTTTGAAAGCCGTTAAAAAGTTTCTCAGTTTTATAAATGACTTTATGAGTAGTTGCTTTTGCTACATGGTGCTTAAATGCAGGTGACACAACATCTGTCAGTCAAGCAATACAGTTCTTTAGCGTAATGATATATATTTCTTCACCTGTACTTTGGGCTAATAATTAGATACCTTGTCTGTACACTCTCTTATCCTCTACTTTTTCCCTTTTCTTTTGCCTTTTGTTTTTCTGCCTACTGGGGAGAATAGGAGACTGTTTCCAAAGATGTACCTCAGACTGGATGGGGATATTGGGGCAGCTGGGGCAAGTCCTTACTTTCTTCAGCCACAGCTACAGTAGCTACAGTAGGTAAGATCATCTGCCATTTTATTAATTTTTGTGTGGATTTTGTTGCAGATCTGTGGTAAAAATGACTTTGTTAATAATTCTTCTTCCATGTTTACTTAAGGGCTTTATAGTTTGAGAATTCGTTAGGAATGATGGACTGATTTATAGTACACCTGGAGTTTGCACCATTTTCTCATTAGCATTTCTTATTAGAGTTTCTCATTTTCTCATTAATGAGAAATTATTAATATAAAACTATTGTTTGGTGGTAAAGCAAGTTTGTTGCGTTTTTTGTTTATTTGTTGTTTGGTAAGATTACACTCCCAAACTTTAGGTATGTATGGTCAGAATAACATGTCTGTGACCATAGTGATTTTAAAGATCTACAGGATTGTTTTGGTTTGTTTCTTCAGGTTTGGTGACTAATAGTAAGATTCAAATGTAAAAATGTTACCATTTTTCTCATCAGGACAAGGTATTTCAAATGTCATTGAGAAGGCAGAGACTTCTCTTGGAATTCCTAGTCCCAGTGAAATTTCAACTGAAGTCCAATATGCAGCAGGTTAGTATGTGGAAACATTAAGACCTAAAATTTTGGGTCAAAATGGAACATTTGAGCCCATTTTTCAGTATATATTTATACTGTGTATCTGATATTCAAGGCATCATGGGACTGGTGAGAAAGGAGTTTGGAATCTTCAACTAACAGATCTGTGTCCTTTAGCCACTTTAGTCATCTATGAAGTGGGATGATCTATGTCAAAATACTGTTGCAAACATTAAATAAGGCCATGAATGTAGAATATAAATATTTCCTAGCATCATGTTTGGCACAAATGAGTAAGAGCCCAAGAAGAATTAGCTGAATTTGCTTCATTGTGATGTGAAAAAATATTTTAACATACTTAGTTTGGGGGGTTTATTTTTTTCTGTTTGGATTTTTATGAGGGTGAAATTTAATTTTAGATACCTCTTTTGATCAGTATACTCTCACTTAAGCCACAGAAGACAATTATAACCAGGGATCAAGGTGGCCTGGGACCAGAAAATAGGAAACTTTTTAGGCCTTGATTTTGCTTTCTCCGTCTCTCTGGGACTTTATTGTCTCTCACTCTTGTTTCTCTTTGATCGTCTCATTTTTTTCTCCAATAAGCATAATTTTCTAGGATAAAATTTAAAATTGGCCACATTTTAAAAAGTCTGATTTATTGATTTTATAATTTATATGTATATTAATTGTAAATTATATGTAAATGTATAATTTATATACAGTAAAGCTTACTTTTTAGGTATACAGTTCATGTGTTTCAGCGAACATACAATCCTGTTTACACAGTATAATCACAGTCCATTGTGATTATAGACTGTTTCCTATATGTGTATAGATAATCAAAATATAAGAATATTTTCATCACACCCTAAAAGACTCCTGATGCCCCTTTGTGGTCATTCCCATCACTTACTCTCAGTTTTTGAGAACTGTTAATCTATTTTCTGCCTAAAGTTTGACTTTGTACAGAAGATTACATACATGGAGTCATACAATGTAAAAGGTATTGTTACATATATCAGTAGTTTGTTCAAACGACTGGATTTCATTTTTGAAATGAAAATGAAAAAAGCAATGTTTTCATTTTAAAGTGGGTAAATAGTTTAAAATAATAGAACAAAGAGGGCTAAGGCTACCCTGTGTATAGGAAGCAGGGTCTAATTTTTTTAAATTTTACATAGATTCTGATAAAGCAAAACTATTTATGGACCATCGCTTCATATTTACACATCCCCTTCCTCCTGTAGGAGAGACAAATGCCAAAGAGAATGCAAACTCCTTCCCATTGACTGGGCCATTTGGTGTTTTCTCAACCATCTCTACTGCTGTTCAGACCACAGTGAGTAAAATGTATAGTGGACTGTACCCCTCTGTGAATATAGTGTTTTTGTTTGTTTGTTTTTATCTCTTTCTCCCTTTTTTTCTTGAAAAGTCATGAGGACTGATTACTACTATGGTAGTCCAAACTGCTGAAGATCAATCACTTTGATCTTAGGGAAAGAGTAAGAGCTACGTGAAAACTTTGTTTATAGGGGCGCCTGGGTGGCTCAGTGGGTTGGGCCTCTGCCTTTGGCTCGGGTCGTGAGCTCAGGGTCCTGGGATCAAGCCCTGCGTCGGACTCCTTGCTCGGCGGGGAGCCTGCTTCCCCTTTCTCTCTGCCTGCCTCTCTGCCTACTTGTGTGCGCATACTCTCTCTCTGTTAAATGAATAGTTAAAATCTTTAAAAACAAAAAAAACAAAAAACTTTGTTTATAGGGGCGCCTGGGTGGCTCAGTGGGTTAAAGCCTCTGCCTTCAGCTCAGGTTGTGATCTCAGGGTCCTGAGATCGAGCCCCATATGGGGCTCTCTGCTCAGCAGGGAGCCTGCTTCCTTCTCTCTCTCTGTCTGCCTCTCTGCCTACTTGTGATCTCTGTCAAATAAGTAAATAAAATCTTTAAAAAAACCCTTTGTTTATAGAAGTAGAGAGCAGAAGATGAAGAGTAACAGAGGCAATGTACATAATATTTTATGGACTATGAATTGTGAGTTTGGTGGCCTAGAAAATGTCCCTACTTTACAAAAATATTTCTCCTCAAAATTGTATACCTATAGATG
This sequence comes from Nasua narica, assembly GCA_028533885.1. Classification (NCBI taxonomy): domain Eukaryota; kingdom Metazoa; phylum Chordata; class Mammalia; order Carnivora; family Procyonidae; genus Nasua; species Nasua narica. The sequence goes on from CM052809.1 coordinate 98,254,651, forward strand.
ATTAGAAACATTTTTTAAGTGATTTTATAGGAAATGTAATGTCTGTTTTAATGAGGATAGATAACTAGTACTTCTTAATTTTAACCTCCTGAAGTAAAACATATATACAGAAAAGTGAAATCATAAGTATTCAGTTTGAATTTTTATAATGTGAACACACTCAGACTAAGAAACCAACATGATGATATATCGTAGTTACACCTGTACCCTCCCCCAGCCATCTGCTTCTTCCTTTTGCCCACCAAGATAACCACAATCCGGACTTCTACCGTCATAGATTAATTTTGCCTACTTTTAAACTTGACATAAATGGAATCATACCAGTATATAAAAAACACCTTATTGTGTTTTTTTTACTTTTATTCAACATTATGTTTGTATGATTTCTCCATCGTGTAGTCTGTGTGGTATATTCCATTTTCTTTGCCATATTCCATTATATGACCACATAGCATTTATTCCATGGTCAATGAATACTGGGGTTGTTTTCAGTTTTTAGCTTGTATGACTAGAATTGTCATGAACATTTTGTATGTCTTTTGATGAGCCTCTGTACACATTTCTGTTGAGAATGCAACCATGTGTAGAGTTGCTGGGTCATGGGATATTCATATGGGCAGCTGTAGTCAATACTGACATACAGTTCTCTGGAGCGTTTGAACCTGTTTACAGTCCCACAAGCAGTGGATGATTGTTTTAGTTGCTCCACATTCTTGCCGGTGCTTGGTATTGTTAGCCACTATGTTATATAATCAAAACATGCATATGTCTTTTTTCAGTATTACTGTAATGAAGTTGCATGTGTTTCCTAGGGGAAGAGCGTAATCAGTGGGGGTTTGGATGCCTTAGAATTCATTGGGAAAAAGACAATGGATGTAATAGCAGAAGGGGATCCTGGATTTAAAAGAACCAAGGGTCTGATGAACCGGAATTCTACATTGTCTCAGGTACTATTTGTCTTTACCCGTTTACTTCATGTTTCTGTTTTGATCTGTATTTTTGCCTGTAGTAGACCTTGTTAATAATGCCTTTTGAAAAATTTTCAATGGTATTTTTATTAAGGCTTTTTTGGGGTGGGGGTGGCTGGTGAGAATTTTAATGTTTAGAAAAATGCCCAGTTCTTTTTCTCCTCCTCTTTCTTTTCTGTAGGAGGCTCCTATCAGTACAGTAGAAGGCAACAAACCCTTTCAGAGTTGTTCAGTACATTAATGCTTAAATCACTTTCCACCTGGTTCCTTGGGTGTTATTTACCCTGTCCAGGATTGAATTACGTGTGACCATTTTTTCCCAGCAGTTCCTTGGCCTATCAAATTTGAATTGCCGTGCCAGGAATGAAAGGGCAGTGCTCTGTCCTGTTAACCGTCTCAGCTTTGCTTCCTTCAGCTCTCAGAACTCACCCTTGAGCTCTCGTTACTTGCTGCAGGGTAAGCCTCCACCTTTTTTTCAGGTTTTACGAGAGGCAAAGGAGAAAGAAGAGCTATGGACCTCCAATGATGTTGCCTTGGAAACAGACAAGAAAACTCATTATGGGCTCCTTTTTGATGAATTTCAAGGCCTTTCGCATCTGGAAGCTCTGGAGATGCTTTCCCGAGAAAGTGAAATAAAGGTAATTCCAAATCAACAATTTCAACTGGATGGTCTCCAAACAAAGGAGTGCTGCATAGTTCTTTCTCTTTGTACAGTTGGAAGATGAAATGTATTTCACATAGTCCAGGCTTGAGACTCTTTGAAAATACTACACCAAGACAAACAAACTAATGTTTGAACTAATTTCTAGAAATAGAAAGTCAGGTGTTATTTCTCTCTCTCTCTCTTTTTTTAAGGTGTTATTTCTTTTAATTTAAATAGAAAAGGACAGGTGAACCAAGCCGTCTTAATAGCACATCTGTATTTTGCCTTTGCCTTGGTCTTTTATTGTTTTTGGTAGTCTCTCTGGCTTAAGCTGCCAATTGGATACAATTACCTGTTAGTTTTTAATTGATTCAAGACTGTGTAACTGCCCCCTAATTTCTTAGCCATTGTTAAGCACTAATAATTCCTGGATGTTTTGGCTTTTAATTTTTTTAAAGTATAAATTCTTCCTATCTTTCTGTAATGACTAACCTCTTGTATTAAGGTTCTTAAGGAATAGTTTCTATTCACTGGTGAGCTCATAATTTTTATTTTAATTTGGTCTGTAGCCTCTTTTCCATTTGAAAATGTTTTTTTCTTTTGTACTCTCACAACTTTTTATTTTATATCCATTCAGGTGAAATCTATTCTTAATTCTCTAAGTGGAGAAGAATTAGAGACTATAAAACTTGAATTGGAGCAACTCAAGGAAGCATTTTCCCTAGCAGAGTTCTGTGAAGAAGAGGAAGAAGAGAAAAAAGGTAGTATGAAAATCCAGTATTTGAGTGGAAGGGATGTCGTATGTTTATATGCAGTGTATTGCACTTGAAATTATTTTCTCTTCAATTAACTAGTCTGATTTTACTTTTTGTGGTTTGCCCCTGACTAGGTATTTATATGAGCAGTTGGCCTTAAGTGTATATCTTTGCCCCACTCCTCCCTGCTGCCCCCCAAACTGTTTGTGACTTCTCCAGGTCATCTTGTAACTCACAAAACTGCCTGCTTTTCTTGCTTAGAGAATCACCTGTGTTAGATTCCTGCCTCAGTCTGGCTGGTCATCCCTGTGAGTTTTTTTTCTTTTTTTCTTTTTTTTTAAACTTTTATTTATTTATTTGATAAAGAGAAGGAGATCACAAGCAGGCAGAGAGGCAGACAGAAAGAGAGGAGGAAGCAGGTTCCCTGCTGAGCAGAGAGCCCGATGTGGGGCTGGATCCCAGGACCCTGAGATCATGACCTGAGCCATCCCAGGACCCTGAGATCATGACCTGAGCCGAAGGCAGAGGCTTTAACCCACTGAGCCACCCAGGCACCCCTCCCTGTGAGCTTTTATATCCCTAGATCCTGCTCCTCTGCCTCTCTGACTCCTGTGATCCCTGCCCTCATCTTGATTTCAGGCATGCAGGGTGGCAGTTATCTAAAATGTGGGTGATGATTTGTCTTTTTTATTTTCCAAAGTTTTTTTTATGCTATATCTTTAGTATCTGCATACTCCTGAAAATATTATTAACTGTTCATTTTTGCAAAATTTTCAGGAAACAAGGTCATTTACATAAAGCATAATTCTAGTCAACTGAATCTTAAGCTTTTGAGAGTTTTATTTTAAATTTTAATTGAAAATATTTCTAATATATATTATTAACCTTTTTTTTAATATTTTATTTATTTATTTGACAGAGAGGAGAGCGATCACAAGCAGGCAGAGAGGCAAGCAGAGAGAGAGGGGAAAGCAGGCTCCCTGCTGAGCAGAGAGCCCGATGCAGGGCTCGATCCCCGGACCCTGAGATCATGACCTGAGCAGAAGGCAGAGGCTTTAACCCACTGAGCCACCCAGGCGCCCTATTAACCTTTTTTTTAGTAGAATCTAAGGAGTATGGTTTTTTGCCTTTTTTTTTTTTTTGATGAAACCATCAGTTATAAACATTAAAAGTAAAAAAACCCCAAACAACAACATTAAAAGTGACTAGAAAAATTCCTTCAGGGTCCATCAAGACATATGAGTTAATCACCCATGTGATAGATTAAGTTAGTGGTTTGAAAAGTGTGGTCTGCAGATTCTTGGGAATCTGCAGAATCTCTGCAGGGAATCCATGAGTCAAAACTCTTTGCATCATAATACCAAAATATTTTTTTCTTTTTAAAAAATGTGTTATATTGACATTTGCACTAATGGTGCAAAAACAATGGTGAGTAGAATTACTGGTGTCTTAACACAGATAAGACAATGGTACCAAATTGTACTAATACCGTATTTTCACTCCCATGCATTCATGGTAAATAAATAAATAAATAAATAAAATTTTTAAAGTGCCAGTTTCATTTAAGCTTATCCTCATGAAACAGTAACAGTGATTTATCTTACTGAGCCTTGACCCTTGAGTACACTTATTTTTCATATTTGTGTGATGCATATTGAAGTTGTCTCAGGGAAAAGCGCTGTTATTTGAGTTGTAAGCTGAAGTACCTGTTTTTTCATTGGGCACCGTTTTTATTTAAGAAGATTACAGTCACACAGACTGTTCAGAGTAGGATATTTGGTAAACATTTTCTTGAAAATGAATGAAATGAGCCTTTACTTGAAGGAAAAAACTATTTGTGAATAGTAAAATTTAAATTAAGCAAAAGCTAGAATTTTGTAAAACTTCTGTTTGTTGCTATGGTGAGCTTGACAGCTTCCCAGTGCTTACAGATTTTTTTGATGAAATTGGTGGTCATAGTAACAAATTTGATCTCCTAGGCATATTTAAATGTGTTGGCATATTTAAATGTGTTGGCATTTAGAAGTTTTGCATAATTCAGAGAACCAGTATTTTCCAGATGACTAATGGATGGTGTTACAAAGTCATGCCTGGGCAGAAGATAGACCAATAGATTTTAATTTAATGTAACTGAATTCAAAATTTCATGATATGATTTCAGGCTCTATATTATAACTAACCTTTAAGAAATAACTATTTGTTGAGTTTTGGTGTAGTATTAAAGAATATCCACAATTACCTGCAAAGGCTTTTTAAGTTGTTCTCTTTCCAACTATGTGAGCTTGAATTCTTCATGTACTTAAAACAACATATCACAACAGAGTGAATGTAAAAGCAGATATAAGAATCCAGCTGTCTTTAAACTAGGCATTAAAGAAATTTGCAGAGATAAAGAACAATGGCATTCATCTCACTAAAATTTTTCTTTTTTGGAAAATATAGTTGTTTTTCTTAAAAATTATGTCAACAAGTGTGTTTAAGGAATTCAGACATTTCAGTTTTAATATTTAATATAATTGTTGACAGATATGTAACTTACATTAAAAAAAGACTCCCGGGGGTTCTCAAAAAGTTTTAAGAGTGTAAAGGGATCCTGAGATCAAAGTGTTTTTGAGAGCTGTTATATTAAATTATCCTAAACTGCTATGCTTTTAGAAATGTTTCTGTTAAAAAAAAAAAAAGAAATGTTTCTGTTTCTTTTCAGAATTGTGCATCTTTATGTTCTGTGCATTTATCTGCCCATCTTTTAATTCTCTTCACTATCAGAGAGCTTGCTTCTAATACCCTCTGAATCTCATTTTCTATCTTTAGTCACTTTGGGTAGAAAACCAGTTAACCTAGTCTTATTCAAGTTATGTATTAAAAGGACACTTTGAACGAGAGTCTTAGGGCCTTTCTTTGAGAGAAGGAAGTGAAGTGGAATGTATGGATTTTATACGAAGAGTATTTCCTCTTTTTTGTTCCCATTTGTGTTTTGCACTGAATTCTAAGAAGTCACATTGGCTCGTTATATAACACCTTGCTATATATTCTATGTAAAGATACTGCTCCTGATATGAAATGGCCTTGAATAAAAATTTTTAAAGCTTACCTGAAGTATTGAATAGACAGTAGAGCATGGTGGATGAAAGGATGGGTTTTGGAATTAGACCTGGGTTCAAAATCAAGATCTGCTGTTTCCTAAGCCATGTGACCTTGGAAGATTACTTAACACTGAAATTCCGTTTTCTCATCTGTAAGAAGAAGATGCTAATTCCTCTCAGGTTGTTATAAGGACTAAATAAAATATTTAAGGTGTGACACATGGTAAGCACTCAACAAATAATGGCTGCCATTTTCATTATCAGCGTGGCATAAGTAAATAAAGATCTATGCTTAGCAGGAAATCCATAAATTAAATTTTATTTACTTAAGTTGCTCCACTGTTCCTAACTAAACCCAAGTATGGCAATCCACAGTTATTTATAAACTTACTTTATTTGTACATAATACCATTAATAGCATTTGTTCAATTTAGTCAACATCCAGCTTTGCATAGGAATCAGAAATCCTAATCTTTAAGTACCATTCTGAGGACTCTAATGGCGTTTCTGAACAGAAGGATTTGTGTCGATGACATTTTTCTCCCCTACCTGTTTGCCAGAGATAGAGGACTCTGAAAAGTGAGCACTGAAGTGCTACACACGACCCTCCCCAACAGTTTTCCCCAGGGATTTTGGATGAAAATGCAACACTGACCTTGGTATTATATCTCAATGAAAATGTAAAAAAAAAAAAAAAAAAAAAAAGCTCTGGTATCAAAGAAGAGAGGAAACTGGAAGAGGGAGACTCCAGCCTCTTTTGAGTCCCTCCAAAGCACTAGCCCTGCCTCCTTTCTATCCTCACTCTTTTGTAATTTAAGATTTTATTATTTATTTGTCAGAACGAGAGAGAGAGAGAGAGCAAGAGAGAGAGAGCGTGAGCGCACAAGCAGAGGGAGCAGCAGGCAGAGGGAGAAGGAAACTTCCCGTTGAGTAGGGAGCCCGATGTGGGACTTGATCCCAGGACCCTGGGATCATGACCTGAGCCGAAGGCAGATGTTCTGCCGACTGAGCCACCCAGGCATCCCTCATCCTCACACTTTTATCTTAATGCAGCGGCTGCTTTTTATACTTAGGTCTCTAGGGAGTATATGACACAATCTCCAAACATTTTTTGATCAACCCTTAGCAGTAAAAATTTTTTTGAGTACTTAGACTTAATGTATGTACATTTGATGTTTATTATAAGTTATATATACGTACTGCTATAATAATATATTACTTACATTCTAAACTATACCCTAAAATAGAAGTTTTTAAAGGATGAGACAAATGTCTACAAATAAATGTTGTTTTTCCCCCAGTTCTTTATTGGATTGAACCCCTTGGGGTACATGCATCCCAGTATAGATTCAGATACTCCCTTGCTCCCAAATAATTTAGACGCTTTGCTAGGAAAACAAAATACCTGTCAGATTTTAGATTTTTGGGCAGTAGAAATTGATAAGGAGTTGCTAAGAGAACTTACATAGTTTACAGCTATAGTATTTAGGAGATCAACTTTTCCCAACCCTTATTATACTGGGGATCACCAAACCATTTGAATTCTCTGTCTTGAACACCAAGAGAGAAGGAAAAAGGGATAGAAAATGGCGAGAGAAGACAAATATGGAATTTTTTTCCTATGGGTTTTGGGGAGAAAACAGGTATGAGGAAGTAATCATTTTACCTGGTAAACAATAAACTGGTGTTAAGAAATACCCATATAGATTATAAGTACTAGAAGATTTCTACATACAAGAATTCTCCCATGGGACGCCTGGGTGGCTCAGTTGGTTAAGCTGTTGCCTTTGGCTCAGGTCATGATCCCAGGGTCCTGGGATCGAGTCCCACATCGGGCTCCTTGCTCAGTGGGGAGCCTGCTTCTCCTCTGCCTCTGCCTGCTTGTGCTCTCTCTCCCTCTCTCTCTCTGACAAATAAATAAATAAAATCTTAAAAAAAAAAAAAAAAAAAAGAATTCTCCCTACTTTGTACAGTTAAGAGAAGCCTTGGTCTGAGGGAATTAAGATTTAGATAAGTAGAAAGGAAAACAACGTTTCTTGCCATTTGTTTGGATGTGTTGTTTTTTTATATTGCCTCACCTACTTGCCTGTATGTTTCTCAAATATAAGCATTATATGTTTCCCATCATCTCTTAGACTTCTTAACCAACAGCTTTCTTACCATCCTTCCAATATTGTGGAATCCCTTTTCCTCTTCCTTTCTTCTTATCATCATTATTTCCTACCTGGATCTTGGATTATTGCCTCAGCCTTCCTGCCTGCCCCCCTTCTTGTTCCCATTTCAGTTTATCCTTCACCCAGGAGCCAAAATGGATCTTTCTAAAATTTAAATTGGACATACCCATCTCTCCTTAAAATCATTCAGTGTCTCCTCACTCCCTTAATAAAAAGCTTGGATTCCTCACCATTGGTTTTAAGGCCCTCTTTTTCCTGGATCCTACTTAACGTTCTAGCTCCATTCTTACCTCTCTTCTCCCCCTTATGTTAAGACACTCCCAAACATATTAAACTTGTTGCCATGCTTTCTTTCCTCTCTGCATCTTTTACTTGTTTTCACTGTCTGAGACTCTTCTTTTTCTCCTGGCTAAGTTTTACTCACTTTTTATGTCCTGACTTAAATTCCACTTTCTTGTAAGAACAGACATAGTATACCTGCTTAGTACTCTACCTTCACCAGTTCTCATTCCTACATCTGGAATATAATATAAAGAGCACAGGATTTGGACTGGAGTGGGAAGGCCAAGGTTTGATTCCTAATCTTTGCTATGAAATTTTGTGGAAATAACCCCTTCAAGCCCTAGTTTCTTTATCTCTAAAATGGGATAATGATACTTTTTGCAAGACCATTGAAAGAATTCAGTGACATATATAGAAGGATTCTGTAAGCACTAACATGCCATGCTCATTTAAATTTCTGTTACTATGACTGTTAGTGCTGTTGCTCCTGCCATGTCTCTCTTCTTCTTCCTTATCAGCCACTCCCCCATCCCTATCAGTCTTTCTGCAGTGTCTTAAATGGGACTTGGGTTTTGTTTTTGTTTTTTTGTTTAAAGATTTTATTTATGTATTTGTGAGAGAGAGAGAGAGAGAGCGAGCGAGCATGAACTGAGGGAGAGGCAGAGGGAGAGAGAGAAGCGGTCTCCCTGATGAGCAGGGAGCTGATGTGGGGCTCGATCCCAGGACCCTGGGACCATGATCCACACCCAAGGCAGATGCTTAACCCACTGAGTCACGCAGGTGCCCCTGTTTGCTTGTTTTTTGTTTTTTGTTTTTTTTTAGGGGATGAAGACTTTACCAAAGAAATAACAGAGCTATTTTCCCAGCTGCATGTCTCCTCCAAACCTGAGAAACTTGCCAGGGTAAGTTATTACTTGGTGATTTTCATTTTTTTTACTTATGTTGATTTCGTGGATAAAGAATATAAGACTCTAACTTCCTGGCAAACGTGTCACCAAACTGGGGGTATATTCTGTGTTCCATACCTTCTGCCTGCTGCCTCCATGCAGATCTCACATCTGCCCTGCCTGCCCCACACTTCTGCCATCCTCACCTGTTGTCATTTGGAATGTGGCTTATCTGAAAGCTCATATTAGGCCACAGTGTTGGCAGTGCTCTCCAGGCTTCATGAGACCAGTGGGATACCCACTATTGAGGTTTCCCTCTTCTCAGGGCTCTGAGTGATTCAAAGATGATGGAATGTGGCCCCGGCCCTTATGGACCTGGATGGAGGTTATCATTTCCCAGAGCCCAGTGACCCTTTAGCGTGTGGAAATGAGAGTCCCATGGCCTAGGTCTTGGTCTTGGATGGTGATGTCTGAGCTATCTTCACACATTTGGAACATGGAAGGGCTTTAGTCAAAGTCGGTAGGGAGGGTCTGTTTTCAGAGCAATACTCACATAGCATATATGCCAGTGCCAGCTCATGGGACACTATTCACTGGGTCTTGAGCTGCTTGCTGCCTCTTCACCCTTCTCTCCCCGTCTCCGGAAACATCTCTGGACCAGTTAACGGCTGGCACACATTGCTGCCTGGCCAAGATAGCCATTATAGTCACCTGCATACTGTAGGGTAAGGAATGTGATGCTTGATTTGTTATCCCACCCTCTCATGCCCAGTGAAAATGCTACATTCCCCAAGAAAGTTTTCAGATCACCCCCAGGCAGCTAAATATTCCTTGTCTCACCTGTAGCACTTTACTTCAGCACTTTCTAGTTTGTATCATCATAGTGCTTTTTGAGTTGGAAATAATATCAAATTTAGAGAAAAGTTGCACAAATAAAGCAAATAATATTCATATCTTTTATGCAGATACACCTGTTGTTAGCAGCTAACTCAGTACATTTAATCATTTGTGTTTGAGCATTCGTTCTCTCAGTACATCTCCAATCCCTTCCCCTCCTTTTCTCCTTATTCCCCTTCTCCCCCATACAGCACCATACACATACACACGCACTCATGTATGTTGTTATTATTGGGACTGTTTGGGGAATTAATTGTAAACATGATAGCCCTTTACTCATAAATATTTTAATATGTACCTGCTAAGAATACGGATATTTCCTTATGTCACTACAGTAGTTCTCACCTGCTGTAAACTTAACATTGACACAATATTTTTTTTTAAAGATTTTATTTATTAGAGAGCAAGAGAGTGAGAGAGTGAGAACAAGAACGGGGGGGGACCAGAGGGAGAGGGAGAAGCAGACTCCCCACTGAGCAGGGAGCCTGACCCAGGGCTCAATCCCAGGACTCAGAGATCATGATCTAAACTGTGGACAGATGCTTAACTAACTGAGCCACCCAGCACCCCTGATACCGTATTTAATCTGTTGTCCACTTGTCCACATTCTGGTTTTGGCAGTTGGCCCAATGATGTCCTTTGTATAAAATTTTTTCCTCTAACATTAGAGCCAGTCTATAACCATGAATTGTGTTTAGTTGTCATGTACTTTTATTCTCTTTTAATCTGGAGTAGTTCCTCACCTCTCCTTGTCTTTTATGATGAGAAATACAAACTCCTTTCCCCCTGTATAAAAAGAGTATTCCTCATTTGAGGTTTCTCTGGTGTTTTCTCAGGACTAAAGTCAGGTTATGGCTTCCCAGGCAAGACACTTCATAAGCGACACTGTATCCTTCCCAGGCTATCATATCTAAGGCACATGATGTCCATTTTCCCCTTACTGTGATATGTTGCCTGATTTCTCATTGTATTATTGTGATTTTTCCCCTGTGTTACTAATAAACTTTCTGTGGGGAAGCATTTCAAGACCAACAAGTACCCTGATCCTCAGCATAATTTCCTTCCCAGATTTAGGATCCATGCATGAATCTTGCTGCATCAGTGTTTATTGTGATGGTTGCAAAATGATGATGTGTTCTGACCCGAGCATTTGCTCCACATTTATCAGTTGGCTCTTGGCATTCCACTCTGGTTAAGTGCTCTCCCTTCTCCTATTTATTTATTATCTGTTATTTAATATGATCTCATGGGTTTCTGGTTTTTTCCTTTGGTTTTTAAGTTATTACTGTTTTTAATTAGTTTGGTATTCAGATTGTCCTTCAAACGGACTCTTGTGTGACGTGCACTTATCATTGTTTGGAGTATTTCCTTATTTTCTGTCATAACAAGATATCCTGGACTCACTTTGTACCTTCCATATACCAGCCCTGGAATCAGCCATTTCTTCAAGGAGCCATAGTTCCTTTTTAGTAGTATAGGCTAAGATGTGGGTGTGCTCTTCTTCACTGCTGGGGTGTCTTTGCTTCTAGGCCCTGTGGGCAGAGCTAAGAAGTGTACTCAGATACACACACCCCTGTATTTGTACATGCACACATGTACACATGTACATATACACATAATATAAGTTAGAGATCATGAGTTCATCCTGATAACTTCCAATTTCAGTCAGTCCCTATGGGGCTCTTCCTGCCTTGCCTTTCCTCGTGACACGTTTGTGTCTCTCTTCTTCCACAGTAAAAACCCCATCTCCCAACATTAGCACATGTCCTTATTTCCTCAGTTCTGTAATGCATCTGAAATAGTTTCATTGCTTTGCCCATGCTACTATAAAACCAACCTATGGAAAGAAAGTATGATTTATTTGCTTTCCCTATGTTAATTTAATTTTTGAATATATAGAGTATTATCATGTTGCTGAAAGTCAAAGCTGTATAATTCCCATCCATTCCATTTTCTCTTCTCCTTTTAGATACTAAACTTTTGTGCTTTCTGGCATGTACTTCTTGTGTTTCTTTTTTTAGATAAGTAGATATGTTTTAAAGATAAGCAGATATATTTTCTTCTTATACAAGTTACCATACTGTGTATGTCCTTTAGCCTTTTGCTTTATTCCCTTAACCTTATGCATATGTATTTTTATAAATGTATCATAAGTTGTTTTTATTTGTTTTTTTAAATATGTATATCTTACCTCTCATCCTAAATCTTTTTTTTAAAAAAAGATTTATTTATTTAAGAGAGAGAGAGAGGAGAATGTGCACAGAGGGAAGGGGCAGAGGGAGAGAGAATCTCAAGCACACTCCCCACTGAATGTAGAGCCTGACACAGGGCTGATCCCCCGACCCAGAGATCATGACCTGATCAAAAATCAAAAGTTGAACGCTTAACTGACTGAGCCACCTGGGTGCCCCACCTTCCGCCCTAAATCTTAAATTTCTTCAAGGCTAGATCTTTGCTTTATTTACCCTTAAAGTCCAAAATCTACTATCTCTTGCCCTGTGGTGTTGACCAAGTTGTTTAACCTCTCTGCCTCAGTTCCTCTATCTGTGAGAAAGGGATGATGTAGAGTTCTTGTGAAGAATTAATTAATGGTGGTGGGTATTGGGGGGGGCACGTATTGCATGGAGCACTGGGTGCCGTACATGAATAGTGAATCTTGTAACACTGAAAAAAATAAAATAAAACTATTTGGGGGAAAAAAAGAATTAATGTGTTAATATACACAAAACTTTTACGGACTCCTTGATCATAGTAAATGTTCACCATTGATGGTCCTATCTACAGAAGCTAGCCCCATGTATTAGACATTTAAGTATTTGATGAATACACATATGTCAAGTAACTTTTATTTTGTTAGGTCCTAGGGAAATAGTAATGAAAAAAACATAATTTGTGTACTCAAGGAAATCATCATAATAAGTTATTTTAAAAAGGCAAGTAACCCTCTAGCTGTTTGGTAGACTAGTCATTCTCTGAAAGCAGTCTTCACATTGTTTACATTTTGGGTGTTGAGTCATAAGAGGTAGAATAGTTAAAGATCAGGGCCTGATTTTCCCCAAGGATTTATATGGGAGAGTGTCATAAGGGAAAAGCAATGAAGCAGGAGTCTGAGAACACAGTTCTGATTCTTATTCTCATACTTTTGATGTGGGTAAATCCCATTTCTTTTCTAAGCCTCATTTTTTTTTTCCAACTAATAAAATAAGTGGTTGGGGAAGCTAAGCTCAAAGGTGCCTTTTGATTCCTAAGTCTCTAGGTCTCTCTAGTGGGAAGTTCCAGACTGAATTCTGGGTGTGAGGCCTGGGTAGCATTGCTGATTTTCAAAAGGTATAATAAATTACCTTGAGTTGGCATGGTAGTTCATAATGACTTCAAGAGCAGTCATTCTGAGTATGTGCTATGCCTACTTAAACATTTCCTTCAAGTGTACTACATTTATGATATCAGTTTTCTTCTTTTATGTGGCCTTATCTCTCAATTTTTCTTTCTTCTTTTAATCTGAGATAAATCAATCCCCGGTTTTTCCCTCATTTTATCTCTTCAAAGGAATCACAGAGCATTTCACATACTATTTAGACTGTTTGTCGTCTGTTAGGGTTCTTTCCAGCCTCCTCTCTCACTATTCTCCTCTCTCAAAATCTCACCACTCCAACCTCATCTTCTACCATGCTTCTCCCATATTGGTCTTCCTTCTTTTCCTTCAGTACACCCACCTGATTTCCCTCTGCTTACAGCTCTCATTGTCTAAATATTTGCATGGCTGCCTCCTTTTAAACTTCAAATTTTGACTCAAATTTCACTCCTCGAGACCCCTCCTGACCATTCAAGCCAAGTCTGCCTTCTCATCCAGTCCATACTCTCCATCTCTCCATTTTATTTTCTTCGCTAATTTGTTTGTTAGTTTGTTAATTGTCTTTCTGCACCAGAGTAGAGAAGAGCAGGACCATGGTTTATATTAGTTGCTACTGTATTCTTAGCACCTAGGACAGTGTGTAGTAAATATTTGTAGTGGATGAACTAATTAATAAATGCACTGTCTGCTCTAGTGTTACTAGTTGCTTCATAGTTTTCTCAGCACACTGAGTTTTCTTGTTTCCAATCTTTTATATAGTTATAATTATTTTTTTAATTCGAGAGGTTAATGCATAGGGAACTTATAGATCCGAGCCAAATTGTTCTTAAGGGTTTTTATGGGAGTTCCTGTGTCATAGGAGAAAGACCCTTGCAATGAATGTCTGGGTACATAGGCTCTGCTCTAGGTCATTAATGATTTAGCCTTGGGTGTAGCCCCATCTGTTGACTTTAAAGGCTCAACCCCAGTGCTATATGTGTAATAAAACCTGTGATTCTCATTTCTCACATCTGGGATGACTTTCATGGTCTTCTTTGGATTCCTCTTGCCTAGTTATAGCTCTGATCACATTCTGTCTATATAAAGTTCCTCAAGTGGATGCCTTCATTTAATGACAATAAACCTTTCCTTAGAAGCCAGGACACTCTCAGTTGCAAATGACAGAAACTCTAGTCAGACTGGCTTAAGAACAAAGGGGCATTCATTAGCTCAAGAAACTAGAAAATCAAGGGGTAAGACTGGCTTCAGGCATGGCTCTCTACCCAGGAACTCCCCCCACCCTCTACCCCCATCCCCATACCAATCTCTTGACTCGCTTTCTTCTGTTTTGGCTTTATTCTTAGAGAATCTTTTCCACATGGCAGTAGGATAACCACTGGCGATTTCAGGGTGACTTTTTTTCCAGTTGAGTAACTCCCAACAGAAGGAGGGCTTCCCTTCCCCAGTAATTTTATTGGATGTCCTAAAGCTGATGCTCATTGACCTCAGTTGGGGTCACTTTTCCATCCATGAAGTAATCACTGTATGGACAGGGGTATTAATATTCTTTTTTTTTTTAAAGATTTTATTTATTTATTTGACAGAGAGACAGATCACAAGTAGGCAGAAAGGCAGGCAGAGAGAGGGGGGGAAGCAGGCTCCCCGCTGAGCAGAGAGCCCGATGCAGGGCTCGATCCCAGGACCCTGGGATCATGACCTGAGCCGAAGGCAGAGGCTTTAACCCACTGAGCCACGCAGGTGCCCCAGGGGTATTAATATTCTTGGTAACTAAACCTGAATTGTTTGCCAACCCTTAGAGCCAGAGGGTAGAAGCAACCCTACCCAAACCACATGAACTGAGAAAAATCTGGAACCTCCTACCAAAAGAAAGGAGATATGAATGCTGGCTAGGTAAAAACAGTAGATATCCTCTGTAGTGTGCCAGGCACTGGGTGTGCAAATCGAATTAATAGTCTGTAACTATCCTATAGCAATGTTGTTTATGTAGGAGATAGGCATATTTAATTTCAGTGTCTTTTGGTAAGTACTAAGTTGAAGGGGTGCTCAGGGGACTGTGGAAAAGGGTTGTTTAAGTGCATAGTCTCATGGAAGGTTTTGAAAGTTACCTGGAAGAAACAATGTCTGGGTGGAGGACTGAAAGAAAATTAAGAGCTCCTGCCTTTATTTAGAGAAAAGAAAAGGGTGAGGAAGGGCATTCTAGCCTAAGGGAATAGCATGAACGAAGAACAGGCACATTATAGGTCATTATTATCAGATTTTAAAATAGAAAGTGGTCAGAGATGAAGCTGGAAAAGTAGTTAGGGTCTAGGTCATGGATACTTCTTCAGTCATGTGAAAGAACATGATCTGGTTGATGGGGAGCTATTGAAGGGAAGAGGAATGATCAGCCTATTAAATACCCTAATATGTATGTCCAGCAAGTAGTTGGAATATGTTGTTTTCAGGAGAGGTCAGTCCTGGAAATAAGGATTTTGGAATTTGCAGCAGGTAGAGAATACTTAAAATTATAGAAACAGGGAGGGTTGAGGGAAGAGGGAGTAGAGTGAGATAAGTAGAGAGTCAGGCTAGAACTCCAGGTGATGCTGTGTTTAAGGGGCTGAAAAAGAAGGATCAATACATACTAGGGCCTAAGGAGGAATGCTTATAAGGGTGGAGGCAGAACTGGAATATGGTGCTATTATAAAAGTCAAAGACCAGAAACAATTCAAAGGCCCATCATTAGGAAAATGATAAATTATGATATATGTATAAAATGAACTACCACACAGTAAGAAGTAAGAATGAGCTGTTTATACTTGCAATAACATGGATAAGCCTAACAGACAGTATGTTGGGTATAAGAAGCCAGACACAAATTAGAGTGGACTTAAGATTTCATTTGTATGCATTTTAAAGACAGGTGAAATTAATTTATAGTGAGACGGAAGAACTGTTACCTTTGGACAAGGGGAACGGTGACTCAGTTTGAGCAGTATTGACTGGGAAGGGGCATGAGGGGAGCTTCTGTGCTAGGGTGATGGGAATGTTCTGGATCTTGATCTAGGTTGCAGTTACAAAGGCATTTACACACATGAACATTTCTTGAATTGTGCTCTGAAGATTTGTGCACTTTATTTAAGTTATACCTCAGTTTTCAAAAAGGCCAAAGGATTAGAGAATTTCAAGAAGGAATGAGTAGACTGTAGTGTTAGGTGTTGTCAAGAGAAGTAGTAAGGTAAGTAGATACGTGTATGATAAATGTATGTTTGGGTGAGAACAAGAGTGCTGACTTACATGATGCTAACATGTTTCTGGTAGGTACACAATGCATATAGTCACCTTTCGGTGAGCTGAATTTAATTGTTGATGGGCAGTAATCTTTTTCTTATTTAGGCAAGAAATTCTGCCTATGAGTGGATCAGTACATCTCTGACCAAGCCTTTAGAAGAGAAGGAAGAAGAAGAGAAACAGTTGGAAACAGAAAAAACTGACCAAATCAATACAAATTCAATAGAGGTACCAAAGCAGCTAAATCTTTTTTTCTTTTTTAATGGTGTGGAGATGTGGGTATCATGATCAGGGATGTAGGCACCTTCTTTTTTGTTGCATCACTACTCGTCGTTTCAACCTTGTAATCCAAGATTGTAGTAACCTTATTCCAGACTGTAGGATGAAAGAAGTAATGAAGAAAAAGAGACTAAGGGTTTGTGTGTGTTGTATGTATCATGAGTAAAGTTCCCAGAAGCTGCTATAAGCCACTTTTTATCTAAATCTTTTGGCTAAAACTTAGTCTCATGGTCACACCTGAGTTCAGGGGAGCTTCTGGTTTTGTAGTTATGAGCCCAACTGTAAAATGACATCCCTGCCCTGGTAGAAGAGGAGGTTTATTGAAGGGCAATCATTGGTCTCTGCTGCTTTCAAGGATACCGAATCCTTCAGTATGAGAGAAGCAAGCTGACAGCATTTTCTCTGGCCTAAAAACAAAAATAAAAACAAAACCCAGTGCCTTGTTTTGTTTTCCTGTTCAGGATATCCATGCATTTGCAATCCGGAGCCTAGCAGAACTGACTGCCTGCTCAATTGAACTGTTTCACAAAACAGCAGCCCTGGTTCTGCATGGCCAGAAGCATGAAGTGACAGCCATAGAAAGGAGCAGAACTCTTTCCCAGTAAGTATAAAGGGTATCCCTGTAAAGGATACAAATTGCTCAAGAGTTTTCTCAGCTTCCTTCCAAAGTTTTAAGAAACTTTCCTCTCATCAAAATGCTATTCTCAGGTTAGAGGTTTGTTCATTTTGGGTTTTAATTATTTTGGGGAGGGGGTTTTAATTATTAAGTAGCCAAAGGGGTTGTTTCTTTTCATTGAGCCACAAGTCTACATTATAAATGTTTTTATTAACTGGTTGTTTTAGTAATTGTTTTTTATTATTGATCATCTGAAAACTAGTTCTCAGATTATTGGTTTTAATAAAAATAAAATTTTACATAAATAAAAATAGGGTAGTTCTCTTTTTAAATTTTTAAAAAATATTTTATGTATTTATTTGACAGAGAGAGCCAGCACACAAACAGGGGGAGAGTGAGGCAGAGGGAGAGGGAGAAGCAGGCTCCCTGCTTAGCAGAGAGCCTGACAAGTGGCTCAATCCCAGGACCCTGGGATCATGACCTGAGCCAAATGCAGAGGCTTAATGGACTGAGCCACCCAGGTGCCCCAAAACAGAGGACAGTTCTAAGAACCTCAATTCTTAATAATGGTTATATTCATTATTGAGTGCAAATTATGTGCGAGGCACCATGCTAAGGGACTTAAGTGTATCATTTCTAATTTTTACTCTAAAGGTAAGTGATTAGTCCTGCTTTAAAGAAAATGAGGAAACACAGACTCAGGAGAAAGGAAATAATCTGCCCAGTTTGTGCAGACTGGGATTTAATCCCAGGCCAGGCTAACTCCCTAAGCCCCCCTTTCCCACCATATTGCTGATTTTGAATAAAAATTTCAAAAATAATAGAAAATAGTCACAAGAGAAAAAAATAGATCTGCTGCTTTCTAAATAAATCTAATTAAATAATGAGAATTTTCATTGGAAAAAAAAATACGAGAGTGTCTAGTGTGTTAGGTTTGGGAGGGACCCTTGATGTTTTCCCAGATCTCTTCTTCACCTATTGCTTCACTGTTCTATAACATCCCACCACAGGGGGCTGGTTTTGTCTTCAACATACTTTGGATGAGGGACTCATGACTTCATAGTGGCTTGTTCTATGGAAAAGTGGTTATTTCTTTTTCTTTTCTTTTTTTTTTTTTTAAGATCTTATTTATTCATTTGAGAGAGAGAGAGCATGAGAGGGGAGAAGGTCAGAGGGAGAAGCAGACTCCCGGTGGAGCCGGGAGCCCGATGCGGGACTCGATCCCGGAACTCCGGGACCATGTCCTGAGCCGAAGGCAGTTGCAACCAAGTGAGCCACCCAGGCGCCCCGGAAAAGTGGTTATTTCTACTTGTCCACTTATATATCTGTGTTTATATGTACACATATACATATATATGTATGTGTACAGTAGGTATATGTGTGTATAAACACACACACATAGGTATAGTCTCCCCATTAATTATCAAGTAAGTTAGAATCCTTGGAAACTGGGCCTTTGCTTGTTTACTGATAAATCCCGAAAGCTTAGTTGGTACATAGAAGACTTCCAGTAAATATTTGTTGAATGAATGAATGCATATTTATTTTAACTACATTTGTGAATGGAATAAGGATCTTTTAAGTACTACCTTATCTCCTTAAAATGTATGTTTGTTATTTCCTTTCATTTAACTTGAAAATATAGTACTTTCTAGAGGATTTTGCAGAAAAAGTGATTTTCCAAGGACTGAGCCTCCTCTTCCTGTAGCATGAATGCCTGCTCAAATGAGTCTCCAAATACATTAGGTAGCTGATGAAAGCATATTTACTGCCTTTAAAAAAAAAGCTTTCTTCTTTCATATCTACTACCAGGAGTGATTTGTTTTCTTATAGTTGTTAAATATGTTTATTTAAAAAAAGAGAGAGAAAGAAAAACAAAAAGAGGAGCCCTCCTGACTTTGCTCACTTCTTTCCTAGGATGACAGTTGTGTTGTGTAAAGAGTTGTCTTCTCTGTCTAAAGAGTTTACCACCTGCCTAACAACAGCCGGGGTAAGAATTCTTGCCTTTTATTGTGCTAACGTCTGTTCTGTGGGCTTTTTTTAACAAAACGACTCTATTAATATAAGGTTTTCAAACCATAAAATGTTCCCATTTCAAGTGTAGTATATTTAGTATATTTAGTATATTTACAGGTTTTTAGTATATTTAGTATATTTATAGGTTTTTAGTATATTTACAGAGTTGTGCAACTGTGACCGTAATCTAATTTTGGACAGTTTTCATCTTCCCCCAGAAAACCTCATACCATTAGCAGCCACTCCCATTCCCTTCCCCTCCACACTTTCCTAGAGCTAAACAACACTAATCTGCTTTCCGTCTGTAGATTTGCCTATTCTGGACATTTCATATATATGGTGTCATACAATGTAATATTTTGTGGCTGATTTCTTACAGTTAGCCTAATGTTTTTGAGATTCATCCACACTGTAGCATGTATCAGTACTTATTTTTATTACCAAATAATAATCTTTTATGGACATATAGCACATTTTTTTGTTCATCAGTTCATAGACATTTGGATAGTTTCCATTTTTCAACTATAATGAATAATGTTGCTACAGACATGCATGTGTGTTTTCATTTCTCTTGGATAGATAGGAGTGGAATTGCTGGGTCATATGGGTGATATGGGCCATTGAAGAACTGCTAAACTGTTTTACAAAGTGACTGTGCCATTTTACATTCTTGCCAGCAATGTACGAAAGTTCCAGTTTCTCTATGAAGGTGTATCCTTATCAACTCTTGCTATTATCTATTGTTTTTTGTTTTTGTTTTGTTTTTAAATTTTAGCCATCCTAGTAGGTGTGAAGTGGTATCTCATTGCAGCTTTTATTTGCATTTTCCTGATGGCTAATGATGTTGAACTTCTTTTCATGTACTTGTTGGCCATTTGTATGTCTTCTTTAGAGAAATGTCTTTTCTAGCTTTGTCTACTTTCAAATTGGGTTTTTGAAAAATTATTTTATAAATCGAGTTATTTATTTCATTATTTATCTTTTTGTCATTTATTATTTTAACTATTTGTCTTTATTACTTTTGTTGAGTTGTAAAAATGCTTGATATATTCTGGGTATAAGTTCATTATCAGATACATGATATACACGTATTTTCTCCCAGGCCATGGGCTGTTTTTTTTTTTTTTTTTTTTTTCTTTCTTGGTAGTGTCTCTGCACAAAAGTTTTCAATATTTGTCTGGTTTGTCATTGTTGTTTCATCACTGTTCAGTACTTTTGGTATTGTATCTAAAGAATCATTGCCTGACCCAAGATCATGAAGATTTACTCCTGTGTTTTCTTCTAAGAGTTTTGTTGTAACTCTTACATTTATGTCTATAATCCATTTTGAGTTAATTTTTTATGTAGGGTGTGAGATGGGGGAACACCTTCATAATCCTTTGCATGTGGATATCTAGTCGTCTTGGCTCCCTTTGTTGAAAAGCGTTTCCCTATTGAATTGTCTTGGCCCTTTTGTCAAAAACAATTAACCATAGATATACAGGCTTATTTCTGTACTCTCATTTCTGTTTTACTGGTTTTATGTGTGTGTATCCATATACCAGTGCTATTTTGTCTTGATTACTGTGGTAAATCAAACTTACTTACTTTGTAGTAAGTTTTGGAATCAAGATGTGTAAATCTTCCAACTTGGTTCTTCTTTTTCAAGATCTTTTATCTTTTTGGGGCCCTGTGGATTTTCATGTGAATTTTAGGATCAGCTTGTCTTTGTTTAGCTGATTTTTGCAACTTATTTTTGTTTCCTCTCTTTTTATAAAGTTCACAGTATATTTTGTGCTACTCTTTGATACCTGTACTAGAAGTGTAGACCTTGATAAAATAAAAAACCCAATATTTGGCTCTAGTTTCAAAGAGCAGCACCTTACCTTAGACTATGACAATCCTTATACTTTGCTCTTACCAATCAGGAGGAGAGTTGTAATTAAAATAGCTAACTTTTTTTTCTTTCTTTTTAAAGGAGTTGTAAAAAATTTACTGAAGGTGTGTAAACTATAGAACATGATCAGAAATCAGTAACCACAAATTAGGATAAAATCAGGGCATTTTAAATGAGCAAATAAAAATGACTTTGTAGTAAAACCAAATTCATAGATACAGAAAACAGATTGGTGGTTGCCAGCGGTGGGGAAGTGAAGGGTGGCCTAAATAGGTGAGGGGGATTTAAAGGTCTAAACTTCTAGTTATAAATAAGTTATAAGGATATAATGTTCAGTATAGTGATTATAGTTAATAATTCTGTATTGCATATTTGAAAGTTGCTCAGAGTAGATCTTGAAACTTCTCATCACAAAAATATTTTGTAACTATGTATGGTGACACATGTTAACTAGACTTATTGTGGTGATCGTTTTATAGTTTACATAGATACCAAATCTTGTACACCTGAAAAACTAGTATGGTGTTTTATGTCAATTATACCTCAATTAAAAAAAAATCACTTTGTAATAAATAATGTAAGTATCAGTGTGGCAGCAGATTCTGGGCCCTTCAACTTATTTAAGAACGTAGCCCAAATAAATTTTTCTTTATGAGTTTAGATTATTCCTGTAAGGAATAGTTCTGGGATTATCTCTTTTCCCCTTAATATTGTCTTTAAAAGAGCTTCTGGGATTCTTTTTTTTTTTTCCCCCCAAATACGCTTATTTTATTTTTTCAGTCTTACAAGATTAATTGTTCATGCACCACACCCAGCGCTCCATGCAATACGTGCCCTCCTCAATACCCACCACCAGGCTCGCCCAACCCCCCCCACCCTGCCCCTCCAAAACCCTCAGTTTGTTGCTCAGAGTCCACAGAATCTCATGGTTCATCGCTTCTGGGATTCTTGAAGTTAATCTTCTGAGGCCAAATGTTTTCATATGTTTCATAAAGATACTTTAAACCAGCAAGTGAACAATAAAGTGCTAACACATGGGAGTAATAAATTTCCATGATTTATTTCCATGTTTTTCAAACAGCCCATCTTAAAAACCTTTGAGTATTTTAAGCACATGTTCCATATTTGCATTTTCTGTTTTAAAATTGTTCTAAAGTTTCTGGTTATATGTATCATTTCTACCCCCTCTTCCAAAATGAAGATACTTTTTAAAGTCAATAAAAAAACTTCAGAGGAGTACACTGTCAGTTGGACAGCACAGGAAGATAAAAAGAAGGACATTTAAAGCACTTCCAGAGATGATATTTTGCTCTTTCTCAGTCCAGACTTTTTCTATACTTAAATTATGTATGGGTGTGGGTGTTTGTTTATGTGTGTGTATATATTTCAAAGTGGGATCACACTCTGCCTACAGGTGCTCACTTAACAATGTGTCTTTTATTCTAGGTCAAAGAAAAGGCAGACATCCTTAATCCTCTAATCACTGCAGTATTTCTGGAGGTTAGTAGTTAATTGTAAGTCTCTAGCTTTTAGGGTATTATGTATTATTAATGAGCTCTTCTTCAATCTTTATTTTTTGGCTTTTTTTTCACCAGATTGGTAATTTAGCCATACTGAGGCAGGTATGACCACAATGGTGTGTAGTTGATGCGAATTCCCTGTTGATTATTACAAAGCATAATGATGAATCTGCTGCATAAAGTGCAAACCTGCAGTAGGCTGTCAGTAGTTAGTACTATCCACTGGCTGCTGATGAATAGTCTTTAGAAATGAAGCACCTTCTAGAGACCAGGGGTAAACTTGAAGGGCTGAAAATTACCAGCAAACACTGCTTCTGAAAGGACTGAAATTTATGCAGGGGAGATTTGTTAACAAAACAAGACAAACATTTTGTTGTGTCATTTCCTTGCCAAGAAATTCACTTTGTTTTGTCAAAGGTACCTGTGTTTACAGAATCCTCATCAGTCCATTAGATCTAAGGAAGTGGGTGGTTTAAGTCCATGGAAAAGGGGGATGTAAGAGGATCCCATGCTCTATTATATTGCCTCCTTGTGTGACCCTTTCTGCATTCCAAATTTTAAAAACTCTGTCTTGTCAATTGTGCAAACAATTTAGATGTTTGATAATCTGTTTAAAATATATTTATGTAAGTCAAGAGGACATAATTGGTTAGGTTTTAAATATGAATTGAAAAAGTTTTTAACTATTGGGTTGTTACTTCTTTAGTTTTACATTTTTTAAAAATTATCACCAAGGAAATGACTTTAATTGCTTAACTACACAGTTTCCCTTGAATATCAGGATAATTAACACTTAAGTGTCTTTTAAAATTTGTGGTTTAGTAGATGGCAGAGTAGTATAGGTGAGAAATTTGCGAAGCAGGGGTCTAATCCTGTCCTGGGCCTCCCTTGATTTGCTTTATGACCCTGGACCAGGCATTTACCTTCTTGACAATCTCATTTTCTTTATATGCAATGTAAGAGATTTAACTAGGTGATATCTGAGATCTCTTTTGGTTGGAAAATTTGGCAACAAATATCACATTAAAGTTTAAATAGGTGTACATGCTATTGATAAATCTAAAAAAGGTAAAGTCACTTAATAGGTTTTCCTTATTGCTATTTGGATTTGGTTGTTCTTGATTACATATTTGAAACACTCTTGTCCTTTTAATTGCATGTTTTTATTTTAATGTAATGAACTCTCTGTTGTTCTCCTGGAAGATGAGAACTTATTAGATATAAATGAAGTCTGGAAAACTCTGAGCATGGTGATTCCATGAAGTTTCTCATAAATATGTCTGTTGTACCAGATAGAAATGTTTCTATACTTATCATCTTTGAAAAGCAGTTTTCCTTGTTCGTATTTGTAGTCTCTGTCTTGTGTTCACTAATTTTACTGAGTCCATGGAAGAAGAGCTGTTATAGTGGACTGAAAATCCTATTGGTGTAAGAGTTGTAGGTTTCTAAAGTCCTTTGAGTAATTGACTATAAAGTTGTGACAAAATCTTCCCATTTAGTAGAGGAATAGCTTCAAATGCCAAACTTGAGCAGGATGTCAAAGAACAGCTACCATTGCTGATGGGCAAGTTGGACAAAAATGCTCATACTTTTTTTGGTACTGTTGTATCTATTTTTTTTTTTTACCTTTTTTTTTTTAATTATGTTACGTTAGTCACCATACACTACCTCATTAATTTTTGATAGAGTGTTCCATGATTCATTGTTTGTGTATAACACCCAGTGCTCCATGCAATACTTGTTCTCCTTAATAGCCCGGTGATGGGTACCGTCATATCTTAGGAGCTAGATCATTCTTTCCTCTCTAACTTTAACTTAAATGGTAGTTTGTGCTTTTGTTTGCCAGGCTACAGATTCAGTTAGACTACACAAGCTAATCTGGTTTTTTGTTGTCTTTTTAGTATATTTTCTCTTTTAAGTGACTGTGATATTTTCTTCCTTTCAATCTTGACAGGCCTCAAACAGTGCTTCCTATATTCAGGACGCCTTCCAGCTGCTCTTACCTGTGCTGGAGATCTCTCTCATTGAGAACAAAACTGAATTACCAGAGGCATGAGCTGCAGGCCCAGGGCCTTTGTCAGAACATTGAAGAACAGAGAAACTTCAACCCAAAACTATGACAGCCAAGAAATGCCACTCCCTTTTGGATACCCCTGATGAAGTGAAGGAGAAAGGATTATTTTAGTGCATAAAATTTAGGCAGGAGAGCAGGTTTAAAGGAGGTCTGTTGCCTTCACTGCTTGGCTGAAATATTCAGGTCTTCTTCACACTGCCCTTCCAAGTTGTTAACATTATTAAATTATTTGAGAAGAAACTTGCATAGAAAGTTCAAGAATAATAGCTCTAGATAAAGGTTAATGGGATACTCAGGCAAAAATATTGGTCTTTCTTGGACATGATGCAAAACACTAATAGTTCTGTTATGGTTCTGTGTGATTTAGCAGCCCACTGATAGTATTGGTTGTGAAGCAAGAGAGAAACAACTTAATTTAGTATTCTAGAATTCCTCTGCTTGATCTTTTGATGCCATGACCTTTATCCTTTCTTTAATAAAATCTGTGGCTTTAAGAAAACAGTATATAGAAACTGTAATGTTTACCTAAATTCTTTGGACTTGGTTAGAAAGTTTCATGTGCTCTTTAATTCTAGTAGGTATTTGGCATGAAGGAGAAACATCTGAAGTATACACAAAGCCACATGAATTAACTATAGCAAAGTGCCCTTTGGCTTCAAATTGTTTTCCTACCCTAAGGTGACAAGCTTCAAGTTATAGTTGAACCCAGTCAGCTGAGTTCCAGATGAACAAGTACAACTTGGAGAATAGTTTCATGTTTGCAGGTATTCTGTCTCTCCGGGGTGTTTTTCGTGCATACCTTATGTGCAGGATAAATTCTGTAATAGCCAGCTCCAAAGGAGTATTGAAGCTCTTTTAGTAATGGGATTTTTGTTATTTGAATATTGTTGAAGGGGATTATAGAGTCCCATAGAAATCATTTAGAACAGGATTTAACCTGTAAGACACAGTATGTTTTTCCTTATTCTTTTTTTTCTTTTAATGTATTCCTTAGCATGTTTATAAATATAACTTTTATCCTTTAAATCTTAAGCCTTCTTTTGCCCTCTTCAGCAATATAAGAGCCTAATAAGGTGTTATCTTCCTAAAAGTTATTTGGTATCCACTCTTTTTAAAAAATTCTTCCAACTTTGTGGTTGGAGGTAACTATTGTGAGCTCTACCACTCATCTTCTAAAACCTTTAAATAAAATCTAATACTTATGTCAATTGATCCTTTCACTTACTTTTCCAAACATAAGCCCCAATATTTTTTTTAGACCAAAGAAATAGCAAAACAAATCTCTAACATTGACTGATCTCAACACTATTTCTATGTAATTGCCTTATTTGGGATAGGGGGCAGTTTGTAAGCAAGGAGGAAATAAATAGATTTGGGCTAAAAAGGTACCCCATTAAAACTACAGTGTTACTTTGCTTATATTCTGTTCTGATATGATCAGAAAACTTTTTGAAAATTTCTTTTTTTTTTTTTAAGATTTTATTTATTTATTTGACAGAGAGATCACAAGAGAGGCAGGCAGAGAGAGGGGGAAGCAGGCTCCCTGCTGAGCAGAGAGCCCGATGTGGGTCTCCATCCCAGGCAGGACCCTGAGATCATGACCTGAGCCGAAGGCAGAGGCTTTAACCCACTGAGCCACCCAGGCGCCCCTTTTGAAAATTTCTTTAAGATAAATCTCACCTTTCCCAAAGTAAGTAATTCTGAAATTTCAGAAAAAACAGTTGCCTGTGGTTACTAAAGCTGATGTCCCCAATCCTAGTTTGTTGCCTCAAGCCCAGTTGCTGAGTCTGAATCTGGGTTAGGAGCTGCTTACACAGCCGACCACCTGTTCAGGTTCTTCTACAATCACGGCTTGCAGTTTTTACTTTTCAATCTAGAAACATAGCTAAGGTTTTTCTTTCAAGAAGAGGGATATAGGGGCTCCTGGGTGGCTCAGTGGGTTAAAGCCTCTGCCTTTGGCTCAGGTCATGATCTCGGGGTCCTGGGATGGAGCCCCCTCAGCAGGCTCTCTGCTCAGTGGGGAGCCTGCTTCCCCCTCTCTCTGCCTGCCTCTCTGCCTACTTGTGATCTATCTCTCTGTCAAATAAATAAATAAAATCTTTAAAAAAAAAGAGGTATATAGATATGGGGACAGAACAGTGACTCTTTTTATGCACCTAGACGGCAGCCCTGAATATGACCAGTTTTAGATTAGATCTTACAAAAGGCAGATGTGACTCACTGCCTCTTTTTTCTTACTTATCCCTCTAGTCAGCTTCCCCCACCCACCCGAATGTCTTTTAAAGGATTTAGGAGACCATCAGTGAAACAATGATGAAAGGACCAATTAATTCCGAATAACAATTGCCTACCTTTCACCTAAAATGAAAAAGAATGAAAGTTCCCTGATGGAGTAGAGAGAATAAGAGCATAAAAATTCGTTGGCAGGTGAAAAGGTAAACTCGGGATACTTTGGGACTTACTGAATTATGGCAATGATTTTTGGATGGTACATGCTGCATTCTGTTTGGGATAGGTACAAGATGTAGTTTCTTGATGATACCTTGTCTTTTGGTGCTATTTCTTTTAAATTTTCTCTTGTCTTTTACTGCTATGTCCTAATGTGTGCTACACCATCCCCCCTTCCAATTCACTTAACATCTTATTGATAAATTGTTCAGTTATTATTGGGGTGAGATGCTTCTCTTCCTACTATTGGGATCTATTGGGATCTTTAAAGGCTGCGATTAAAAGAGACTTCATTAATTTGGTCTAAAAGAAATAGAAAAATCTACAAACTAATTCTTGTTTTTTCTTTATATAATGCCTTGCAGATGTGTTAAGGACAAGCTATATTTACCTTACTTGCTTTTGATAGGTTTTTTTAAGGCATAGACACCTAAATTGACGGGCTTGTGAAATGTGAATCTGCAATCCATGTGGCTGGCATTCATAGGAATCTGAAATCAGTGGGATGCACAAATGTGGATTTTCTAGGCCTATAATCAGGAAACAAGACCTTGTCAGTCCCACCCCAAGTGAGAACCCTCTCTTTCTCACTTGTTTTTATCTAAAGACCTATTTAAAGGAGAGGTGTTTATAAGTAGCTATTGATGTCATCATTTGAGAAATAGACATCTTTATTTCTAGATGTATTCTGAGTTTTAAAGGTGGGAATATTCTTCCGGTTGAAAAAACCCAGATTAAAACTGTACTCAAAGGGGTCCCTCAATAAGCATGAATGTCAGAGATTGAAATCTCTTATGTCTTACCAATATAACGTGATGTTCATTTTCATAAAACACTTAAAATGAAGCGTTTGAGAAATGAGAAAGTTCTAAAAATAACAAACCTTAATTAATGTGTTGTCAAGGTCTCTGGCTCATATATGCAGAGAATTCTGAAAACTCACCCAGTAATACTTTCCAGCTGCACCCTGATATTCCACAAGCACCATGCACTCATTTCCCCATTTTTCTTGCAGCCCATGTTACCACATCCTTGCTTGTGATTGCATCATCTGGCCAAACCCCAAAGTCCCTTCATGTCCTACATCGCTTTCCCAATCAACTCTTTAGGAAATTTTTTAGCAATTGAAATATTCTCTGAACTCATTTGTCCTGTAAGCTCTTACTGGTGCCGCTGAGCAATCTCTGCTTTAAGCCGCAGAGCTCTCCAAGAAAGGAAATGGGGCAGATGCTCTGTTGAATTAATTGTGGCTGGGTTGGATGGATGTGTCTCAGATCTCGTTGTCATTGTTGGGTCAGTTCAGCTTTGCAAATGTTTGCCAGATGCATCCATCAAAACTGTCAAATCACTACTTTTGGTGGTTTGTGTCTTAAGAGACCAATTTTTGCCATTTTCATAAAACACAGAATGATGATCTATTGTTCATCAACTACCAGTAGTTAAAAAGAGGAGACTGACACGTGTAGAGCAGCTTGAGTACCAGGCACCGCAGAACACACTTTTCTTTGTAATCCTCACAACTGTGCAGGGCAGGGCAATGGCACCCTAGTGTAGGGGCCTGCAGGATGGCGTAGAAGTTAGGAGCTAAGACAGGCTAAAGAATGGACCTCAGCTCCCTCATATTCCAGCCTTGTGATCGTGAGCAGCAGATAATTTAATCCCTCAAATTGCAGTTTTGTCATCTGTGAAATCGACCTTGAATAGCACTTGTATTATAAAGTCACTGATAGGATTAAATAAAACAATCTGTATGAAATGCTTAGAAGAGTGCCTGCCACATGGCACTATGTGCTTAATGCTTACTAGCCAGACACTGCTCCGAACGATTTATGTGGACTAATTCAATCATCACAATGGCTCTATGAGATAGGCACTAGTAGCATACCCATTTAGAGAGAAAACTGAGGCACAGAGGTTAAATAACTTGCCTGAGATCACAAAGTCAACAAGTGGTAGAGTCAGGATGCAAACCCAGGCGCTCAGCTTGGCACCTTAGTTCTGTTTTCAACTGTGACATCACACTGCCACCGTAACAGCTGTTAGCTACTTTGTTATGATGGTTTTGAAAAAGTCTCAGAGGGTTCAGTGATTTGCCCTGCATTCACAGCTCTAAATGACAGCTCCTGCAGTGTGAGCCCAGGTCTTCTGGCTCCCAAACTCTCACGTTTGTTCTCTTTTATTTTTTAAAGGGGAAAGGCGTGGTGATTCCTGTCTAGTGATGAATACCTCTAGGGGAGCATCTGGGCAAATTATCCAAAGCTACTAGGAGTTGGCATAGAAAGGATGGTATGGTAACAAGTCATGTTTGCCACAGCAGGAACAAAGATCTCCGTGAAGCAAGAGCATCTGTATCAATTAGCGATCAAAAAGGAGAGAAGAGTACACGAATGTTCATAGCAGCCTTATTTGTAACAGCCCCAGACTGGAAACTATGCAGATAGCCTTCAGTGGGTAAATGCTTAAACAGACAGTGGTACCTCCACACCATGGATAACTACTACTCAGAAATTAAAAGGAATAAACTATTGATCCATGCAAGAACTTGGATGAATCTCAAGGGAATTATGCTGAATAAAAAAATCCCCAAATGTTACATACTATATATTCCATTCATATAACATTGAAATGACAAATTTATAGAAATGGAGACCAATTAATAGTTCCCAGGAGTTAGGAATGGGGATGGAGGAGGAGATAGGTAAGTGTGGCTTTAAAAGGGTAATAGGAAGGATCCTGGTGGTGATGGAGTACCTTAACCGTGGTGGACACACAGACCTACTCATGTGATAAAGTATACAGAATTTTAAATGCGTACACACACACACAGATGAGTAAAAACTGAGGAATCTGAACAAGATATGTGGATTGTATCATTGTCAATATCCTGGTTGTAAAATTTAATTTTAGTTTTGCAAGATGTTACCATTGGGGGAAATTGGGTAAATGATATACAGGATCTCTCTGTTATAATTGCATGTAAATCTTCAATTATCTCAATAACTATTACAATTAAAAATAGAAGGAGGGGTTCCTGGGTGGTTTAGTCAGTTAAGCATCTGACTCTTGGTTTCACCTCAGGTCATGATCTCAGGGTCCTGGGATCCAGTCCTACGTCAGGCTCTGTGCTCAGCATGGAGTTTGCTTAGGATTCTCCCTCCCTTCTCCCATTGCCCCTTCTTCCCCCTTCAAATAAACAAATCTTGGTGGGGGGAAGAAAGGAGAGAGCGTTGGGCCAGGGGAGTCAGAGTCCAAAAATGTCCACTGTCTGGATTTAACAATCCGGGTTTAACAAATTAACTTAAGGGGCCTCTTATGTGAAAGTGCCTGCCCAGACAGTTGGAAGCAAGGATGGTGGCAAATGTGGCTCTGTCAGACTCCTCTCCAGAAGCAGGCCCTTTGGTAGCAGGTGTTAGGCTAAAGGCCAAAGTGGAAGAGAAATACCAAGATCCAAAGTGAAAGGAGAAAGAATGTACAATGGCAACAAACAATCCCAGATAAGTACTGCTGAGGTTTTAAGGTTTTTTTCTTCTGCATTTCCTAAGTCTTCAGGATCAGAGGAGGAGCCTTTTGAGGTGGTTCTTGGTTCTCCTTTATCCTCAGGGTTTGCATGGCTTAAAAAGGGGCCTGCTCAAATGGAATTGGGATGAGGGAACATTGCCCCCTAGTGTCGGTGGACCCCCTCAGTCATCAGTGGCCCTCTCCAATCCACTTTCGGCTTGTCTTCCTTTCCCTGAGAAGGCAGAACAGCAAAATGTTACGGGCAAGGGTGAAGCTCTGCAGCTAGACAGCCTCAGTTCATATCCTTCCTCCACCTCGTCCTGGCTGGAGGATGTGGAGAGTTGGTCAACCTCTCTGTACCTTGGTTGCATGATCTGTCCAGTGGGGACGGTAGCTGCCTCACAGTTGGATAAAGCAGTGTACACATGCGCTGGGCACAGAGCCTGGCCTGGTAATCACTCCATACCTGTTAGTTCAGTGATTATGACTCTAAGATGTCAGGCTCCAAAAACTTCTTCATATTCTGCAAGCCAGAATATCTATTTTCCTTCCTTCCTTCCTTTCCTCCTTCCTTCCTTCCTAGAGTGAGTGAGGGGGTAGGGGGAGTAGCCCCTAGGGAGCTAGGGGGCAGGGCAGAGGGAGAGGGAGAAGACTCCATGTGCAACAGGGGGGTCCATCTCACGACCCTGAGATCACAGCCTGAGCCGAAATCAGGAGTTGGATGCTCAACCAACTCAGGCGCCCCAAGCCAGATTGTTTCTGTCTTCATGGTGAGCCTCTTGGAGGCTGAGAGCAGAGAAACTGGGCTTCTTCTCTTAGTCCTTTGGCATTTCTTTGGGTCTTGTTTCCTCACCCATGAAACAGGAATAATAACATCTCCCTATGATTGCCTTATGGCATCTTGTACATGTGTTAAGATAACATATGTGATAGCACTTTAAGAAGAGGCCCCATAAGGCCTAGGATGTTAAAAGATAGTGTAATGTAAGTAGTATCATGTAAGTCATGTAAGTCCCAGAGCGAGGATTACTGTGGAAGGCGGCATCTGCTCCCTGTCTACCACTACCCCTCCCCCGGCACCTCGCAGGCTGTCCCCACCATGGTCACGTGTCCTAGTCACAGAATCCTAAGTGTCTGGTTTGGGAATGTGAGACCCGATAGCAGGACTGGAGTGGGATGAGGTAAACTCTTGACCAGCTTCGTTCTAGCCACCCCTACCAGTTTGAACCCGCTAGATTCTGCTCATTTCCTTCCTCCTCGAGTCCAAGGTGTGGGTTGAGCTTCATTTCCCCAACACACCCCTAAGCACTTTGTGACTAATGAGCTCATCTTAGAGCCACTTAAGAGCATGGCCAGAAGGAGTCTGGATCCTGAACATCTGGAGCATTTGGAGGCCCAGCAATATTCCTCTGCATACTGGGTTTCTCCTAGGGCTTTTTCTTGATACCCCCCACCAAAGGCATGATCGCTCACATTTCCAGTGCCCAGTGCCTGTAAGATGTCCACTTTTGCATAGACAAGTCCTCTATACAGTAAAAGTAGCCAACTTCTGGCCAGTCCTTGCCAATCAATGCAGGCAAAGTCAGATGGTGGCTGCTGAGAACTGTACCACCTTCTGTGTGTAACAAACTGCCACGTAAGTATTTTCACTCCCGTTTTAAGATGGGGCATTTGAGGTCTGAGGGAGTCAGGAAGAGTGTCCAAAGTTGGTCAGCTTGTAGGTGGCTCTGCTGAAACGTGCTCCTTACAGGTCTCTGGAGCCTGCTCAGTTTCCTGGAGGCAGTGGACTCTCACACAGCCAGGTAAAAGCCAGTCCTACTGGGTCGCACAGGTGCCTCCCAGCTGACAGAGAAGAGATTTGGATGTGTGAGTGCTTTCCTAATGCCCTGGTAAGTTCTCGCTAGACTCTGCCATTTCCATCCAGAGGAGAGGCTGATGCTGGTGTGAGTCGTGATGACCTTGATTGTGGCTGGAAAGCATCAGGGCCTGCTTCTCTGAAGGTGTGCCCAGCTTGTGCGTCCCCTGACTCCCTGTAGCAAGCACAGTGTTGAGGCCACAGACTCACGGGTCAAATTGATCTGGGTTCAAATTCTGCCTAAGCTATTTCCAGCTGTCTTACCTTGGGCGATGTACCCTCTAAGCACAACTTCCTTGCCTATCTAAAAAGGAATAAAATAAGCATATTCCCCGCAGGGATACTTTGGGTTTACCCAGGGCTGGCTTAAAAATAGAAGGAGGGGTTTGCAAAATGAAAATGCAGGGCTCATTGTTCAAAAAGCAAGAATAAAGCTTTTCCCCTTCTTCCATAGTCCCTCCCTTGGCCTGTCGCAGTGGTGTTTGTTTGCTAGTGAATGGCGTGCTTCCTCAGGCATGGAGGTCCTTTCTGGGTGAGTGCAGACCCTCACAGGTGCTTGGGGTCCCACCCCGAGACTTAAGTGCCCTGGGCTGTGTGTAAGCCAAGGCTCCAAGCCCCCAGCACATATTTCACTATCCTATCAGATTTTACTTAACTAAAACTAAATTGAGGATTAAATTATTGAACATTTCAAGATGGTGACCACAGAGCACTCAACCCCAAAATGTAGCCCCTTCTGAGTGTGGGACTTATGTGACTGCCTTGGTGGCCTGCCCAAAGCTGACCCTGAACTTGCTTTTAAGCATTTAGCACGGTCTCGAGCCCATAGTAAGGATTCAGCAAATGGTCAGTAGAAAAAGCCGCAGCTTTGCTCCCTGGTCACCTCAGGAATCCCACAGCTCAAGCCCTCACTGGAGCTTTGCATCTGCAATCTAGCTTCTAGGAGAGCCAGGGAAGGTGTTATGATCACCTTTGTAGAAATGGGGAAACTGAGGCCCAGAGAGGAGATAAGACTTGGCAATGCACACCCTCTAATTAGTTTCGGAGTCAAAAGCCAGTGGTAATCTCTAGACTCTGAGCCAATGCTGAGCATCTCAAGTTCAGTGTCCACTCTGGGTCTCCTGACATTACCTGGGCATCGTGAGTGGTGATATCCCACCCAGCTCCTGCGGGGAGAACACCCCCTGCCCTGCCTCCTTCCATAGCTTTCTGAAACTGCTCAATACCAAGCTCTTCCAGAAAGCCTTTCCTGCCAAGGACCTCCCCAGAGGACTTTTTCTTGTATGTGCTCATTCACCCAAGATTCAGTCATATGGAATATAGTTTATTTCCTGTGCTTTTAATATTAGCAAGCATTATGAGCATGTTTCTGGCTTACTAAATAGTTTTTAATCTTATTTATAATAGCTCCATAATATTTCATTTTAAGGAAGCTCTATAATTTATTTGACCAATTCCTAATTATTAGACACTCGAGGTGTTTCTAATTATTTGTCAATTACTGAAAGGTGACGTATGAGGTTCTAAACTGCAGACAATCATCATACCTGGCTCATGGGCCATTGTGGAGATTAAATAAATACAGGAATAGCATTTAAGAAATGAAACAAGTAAGTGCTATGCATGTGTTAATAATATTATTCTGTTAGCTTTATTTCTTCGATAATGCTAGAGCTGATACTATTTTACACACATCTTTGAACACGTCAGTGATAATTTCCTAGAAGTTGCATTACTGAGTCTGAGGGGAGAGCACTTCGAGGCTGGCATGGAATGCGTCCGTGATTTATGGGAGGGGTACCCTGCAGCTAGCAGGGAGACCAAGGGGGCAAGAGGGGGTGCTAGGGTTGAGCCCCAGGCTTTGGCTGGAAACATTTGTCCTGATCAGACTTACAGGCCTCTGGAGCCTGTGATGCCTGAGGACATTTAGACAACCAGTCTGTCCACTTCAGGGCTGAGAACAGGAAGGTGTGGGGAGTATAAACCCATTGGGAGGGACCCAGAAAGGCTCTGCTAACCCAGCATAGACGGAATTTGCCCTCCAGCTCCAGAACATTAAGTGGACATCTTTCTTAGTGGACATCTTTGGTTCCTGCTACGACTATGGAATTTGGGCCTTGGATGCAAGGGAATGGAGATGAAATTGGATGGGATCATTGAGTCTTAAATAACCAGGCATCTGTGATATTAGGCTGTCACTTCAGGTCAGCCCTGGGTAGAGGAGCAAGGGAGGATTAACAGCTATCTTGGTGGTCGGCCCGCCCCCAGATAGCTCCTGTCAACTGTCTTCCATCATGGGTTCCTGGCTTTGTACCTTAAAAGTAATGTCTTTAGGATGCCCCTTGTACAACACTGTTACTCAGGGAAGAAGGTATTTCATGGAATGGTAGAATCGTAGGATTTCAGAGATGTAAGGGAATGAATCCCATGTTTGTATTCTCCTAGAAAAGCTATCCAGATATTCTTGGATACTCATTTGTGAGTCAGAATCCTACATCAGAGTCACCTGGGAGCTTATTAAAAAGGTAGATTCCTGGGCCCACACTCAGAGTTTAATTCACTGTGTCTTGAGTGGAATCTGCCCCTTTAGGAATCCCCCCTCCCCAGGTCATTCATGCTGATGCAGGGGAGCTACACTCTGAGGAACTCCGTTCTATAATATCCCAAGCAAGTTGGTTGCTTCTAGTGTTGGGGAGCTCACCACCTCAGGAGACAGCCTCTTCCATTTTAGAACAGATCTAACTATAAGAAAGTTCTGCTATGAGGAGCTAGAATCCCCCTCTGTATAAATTCCAGCCACTGGACCACGCACCAGGGCCATGGAGAGAGAGTACAATTCCTCTAGTCTTCAATGGGCAGGCAGACCTGATAATTCTGCCATGCTGAGTTTGTGAGTCAAGGTCATGTTGGCAGAGAGCACCTACAATTCTCAGCTGGCTGGGCTTTGAGAAACTCATTTCACCTTCTTGCTGGGGTGGATGCCTCCTTCCAAATCCAGGAATGGCTTTTAAACCAGAGAGCAGACTCCTTGTGGGGGGAGGAAGGGCATCATTGGGCAAGTCAAGGGCTGTGAAAGCAGTTCCTGTGGTTGGGATGGGGGTGGGGGTGGCTCTGAGCAGAGGCCTGGCCAGGTCCAGGACCTGGCTCCTGCCTGGCTCTTCCTCTAACCCCCCAGTGGATTCTGAGCAAGTCCTTGTCCCCCCCCTCCCCAGTTGGAGAGGCACAGTTTTCACATCCGCACAACCAGCCTTTCCAGTCTTCCCATTCTGAGGTCCCATTCTCAAAGCCTGG
Organism: Nasua narica; assembly: GCA_028533885.1. Lineage (NCBI taxonomy): Eukaryota > Metazoa > Chordata > Mammalia > Carnivora > Procyonidae > Nasua > Nasua narica. The sequence continues at coordinate 98,290,432 of CM052809.1, forward strand.
CTTACTCTGATCCGGCCTCCTGTTTGCTCCTCTGGCCAGTTTTCTGGTGGGGGCAGCAGGAGGAGCACGGTTCGTGTTCTTAGGAGAGAATCACAAGGCCAAGGCTGAGAAGGGTCACATTAGGCTCATGCAGCAGCCTGGCTCTCGTAGGTGCAGGGCGGGACTGGGGCATGAAGCATGGAGGGGTGGGCCTCAGCGGCGGGTGTCCCAGCTCTGCTACAGGTGTCGAGGGCTGTGGGTCCCCAGAGCCGGTGCTGTGGGCCTCAAGGAAGGCCTATGGATTGTCAAAGGGTCCCTCTTCTGCACGCACCCTGGGTCTTCACTTGACCCCATTTCCTTCTTTAGGCAGGAGTGATCTGAGGGTTGAGGCAAAAGAACTCCATGCCTGCAAGCATGGACTCTCTGTGCATTCTTGGGACATCGCTTTCACTTCCCTGGGCCTCTGTTTCCTCATCTGTTGAGTTGGCTAACAGTGCTGACCTCACAGGGCTCATCCTAGAAGATGATGTCCCTCATCCCCCTCTGGAAACTGTTACATGCCGGGAAGAGGCTGGCTGCTCTTATTCTGTTTGTTCTCAGGTTGGCGTGAGCAAAGCAAAAGATCTCCATCAAGATGGCTTCCATGCCAAAGTGTGAGTTCCTCGTCTCCCGCTTACTTGCGATTTTTTCTTTGTATCCTGGTCACTTGGTTAGGGAAGCCGTGACGGGGGGTGTGACAGGAGAAGGGGCCAGCTCGGCAGGAAACTCTCCCCAGTTGCCAGAGGTCTGACTAGTCTTTACAGAGAAAGGAAACATCTCTCAGGAAACCTGGAGGCACAGACCAGCAGTACTGGGCAAGAGGCCACGCCAGCTGCGGGCAGAGGCGGTCCCTGGGGAGTTTACATGCGGAGGCAGTGGAAGTTGGAAAGCACTGATGCCATAGGCACGTACCTCATACAGGGACACTCCGTTGTCATTAGGCACACCAGCCACCATGTGTCCCTTCCCACAGCCCATGTGAGCCCCAGAGGCTGACTCCAGCCTCTGCAGTGCCTAGTAGAGACTCCGGGTCTTTCCTGGGGAAGTGCTTACATAGAGGGCCACCATCCAGTGTGATGGGGGAGCTGGGATAGTTCCTTCATCAATAGTCATGCCCTATTTGGTTGGGGAAGGACCCTGGACTGGGAGGAAGCAATGTGAGAGGCTACCCCTACCATGGCATCGAATTCCTCACATCTCTGTAGAGATGCCCTTTCCTTCTCTGGATCTCAGTTTCCTTCTCTGTACAATGGGCCTATAACCCCTTCCCTACCCAGTAGGGTAGGCAGTAGGGTTCAAGTGGAGGATGGATGTGAACATGCTTTGAGAAAGCTGAAAGAACTGTGTGTGCAGGAAGGAGGGGGGGCAGGACATGGGGAGAAGCAGACTTGGACACTTTGAGGTCATTCCAACAAGCTAGCCCCAAGCCCGTTTTCTCTCCACCATCCCCTCCAGGGTTGGCAAAGTCGCTGACAAAAAGAAGGGGCAGCAGCAGGAGAAGGGGACTCTGAAGAGTAAGCCATATGAGGGTTAGCAGCCGAAGTTGGAGCAGGATGGTGAGGCCCCGGTACCCTCACTGGGTCAGAGCCATCCGGAAACGAGCTTGCCCGGGGCACGGCCATCAGACCACAGGGAGACTCTCTCTTGGGGGACTCCTGTCCAGATCTGAGCTGCTCCTGGCAGGCACGTGTCAGGTCTTGGGATGAGAGGCTGGCTGTGCTCAGAGATAAGATGATGGGGGATGAAGCTGTTGACCCACTGTGAAGTGACTTCAGTGTGGTGTGAATGGACCAATCACCACCAAGGGGCCCTATGCATGGATTCAAAACCCACCTGTAGAAATGACTGAGCAGGGCTGAGAGGCCTGGGGAGAGGGGCTGTGGGCTTCACAGAGTGATGGTGATTGTGAGGACATTGCTCCTGTCCCCAGACTGAACTACTCTGCCCCTGATTCCACTCCAGCCTCACTTTAGCTGGTCAGGGAAGCAAAGTCATTTGTCCAAGTCCTGTGTCTAAATCCTGCATCTGAGCAGCAGCATTCCCATTTAATATCCTTTCTTCTTCCCAGAAACTGACCTTCTGAAACAAACTCTGAAGTTGGTGAAGAAGAGATAAATTGAAGTACCTGCCTTCTGCCTCAGGCACCTCTTGGAAAAGTTAGATGCTAAACCATCATTTCTCTGCTTCTTTTCTCCCCTCCCCTTGTAGCCTCTCAGTGCCTGGGGATCCTTCCCTTTCCCCTTACCATGCTTGCTGGAAAGAATCCGATAGCAACCATTTATAGCTAAAGGTCAGAGACTCTTAGAAGTTAGTGTCAGAGTTTGGATGAAAATCTACGTCTTCCCATTGCGATGTCCTCTTTGCTGGTCTTTGATGTGCTGGGTTGAATTTGTTCCCCATCATGGCTCCCCAGCACACCTCTTGACTCATCTGGTTTGGCAATCACGCATATTCCACACCTAGCCAAGGCTCTGGAGGATGGGGAGGTCCCCTGAGGGCAGTGTGGGCTACAGCCACTGTGGGACACGTGACCCAGCTGCAGCACCCTTCCATTGCCATGCTGTCTTCCTAGCAGGAGGACAAAGGCAGAGAGCGTGACAGTAGCAACAGTGATGAGGACCCCACACAAAAGGCCTGTAAGAGGCACCAACCAGACTGCCATCTTGGACTCAAAGCACCAGGGAAACAGTCCTGAAGAGGAAAGGACTTGCCAGAGGTCACACCCGAGAGTCAAAGAGAGCAGGATCGGTCCTCAGGGCTGCTAAATCCCAGGGCAGAAATGAACTCGCTGGGGAGGTTCTGACTGCGTGCGGATGTCACCCCAGAGTTCCAGAGAGGGTGCCCAATGTCAGAGAGGTGTCAGAGCAGGGCCAGACCTGAAACAGGGGCTCTGGACTCCTAGCACAGTGCTCCCTCTACTGCCCTAAGTAGCCCGAATTCCAGGCCTTGAGCCCCAGGCACTATTCAGGAGACAAGGAAAGAAAGTGCCCCCTCTGCCTCCAGAAGGAGGCTTCCGGTCTCTCTGTGAAGCAGAAGCCATAGAAACTTGTGTGAGGGGGCATCCGGGTGGCTCAGTCCAATAAGTGCTGCCTTTGTCTGGGGTCAGGATCTTGGGGTACTGGGATCAAGCCCCATGTCGGCTCCTTGCTCAGTGGGGAGTCTGCTTTTCCCCCTCCCTCTGTCCCTTCCCCCAACTCATGTTCTCTCTCTCTCAGATAAATAAATAAAATTTAAAAAGAATCCTGCATGTGAGGGCAAGGATTAGCATGGGCTGTGAGGAGATGGGTAGCTCTCTATTTGAGTCCTAAAAAATCTGCAAGAGGGGTCAGAGGCATGGAGGGATGAGGGTGTTTCACCCGAAGTGGAGAGGGAAGTGGAAAGAGAGACTAGCAATTGAATTCTGGAGAAATTCAAGGTGTGAAAGAAGCAGGGTCTGAGGTCAGGGCTGGGACCCCCATGACCTTCCTGGGAGTTCCCACGTGCTCCGGCCACACAGCCCCTGTCACTTCCCTTCTGTGTCATCTCTTTGGCCAGGTCTGACTTGTCTTCTCCCATCACACAGAACCAGGAGGGGATTACCATGAAAAAGAAAAAATGTGTCAATTAACTGCAGGAACTGGCCAACAGGGAGCCAGGAGTTGGAGCCCAGGAGAGATGGGAGGAAGGGCAGTGAAGGAGGAATGTCACAGAATGAAATTGTCCACTTAGACCAGTAAAGCCTTTCATGTTCATCTTTGTCATTTCATTTAGATCATTTTTTAATGATTTTACTTATTTATTAGCGAGATAAAGAACACAAGTAGGCAGAGAGGCTGGCAGAGGGAGAGGGAGAAGCAGGGAGCTGGACGGGGGGCTCGATCCCAGCACCCTGAGATCATGACCTGAGCCAAAGGCAGCCGCTTAACTGACTGAGCCACCCAGGCGCCCTTCATTTAGATCATTTTTTACATAAGTGTCCTTACAGCAATAAAATCCTAATATTTATTGAGCACCAACCTTACCAGAGTCATAATGCTCAATGCTCTTCTCAATTATTTAATGTAATCCTCCAAACAACCCAATAGGTCTGTAGCATCATCATTCTAAATTACTGACGGGGACCCAGGTCTAGAGAATTTAAGAATCTTGCCCAGAATCAACATAGCTGTGGGGTGGGTGGGGCGGGAGGAGGGGTTCAAATGCCAGTCTTTGACTATCGTGCCTATCCACAGGTGAAACACACGAAAGCCCCGACCTCATCCACTTAAAGGTTTCCTGCATGCCCCTCAGGCCGCTCCGCAGCCCCATTAACCTAACACGAATGAGCTGTAACTAGATCCGGGCGTCTGGGCGTGAACTCGGCTTGATTGACCAGAATCCTGAGGCGTAAGCAGGGAGGAGAGTGGGATAGAAGGATACTTGCTGGCCCCAGGGGCAGGAGATGGGGATTGGTTCCCAGCCTTTACACGGAGCAGATGGGAGATCTTGAGCATATCTGTTACCGCCTCTCTGGTTTAGTTTCTACACCTGTAACCCCAGAAATAAAAACTCATGATAGAACGGTTTCGATTTCCAGGGTGTTTGGCTCCATCTTCTGGCCAGTTCTCATCACTGCAGCTTTTTGCAGGGTTGCTATCCACTGTGGATGGCAGGTAATTTTGAGGCTTCGGGAAACTTCTGGTCACTGTGGGGGCTGAGGGCGGAGTGGGGCAGAGCCAGAGCTGACCTGAAAGTCCAAGGAATTGCTTTGGTCTCGGGCTGCGTTGGCCCTCTGCTGCTAGTGGCGGGGTGGACTCACTCAAAGAGGCAGCCAGTGGGGGTGAAGCCCCACATGGCAGAGTACCATGAGACATTAGAGCCCATGGAGTCTTACCCCACCAAAGTACAGAAGGGGAAACTAAGGCCTGGGATGAGGCAGGGAGCCACTCTAAGCCACACACATAGGTTCCAGATCTCCTGACACCCAAATTTCCTGGCCTCCCCTCTGCCCAGCTGCTCCCCTTTTGCCAAGATGTCCATTCCAGTTGATAACTTCTCCCCTTCCTGCTGCGACAGAGCCCTCTGCCTAGTAAGTGCACTGCCCTGTCTACCTGCTGTCACAATGCCCCACCCTCTCCTGGTCCCAGCTCCAGCCCTGACTGCATGCGGTGGTCCCTCCATCTCTCTGAGTCCGAGCTCTCCTGAGGGAATGCGGACATGGCGGTGGGGACATGCATTCTCCTCCAGCCTTGCCTCTCTTCCAGCCCAGCCTTCTGCACCTCAGTTTCCTCATCTGATACACAACTAATCAGCTCCTCCCCCCCAATGGTTGAGAAGATTAAACAGGTAGGTGGTGTGCAGGGTCATTGTGAATTCTTGAGCCCTCTGTTAAAGTCCTCCTCGAGTCACACAGGTTCCCACGTGTTGATTGGAACCAGTGAGCCTGCAGGCTGAGGGAAATGCATGGAGAGCTGGAGAAAACTGGAGAAAACAGAAAGGTGTGGGTACAGAGGTAATACTTAACCTTCCAGCCCAGCCTGGGGAGGCCCCAAGGTGGCCATTCTTCTAATCTTATGGCATCGGAATCTGGGACCTCTTGGCAGAGTCTAGAGGTGAAGTCCTTCCTCTTGCCCAGATCCCACTCATTTCTGGAAGATGAGTGAGTCCAAGTCTGAGAGAGTATCTTGGAGGTACTCCTGCTGACCCAGAATCCAACCTTTAAATGCCCAGGAGGTGTAATGGGGGAGGCAGGGGACGACCTGTTTGCCCCTCTGTCTTCTCTCCCCTATTTGGACATCAGATCCACGGCCTCTAGTGGAAGTGAGCAAGGCCCGGAGGAGCAGCTCGAAGAGTGGCAACCCTTCCTTGCTTGGCTCTTGAGCTCCCAGGACAGTCAGGATTGCCTGAATTGCAGAGGGCTGGAGAAACAGGAGGTGAGGAGGGAAGGTTGGGATCATTCAGAGCAGCTTGGCCGGCCTTTCCTGAACGGCCCAAAAATGTGGGGTCACGGCCTTTCCTCGGGATCCCTGTTCCTCCTAAGGCAGCTCCTTAGGAGAAAACACCTGCTCCGCATTTCCAGGTGGTGGTTCTGAGACCACGTGCATCAGAGTCCCTGGGGGTGAGTCGCTGCATCAGATCGTGTGAGACAGGCCTGGAAATCTGCCTCCATGGCAGCCTCTGCAAGCTTCAGGAATCACTGGTCCTCCTCTGTGTGTCTGTTTTTGTGCCAGTATCATACTGTCTTGATGATTACAGCTTTGTAATAGAGCTTGAAATCTGGAATTGTGATGACACTAACTTTGGTTTTCTTTTTCAACATTCCTCTGGCTATTTAGGGTCTTTTCTGGTTCCATATAAATTTTAGGATTATTTGTTCCATTTCTTTGAAATAAATTGATATTTTGATAGGGATTGCATTAAATGTGTAGATTGCTCCAGGTAGCATAGACATTTTCACAATATTTGTTCTTCCAATCCATGAGCGTGGAATGTTTTTCCATTTTTTTGTGTCTTCCTCAATTTCTTTCAGGAGTACTTTATAGTTTTCTGAGTACAGATTCTTTGCCTCTTTGGTTAGGTTTATTCCTAGATATCTTATGGTTTTGGGTGCAACTATAAATGGAATTGACTCCTTAATTTCTTTCTTCTGTCTTGCTGTTGGCGTATAGAAATGCAACTGGTTTCTGTGTATTGATTTTATATCCTGACACTTTATTGAATTCCTGTATGAGTTCTACCAGTTTTGGAGTGGAGTCTTTTGGGTTTTCCACATAAAGTATCATATTATCTGCAGCGAGTGAGTTTGACGACTTCTTTGCCTGTTTGGATGCCTTTAATTTCTTTTTGTTGTCTGACTGCTGAGGCTAGGACTTCTAGTACTATGTTGAATAGCAGTGGTGATAGTGGACATCCCTGCCGTGTTTCTGATCTTAGGGGAAAAGCTCTCATTTTTCCCCATTGAGAATGATATTCGCTGTGGGTTTTTCCTAGATGGCTTTGATGATATTGAGGTATGTACCCTCTATGCCTATACTGTGAGGACTTTTGATCAAGAAAGGATGCTCTACTTTGTCAAATGCTTTTTCAGCATATATTGAGAGTACCATATGGTTCTTGTTCTTTTATTAATGTATTGTATCACATTGATTGATTTGCAGATGTTGAACCAAAGTTGCAGCCCAGGAATAAATCCCACTTGGTTATGGTGAATAATCCTTTTAATGTACTGTTGGATCCTACTGGCTAGTATTTTGGTGAGAATTTTTACATCTGTGTTCATCAAGGATATTGGTCTGTAATTCTCCTTTTTGATGGAGTCTATCTGGTTTTGGGTTCAAGGTAATGCTGGCCTCATAAAGTGAGTTTGGAAGTTTTCCTTCTATTTTTATTTTTTGGAACAGTTTCAGGAGAATAGGTATTAATCCTTCTTTAAATATTTGATATAATTCCCCTAGGAAGGTGTATGGCCCTGGGCTCTTGTTTGGGAGATTTTTGATGACTGCTTCAATCTCCTTACTGGTTATGGGTCTGTTCAGGCTTTCTACTTCTTCTTGGTTCAGTTTTGGTAGTTTATATGTCATTAGTACTACCTCTTGTTCTTTTTTTTGAGGTGAGTTTTTCTACCTTATCATTTTATCCAGATAAGAATAGGTGAATGAGAGAACAAAATACTAAAAGCATAGCAATGACCCCAGAAAATTATACAGTAACCAAATAGGAAGAGACCTAAAACCAGGGGGAAAAGAAAAGGGAAAAATAAATATAAATATAAATTTATTATATAAATTAATTTATATTCAAATGTATATTCAAATATATTTATTATATAAATATGAATTTATATTTATATTTATATTTGACTGGTGAATAGAATAGGGACACATACTTGATTTGGGGTGTAGTTCGGTCTGTTAGAAGAAACTATCTCCCAAAATTTTAAAGAAATAACAACTTATATATACACACACACAAATAAGGGTAAACACGATGAAGAGATGGAATATAACTCTAAAGATGAAAATTAAAAAAGATTCTAGGGCGCCTGGGTGGCTAAGTTGGTTGAGCGGCTGCCTTCGGCTCAGGTCATGATCCTTGAGTTCCGGGATCGAGTCCCACATCGGGCTCCCAGCTCCACAGGGAGTCTGCTTCTTCCTCTAACCTTCTCTCTGCTCATACTCTCTCTTACTTTCTCTGTCTCTCAAATAAATAAATAAAATCTTTAAAAAAAAAAGATTCTAAAAAAGGAATTGATAAGATAAAAAGTTGGTTGAAAAAAGAAAAATAAGGAGAAAGAATATGATCCAGCTGGAGACTAAAACAAAGCCATACACTAGATTTAGGTTTTATTTTATTCTGTTAAAAGAAATTGTATCCCAAAATTTTAAAGAAAAAAAAAAACCTCTATGTATATAAGAAAAAAGGTTAAAGACAATGAAGGGATAAAATATGAATATAACAATGAAAATTTTAAAAAGATTTTTAAAAAGGATTCAGTAAGATAACATAGTTAAAAAACAAAATAGGAATGAGGAAAAATTTTAAAAAATAGACTAAGAAAAAAATAAAATTAAAAAAATTTAACTTAGAAAGACTAAAGGATTCATGGGAAAGGAGCCATGAATTCTATGTGTTGCTTTCCCTTAGCTCTGGAGTTCTGCACTTCTCATTGATCGGTGAACTTGGTCTTGGCTGGATGATCTTGCTAATTTTCTGGGGGAGAGGCCTGTTGCAGTGATTCTCGAATGTCTTTGCCCGAGGCGGAATTGCACCGCCCTTGCCAGGGGCCAGACTAAGTAATTTGCTCAGGTTCGCTCTTAGTAGCTTTTGTTCCCTGAACGCTTTCCGTACAGCTTTGGAGGAGGGGAATGAAGATGGCGGCCTCCCAGTCTCTGGCCTGTAGGAGCCGAGAGCTCCAGGCCCCGCTCCTCAGTGCACCTTCGGAGAAAAGCAGTCAGTCCCTCCTGTCTCCCTGGTCTCCGGCGGCGCTCGGAGCTCACCCAGCCTGGGACCGAGGGTTTCTATCTCTGGCGCGCGGCCCTGTTTAGAGTCTCCAAACCCAGCCGATTCCTGCAGTGCGCTCCTGTGCCGCTCCTCCTGCAGAAGGAAGGAGGGCGTCTCCCCGGATCTGCCCCTTGTGGGGTCCCGGCTTCAAGAGCAGTGACCTGTCTGTGCCTCGGATCATGGTTTAAGGTAACCCTGAGCTGAGAGTCCCTCCTCAGCTCCCTCTCTGTAGCCGGCTTTCCCGCTCTGATACCTGGGGCTCTGCCGCACTCAGGCACACCCGGTCTTTCTGTGACCCCGCAGGTCCTGAGGCCACACTGTCCCGGTGAGGGCTCCACCCCCCACTTAGCCTCTCGAATGATGTCCCTCAGTGGAGCAGACTTCTACAAGTTCTCATTTTGTGCTCCGCTGCTCTACCACTTCCCAGCCCCTCCCCCTGAGGTCTATCTTCCTGTATATATCCCCTCAGATTCACCTTTCCACACATCCTACCTTCCAGAAAGTGGTCGATTTTCTGTTCCTAGAATTGCTGCTCTTCTTCTCTTCAATCTCCTGTTGAGCTTGTAGGGGTTCAGAATGGTGTGATAACTATTGAGCTGAACTCCGGGACCTGACAATATTCAGTCTCCTACTCCTCTACCATCTTGCTCCTCCCCCCCCACCCTAGTTTTTCTCAAGGTCGAGCTGACCTCCCTGCCCTTGTCTTCCCCTAGACACCGCTGAATCTTCCCCCAGCCACCTTTATACTTGAGCAAGCTTCAGTGAGCCTCTGCTTCTTGCAAGAACTGATTCCCAAGCAGGCCTGGAGGAGGTTTTGGGAAGGAGAGAGGGGGCCCGCAAACCTGCCTGAGAAGCACATGTTCAAGCTGGGGAAGCAAATGCTCCATGCTGCTCAGCAGACCATCTGTCACTTCTAGTTCCCTCCAGGACCTGGAGATGACTCTTTTTCTCGGCAGACGTCCACAGAGCAGCCAGCTCCCAGTGGTTGGCTAGTCTCTGGCCAGTGGAGCAGACTCCTTGCTCCCCTAAAGCTGAGTTAATGAGCCCCTGGCTGTGCCCACTGGCACCTCCAGGCCTGCGTCCCCCTGATGCTCTGCCCTCCTTTGGACTGTCCCCACTGTCCCCTGCTCAAGCCAAGCCCCATTCACTGTTCCCCTCCTCCAGGAAGCTGTCCTCCCAAGTGCCCCCTCAGCACACACAAATCCTTTCCTCTCTAAACTTTTTAGTACCTCTTGTCTCTCTTGTCCTTTCATGTCTATGGCTCCGTGATTATGTCGCATAAGGGGCTATTATACTAGGTTACAAGTCCATTAAACTTGGCCATGGGAGAGGAAAAGGAAATCCCTAAATTCATATTGCTTCAATAACAAGAGCCTTTGTAATGTAGAAGGCTGTGTGGATTCTGTGAATCTTCCAGGCACAATTTGAAGCCCTCAAGATCCAGTAACTCATGTGGTCCTCATGGCTGCGTCTAGAACAGGAACCTGGGCACAAAGAGGTTGTCATTTGCTGGAGATCATGTCTATGGTCAAAGACAGAGGGCAAAGGAGGTTCCATGACAGATTCCTTTCCCTCTCACTCAACTAGCCAGTGCCTAACCGTCCGCCACTGGAATCGTGTCCTGTGACCTTAAGTCTGTGAGCCTATAAAATCCAGGTATTTTTTGGCAGAAGGAGAGCCGAGGAAGAAGGAAGGCCTCCCAGCCCACCCTAAATGACCTTCTTGAGCCAGAACATCTGTATGACCAGCACCTTCCATTTTCTAAGTGCACCCTCTGGAATGCTAATTCGCTGGGATAGTAAATAAGATTTACTGAAAAAAAAAAAAAAAGTCAGGCAAGTATGGGAAGCACTAGGTTAGACAGTTGTCTGTGCAGCATGATTCTCAGAGCCTTAACATGCTGAGGTGCACCGTGGGTCTAGAAGAAAGGGAGGAATGTGCTGTATTCGCTAGACAGATCTGACCACGGATTTTATTCTTACCAATCACCTCTCATATCAGGCTTCCATGGACCCTTCTTTGTGAGACGCTGCCCGAACCCACTGGGTAACCATGTCACCACTGACCAGTTACTCGTGATTTTAGTGCTTCCCGTGGGCATGTCACAGGGCTTCCTGCCCTTCACTTGCCTTTGGTGGCCTGGCCTGCAGTGGTTTCTCGGGTAGACAAGACAGACAGACCCAAATGACCTGTCTTCTCTTACCCCCCAGGACTGTAGGGCACCCTGTCACTGAGCAGCTGCCTCTACAGGGTCAGGTGCAGGGAGCAGCTGGTTCTCTTTGCCCCAGGTCCTTGCTTGACCTAACTCACTCATCCTTTAGAAAATATTTCTAGCATCTCCAAGGGGCTGGGCCGAGGCAGGCTCCCTGCCAAAATTAGAACCTGCTCTGGTCTGGGGTCTGCGTGGGTGAATCTGGTGGACACAGGGGAGGGGAATGGGGTGGGGGGGGTAGTGGGCCTGCAGAGGGGGGACAGCTCGCTTTCTGCTGGGGGTGGGGTGCAGTGGGGTGCTGGGAGGCGACCCAGGGAAGGTGGACCCTGAGCTAGGCCTAGAAGGGTGACAAGAGGTGACAGGTGGAGCTTGTAGCTGAGAGTGGGCAGCAGCAGATGAGCCCCGGACAGGGCCCCTGACCCCCTCCACCCGTCTCTGGCTGTGGAGAGTGGAGAGTGGAGAGCCTGCTGTGCTGTGTGGGCGCCCTCTGGTGCTCTCCCTCTCCGTGGCCAGCCCTCTGCAAACTTGCGAGGGAGGAAGCGCCTGTGTCTGGGACTCCAGGGGGCTGCGGCAGTATTTGTCGGGTTCTCACTGTACCCCCAGCATCTGTGGTGGGACCCACGGCTCTCCACTCGCTTCTCCAAGCCCTTGTCTTCCCGCTCTGCTCTCTGCCTATCCAGCCCCTTGTTCTGGCACCTGCTTGAGTCTGAGGGACTGCTTGAGAAGAGGGAGCTGCTTTAGGAGCAGTTTTATGTTCTTATGGAACTCTCGAAAAGCAAAGAGACTGGAAAGTTCACAAATGAAGTTCCATAGAATCGGGTCCTGGAACATCAGAGTCAGCAGAGAAGGGAGAGAGGCAGGTGGTGCCCCGAATGGCAAAGGTCTGGCGCGGTGGCGCAGGGCAGGACCGGGAGCCGAGAGAGACTCTGACGTCAGTGTTTCTAAGGGACCTGGTAGATCATCTATCAGTTGTGGGTTAGAAAGCACACAGAGGGGCGCCTGGGTGGCTCAGTCGCTAATCATCTGCCTTTGGCTCAGGTCATGATCCCAGTGTCCTCGGCTCAAGCCCCACATCGGGCTCCACGCTCTAGGAGAAGCCTGCTTCTCCTTCTCCCACTCCCCCTGCTTGTGTTCCCTCTCTCGCTGTGTCTCTCTCTGTTAAATAAATAAAATATTAAAAAAAAAAAAAGAAAGCACACAGATTCTGGAGTCCACCTTGCTTCAGGTCCCCGCCCCACTGTGGACTGCACGAGCTTCATTAGGGTTTAGGGCCTCTGATTCCTTCCCCACAGAATGGTGGTATGGTGCGTCAAATGGGATTATTGTACTCCATGAGGCAGGGCCTGTTGAAGTCCTGTGTTTGTTAAGCAGCTGCTGGGCCAAAAGCAAAACGACCGCTCCATGACGTTCTGGACCTGGGATTCATGGGGTTTGGGTCCCTGCTTGCTTCCCCGTTCTTTTTTATGTTGCTCTGAACCCGCTTCCCTACCATTCCCCCTCCTTGCACTGGGTTTTAATATTTAATATTTCCCCTGGGGCCTTTCTCTTCAGCACCAGAGCCTTACGTGCACTGCATCCAGCAATCTGAGACTTGGCTTCCACATCTGTAGGATGGGACACACCATTGCCTCCAGCCCTGTAGGGAGGCTCCGGATAGATGAGATGTGTGTATGTGTACACAGTACACATGCGCAGTAAATGGCTGGTGTTTCCGACCCGGCGGCCCTGCCCCGCACTAACACATTCCTTCTCACAGCAGGACTTACAGCAGGCTCTCTGGACCTGGTGAGACCTGAGCTGGGCTTTGAAGGACAGGAGAACTTTCACCAAGACGCACGAGTGGCCGTGAGATTGGATGGCGGAGGGACGTCGGAGACAGAGGAAACCAGCGGCAAGTCTCAAGGTTAGTTCTGGGCACAGAGAGGAGGCCCTCCTGGCCCTCTCTGTTGGTTTGTCGAGGAAACCAGAGGGCGATAAACCTGCAAGACTAGGGTGGGGCCCCGGAGTCGTAAAAGGCAGAGCTAGGGGGGCGGCCCCCCCCCCCCCCCCCCCGCGGGCGGGTCACGTGACCCAGTCTCTTCCCTGCAATGGGGCTACAGGTGTGTTACTGGGTGGTAACGAGAGCCTGGTCTGAGGCTCAGCTCCGCTGTGTGTTCTTGAGCAACTTCCACGTCATCTCCGATCTGGATTACTCCTCTGTGTCAGGGAAGTACGAATTCTTGCCCTGCCTACTGAGGGGGAGCAGACTGATCCACCCCCAAATATGTCCCTTTAGCAGATGAATTATCTTGAATTAAATTTATTTGAGAAACAGCCGGTACAGGAAGGATACTCTGACCATCTTCTGTCCTCCGGAAAGCAGGAAATAAATCTCGCAAGTAAAAACTGCTCTCCCTGTGCCAGGAGGAGGAGAGAGATCTTTACCTCCAGAGACAGGGAATTCAGAGATGAGAAGGCTGTGCAAATAAATTTGTTAATTCCTCACTATTACACTACCTCTAGCCCAATCCGCTTTGTCTTGCTAATTTTTTAAAAAGATTTTATTTATTTATTTATTTGTTTGTTTGTTGGAGGGATTTATTTATTTATTAGTCGGGGGGGGGGGGAAGGGCAGAAGGAGAGGCAGAGGCAGAGAATCCCAAGTAGACTCCCCGTTGAGCGTTGAGCAGGGAGCCCGAGGCAGGACTCGATCTCAGGACTCAGATCATGACCTGAGCCCAAACCAAGAGTCCGATGCTTAACCACTGAGCTGCCCAGGCACCCCCTAAGTCTTACGAATTCTTCACAAATCTTTGTCTAAAAAGTATAAAAGCTGCCTGCTTCAGTCACTTCTTTGAGTCTCATATTTTCAAGGGGTCTCCTGTTCCTAAGAAATTAATTCGTTTTTCTCCTGTTAATCCGTCTACCGTTAATGTAATTATTAGACTAGCCAAAGCGCCTAGGAGTGAAGGGAAACATTTCGCTCCTCTACACTACTCTACGTGTCATGAGGATTTAGTGAAACTTGGGCTGAGGACTCACTAGATGCTGGGCAAGGGGCTCCCTTCTCTATGGGCCTGGCTTCTACTGTCTGTGAATGGAAGTCCCACCTGTCCCCAGGTGCAGGGAGGCTGTGAGTCTAGCTGGGATATCAGTCCCTGGGAGGGGAGAGGAGGATGGCCTGGGAGGGGAGAGGAGGATGGCCTGGGAGGGCCTCGGGGAAATGGAGGAACTGCTGCCCTAGGCCTAACCAGGATTCTTCCCCTCCCTCCCCACTGGCTTCTCAGAAGGGACCAGCCTAGTGTGGTAGCTGCTGTGGGTCCCAAAGCTGGGATTCTCTGTCCCTTTCTTTTGGTGAGATGGGTCACACAGCTCACAGGTGACGAGCTCCCACTCTGGTTGAGTGTTGGGCTCATCTATCCTGCATATCTGGGGCCCCGGCATCCTGACTGTTCATGGAGGGAGGGATCTGAGGGAGCCATCCCTGCTCTTCCTTTTCCCCTGTCACCTGTCTCCATCTCTCCATCCCCATTCTGACTCCATGGCTTCATCCCTGCCCAGGCCTTTCGTTTTCCAGGACAGAGCCTACAAAGAGGACAGTCCCCTGCCGTTCTGACTGCGCCTGCTTCTCATGGCCAGCATTGGCATCAGTTTTCAAAGCACGCCCCTCCTCCCCTGAGAGGCATTGCAGGCAGGACTGTAGGCCACATTCCATGGGTGGGGAAATGAAGGCCAAAGCGGCCAAAGGAGACAGCCTTCTGGCCGACTCAGAACACCTGCTCTGTGTTCTTTGCACGGTGCTGGTGACTCTAAAACACAGAGTGGCCTAAGAATCATGTGGGAATTTGCTAAAATGCGAATTCCTAGGCCACCAACCCCAGATAGCAGGTTCAGAGTAATGTCAGAGGGGCCTGAGCATCGGTATTTTTGACCAGCTCTTAGGAATGATGATACACACCAGACTCTAGAACCCTGCACTTCCCCTCCTCTTACAATCCCAGAGGTGTGGTGTGGTGTGGTGGTAGCAGATTTCAAGAGGGACGAATAACCTTTAGGGAGTTCTCATCACCTCAGTTCCTTTACCTGCATTATCACTGTGCAAGGAGACATTCTTATTCCCATCACATAGATGGGAAAACTGAGGCCGGAAGCGGTTACAGTTTATCCAGTCTCAAAGCTGGGACTTGGACTCGTCATAGCTCAGAGCTCAAATCACTTTCACTCAAACGTTTCCAGTGAAATCAACCCCATGCCCCCCCATCTCTGAGGCTTCTACTCCATATTTGCCAGCTGGGATTCAAGATCCTCCACGTTCAAGGGTCTTTTCATGCAATCCTCTTTTCCTGCCAACAGGTGGCAGTGCTGCACTGAGTATGTGGTGAAGTGGCGGGCGGGCTAGGATCTTTTCTATTCCTCAACTGCTTCTAGCTGCTCCTTCCCTCCCACCTTCTAGCCCTCCTAGGCTGTGAGATTTGCAGTTGCGGAGCTGGTTTTGCTGGTTACTTCAGTTCTCATCTCCCGGGCTGGGACGCCCCAGGGATTCGGAGTCTCCTAGCACAGTCCTCCAGTGGGAGGCGGGCAGCTGGTGGCCGCAGCCCCAGGGTACAGGTGCCAAGTATGTGCTTGCAGCTCTGAGGGGCTTCCCCGTGCATTACCCCAAGCCCTCTCCGAGTTAGGGAGTTAGGTGCTATCATTCCACTCGCTTGTTCGCTTGTTCGGAAGAGGAGACTGGAGCTCCAGGAGGCTTCGGCGCTTGAACCTGGACGTTTCTGACTGTGGAGCTGTGCACAGAACATTATCATCTCATTTATATAACCGTGTAACCACTACTATCTCATTTATGTAGGTGGGGAAACTGAGGCCTGGAAGAGAGGGATTCACTCTTGGGAATCGGTGGCAGGGCTGGGGCGAGGATCCAGGCGTTCTCACAATTTGGGGCCTGCCCTAACTCTTGCCTTTGAGCAGCTGTGAATGAGGGCCGGGGCAGCAAGGAGTCTTTGGGAGAGCACGGGGTAGTTGGTGGGTGCTGTGCTCAGAGCCAGGCCAGCGTGGCAGGGAGAATGGCATTGTGGGGCAGGGACCCGACTGTCCCGTGGCCATGCATCCTCAGCTCCTAGCATGATCTGGCATCCAGTCGGCGCCCAATTAATATTTACGGAGGAAAGGGTCATTCTTCCTCTTTGTCTTCTTAAGCTCTCTTCCCTGGTCGTTCAGCCAGCAGGCATTCCATATCCTTGGGGTCGTCTAGCCCTGCTGGAGGCAAACATTCGCCTTCTTAGCACAGACTGTCTCCTTGTTCTTCAGCTTTCCAGATCGGTCCTTTATCTGTCCTGCCTCCACTCCAGATGGAACGACCCTGGGGGCCAACGTCTTATGTTCCCATGCATGCTTCGTGGTGTTTATCACAAGGTTGAATATAAAATAAGCTCTATACAAAAGCAACAGCCTCCTGTTTTATCCAAGTGGTATGTATTCATTCTTGCAAAATAGAAAAGAAGCCAAAGGAAGAAAATTAAAATCATCTCCATGATAATAGCATCCTTTTCATCAATGATATTTAATGGCAGTGAATTTTTCCCTTTCTCTCTTTATTATGCAAGAAATATGTATATATTGTACAAATGTGAAAAACACAGAGAAGCAAAACCATTTTAATTCACTGGAAACACCACTTCATAAGCCTGTCAACAATCCCATTAACAATGATAATGGCAATAACCACCTCTAGGTACCAGCAGTTCTACCTAAGTTTTTTAGAACTTTATTGAGGTTTAATTTATACACCATAAAAATCCCCTTGTTTTAATGATTAATGAATCATTTTAATGCAAAGATTTTGACTAAATTTACGGGGTTGTGCAACAATCGGTATGGTCCATTTTCTAATATTTCCATCGCCCCAGTAAAATCCCTTAGGCCCATTTACAGTTAATCTCCAGCCCCAGGCAACCCCTAATCTCTCTGCCATCTGCACAGTTTTGCCTTTTCCCGACATTTCATATAAATGGAACAATACACTAGGTGGTCTTCTGTGTTTGATTCATACATGGGTGATGTTAGGCGCACTTCTCCTTTCCAGGGGAGGAAACTGAATCTTTGTGGGGACAGGTGACTTGCTGAGAGCAGCCACCTGGGCAGCGAGTGAAGTTGCCTGGCTTCCGTGGAGGTTTCCACCAGCCTTCACCACCTTGTCATTGTGATGGGGCTTTTTAAGTCCAGGCCTCTGCAGCCACATGTTCATATGTGTTTTTTATTCCCAAAGGGATCACACGCTATGTATTCTTTTCTTTTTTTAAAGAATTTATTTACTTATTTGACAGAGACACAGAGATCACAAGTGGGCAGAGAGGCAGGCAGAGAGAGAGGGGGAAGTAGGCCACCTGCTGAGCAGAGAGCAGATGGGGGCTCCATCCTAGGACCCTGAGATCATGACCCCAGCCGAACCCACTGAGCCACCCAGGTTCCCTGCACGCTATGTATTCTTATGCCCCTCTTTCTCACTTAACAATGGACTGTGAGTACATTTCCGTGGGATTGAGTGTCCATGGGCCACAGCCACAGCAGGTTCTTGGCAAGCACAGCGCGGTGTTTCAGACTTTGGGGTCTCTTTGGCTGGACGTCAATACCAATGCTACTGCTTCTCAGCCATGCAACTTTGGAAAATTTACTTCATGGCCACGTGCCTCAGTTTCCTTGTCTGGGAAAAGGAGGGGGTTGTGCTGAGCTCCTCAGGCTGCTGTGAGGATTAGATGAGCTAATATGTACAGAGCAGCTGGCCCTGGGCCCACTCACTCAGGGCTGCTGTGTTTGCTGGCCACTGCTGATGAACGAATAAACCCCCACTTTGCGCATCGATTTCATCCCGGAAGCTGGCATCCCCATGGGCCAGGGCAGCTCCGCACTTGACTGCCCAGCTGGAGCAGGTCACTCCGTCTCCCTGCCGTCTCCTCCGCAGCTGGGATCTCAGCTAGCTGTTTGTGGAGGAGCAGGACAAGGGCCTGATGGGGCCCGCAGGTTGTTGACAGCGCTTTTCTGGCTTCAAGTCCTTTCCTGGAGAGTTTAGGAACCGAGCTCCAGGGCTGGGAAAAATGCTGGGATCAAGGATCCCCAGTTCATGGAACAGGAACAGGGGTCAGCTTCCCTCCCCCTCCCCCGCCCCCAGCCCACTTGGGTCTGAGGCGCCCGTGTGGGTTCTGCTTGCTGGTACCCGGGAGCCCGAACGCAGTTCCGGCACCATCAGTCAGCCTGCAATTTAATGAAGTGGAGGCACACAGGCTGGTTTGCAGATTGTGGGTGGGAGGACAGGATGTGGTGGGAAATAGCTCGCCGACTCTAAGGGCGGGGGTGGCATCTGTCTGTGTTCCCCCGGGATGTGGCAACAGAGGCTGCTGGGCACTCACACGGGGCTGGTGGCCTTTGAAAAACTCTGCGGGGACCCAAACCCTTTCCTTCTGTGGGGTCAGAGGTGGGGCCGCCAGCATTGCCCCCTAGGCAGCAGGGTCCGGAGTACGGGACACCAGGCACATCCTGGGGGTGCAGCATGGAGCTGGGGACAGGCGTGAGGAAGGGAAGTCCTGCTCTCGGGTGTGCGGTTGGGACCCTGGAGCTGGGCAGGGGACATGAGCCCAGGAGGGAAGTTTGAGCTGCAGTGAATGGGGCTCTACCACAGGGACCCGGAGGAGAGACCTGGGCCAACTGTTGGTGCCTACGGCAGCGTGTAGACGTTGATATAAACAATCTAAGGAATTTGGGTGGAAATTCACTTTTCTGGCTTTTCTTGGAGAACTGGAAGTTCGGTAGTACAGGCTCTATTCCTACAAGGCAGCACCCCAACTGGGGCTCTGCGGTGGCTGCTCCCTTTGGATGGGGCACCCACTTTCCGGTCTGATAGTTATCCAGCCCAGAAGCCAGTGCAATAGCTATTCCCCCACCTACACAGCACGAGTTTCATTCTGTTTTTGTGGTTTTGTGACCTTTGGCCTGGGAATGCTGTGCTCAAGATCTGGCTCCCTCCTTAGGGTGGTCAGAAGGTTTCAGAGGTAGTGACTCCATGCTGGGACCCAGCCTGTGCTGTGAAGAGTGCTCCAGGCAGATAGTATAGCAAGTGCAAAGGCCCTGAGGCAGGAAAGGATTTCCTGTGCTCTCAAATCTTGTCGAATGGAGTGCTCAAGGCAGACTACGCATTGGGAACAGGAAAGAGAATATTTTGAAACAAGCTGGAAAGATATCCCAGCTGCGGCAACTGAGAATGGCCCACTGGGGATAGACAACAGAGGATAGAGCTCACAGATGGTGAGTGGTTCGGGCAGCCAAGCGCTCCCAGGGCATCTCTGCCTTGAGGCTGACCTGGGCCTCAGGGATGATGGAAATTGCTGGGTGCTACCTATACCTGTTTCCAATCATAAAGGGAGTTTCTGCACTTCCCTCTTGAGGGAGCTCTCAGTAAATTGTCCTCATTCAGTAGCATCTGAGCCTCCTTCACCAGTTCTCTGGACTCAGGGTGGAAGGGTAGGGGGATTCCCCTTCGCAGGGACCTGACATCAGAGTGGGGCCTGGGAGGTCCTTCAACCTTGACTCTTCCGCAGCCTGACAGACCCCCCTGGAAGCTGCGACCCAGGCTGTCACCAGATTCAGGGCACCGGGTCTCCGGGGGAAGGCAGGGGGAAACACAACATTGAGGAGCTGCCCTTTGGGGGTCCCTTTTGGACTGTGGGGAGAAGACTACTCAGCTAAGCCCTATGTCTACGTGGCTCCCTCCCCTGGGCCTCAGAGAGGCAGCTGGCCTCAGACCTGCTGGGAAGGGAAGAAGGGTCCTGAGCCCCCCGAGGGCTATGCTGCCGGAGGACTTGCTGTCCCTTGAGAGCCCTTCTGAGCTTTGGGGGCTTCTTGGGACTTCAGGGAACAGAGCCCTTTCTATTCTGTTTTAAATATGATTTAATTTTTTCTAATTATAAAAGAAATTAGTGTTCTTTGCAGAAAATAAGGACAAGAGTGCAGAAAAAAAAACAATGACTCCCAAGGTTATGCTGTGAAACTGTTAATACAGAAGTTTCCGGTGTTTTCTCTTCAGAGGTGCGCTCCCACGGTGTGGCGTGGAGGGTGGGGACTGTGGAAGGTGAGGGACACTCTGGACAACCTGACCTGGATTCAGAACCTCATTCTGTTGCTTGTTAGTGGTGTGGCCTTCAGGGAGCTACTTTGTTTCTTTGTGCCTCAGTTTCCTGACCTGGAAAATGAGAATCATGGCTTTGCCTTCCTTATGGGATGACCCATACCACACCATTTTGTGACTTGTTTCTTTCACGCCGTTCCTTCAATCAATATGGATTTTATTCCACAAATCTGGCACAGAAGAAGAGGCAGATTAGTTCTACAAATCAAATATTTCCTCACTCTGTGCATCTCTGCCTCACTGGTGGGCTGTCCATGTCACCCCTTAGGTCTCACTGGCCTAGAAATAGTGACAGCCTGGCCTCAGGGCCTTTGCACGTGCCATGATGTGGGCTCACAGCTGCTCCTGTGGGGTCCCTTGATGGCAAGACGGCTGCAGGTTCTGTGCCAGGGTTGGCAAGGTGACCTTTGTCAGGATGGGGCTGGGCAGGGGCTGGAACTCGGGTCGAGACCTCTGGGGTATGCTGCCACTGTTCCCCTGGGGATCACCACCTGCCTGAGGTACCCTCAGGGGATGGAGACAAGGAAGGGAGGAGGGGCAAACACTTCCCACAGACTTTCTTCACACCCCTCTCTCTTTTTCCTCATGCCTTTCCCTCTCCACCCATAACTTCTCCCTTTCCCCTGAAAATTGCCCCAGTGAATTGAGAATTTAGGACCAAAACCCAGGAGGGGTGTTGCCTTGCAACTGAAATCTCCCCTGAGGCTGGTGAGCTCAGTCTTGACTTGTATCAGGGAAGAAACTACAACAGTCCCTCTTCTCCCCGATGTGACTACCCAGTGACAACAAACACCAGTGAATATCCCAGCTTATTAGACTGTGACTATTTTTTTAATGTCAGTATGAATTATTTTATAGGGTAGTCTTTATTACTATGTAGCTGTAGCTATTTCCTAACCAGAGTGAACATTCTTATGCCCAAAATGCAGATGGATCTCTGATGTTTTCTCAGAATTCCTAGAGGTGGGATTATTGGTCAGTCACTCTAGCTTTAAAAATACATGTATAGGGGCACCTGGGTGGCTCAGTCCATTAAGTACCAGATTCTTCATTTTCGCTCAGGTCGTGATCTCAGGGTCGTGAGGTCAAGCCCTGCGTCTACCTCTGTGCTCAGTGGGGAGTCTGCTTGAAATTCTTTCTCCCTCGGCTCCTCCCCTGCTCTGTCTCTCTAAATAAATACACTCTTTCTAAAAATATGTATGTATTTTATTAATTTAAGTTTTTTGTTGTGGTAAGAACAGATAACATGAGATGTACTCTCAACCGACATTCAAGGGAATACACGGCACTGTTAACTATAGGCGCCACGTCGCCCAGCCGGTCTCTGCAACTATTCATCTCGCAGAACTGGAACTCTGGCCTACTGAACGGCACCGCCCGTGTCCTGGTCCTCCCACCCTCTCCTCCAGCTTGTTTTTCAAGTATTTGGTCTTTTTTTTGTTGTTGTTCTCCAGACTGTGGCGCAAATTGCAAGCCAATTAGCAATATACCATGTCCTAAGTTCTCAGGAACAGGAGGGGTCATTTGGACTCACTCCGGGAGCTTCAGCAGGCCCGGCTTTGGGGACGCGGCAGCTTCTTTCTGTAGGTCTCCTGAGAGCTATGTGGAGCCCGGCAGTGACGTCCTCAAGTAGCACCCAGCCAAACGTGCCTCCTCCCTGGATGGCTCTTCCTGAAGTAGCACCTGGAGTTTGCCTCACTTGGGCCGAACGATGGGGAAAAGACACACAGTAGGTCCCTAGGAAGTGGGTGCTGCTGGCCCTACTCTGGGCTGGTGCCGCCAGTGAGGGGAGAGGCTCCTGAAGGCATCGGAGCTCGTGTACATGGCAGAGGACGGGTGAAAGGCACTGACATGGCGGAGGTCTTTGGGACATCATCGCAGTGCCATGGGCCTCGTGGAAGGGACAGGCCTTGCGAGAGGCAGAAGTGGCCGAGATTGAGTTGGTCATGCGAGAGAGGCAGCCTGAGGACAGAGGCTCAAGGGAGGGGTCCGGGCTGTCTGATATGAGCAGTCTAATGTCCCAGGTGGCAGCCCCAGGGGTCTCCCTGAGTAGGCTCTCAGTGTGTCCTGGGGGGAGACCTCAGTGTCTGCTTCATAATGGAGGAAAGTCACAGTTTGAAGCAGTTTTAAAAAAATTTTTCAACTTTTTAAAAAAGATTTTATTTATTTATTTGACAGAGAAAGAGATCACAAGTAGGCAGAGAAGCAGCCAGAGAGAGGGGGAAGCAGGTTCCCTGCCAAGCAGAGAGCCCCATGCAGGGCTTGATCCCAGGACCCTGAGATCATGGCCTGAGCTAAAGGCAGAGGCTTTAACCCATTGAGCCACCCAGGCACCTCAGTTTGGGGGCATTTTGGGGAAAGGGAAGGTTCTCTGAACAACAGAGGCTCATTCCTTCATTCTTAGAATTAGGTGGCTTTTTCCCTTCCAAAATTGTTTTCTGCAGTTGCTTCTAAATGTCCCATTTGCAAAGTGTATAGGTCTACGATGGAATTTTCATTTGTCTGTGGCAAACGGAGAATGAAAAAAAAAGACTGTGAACTGAATTTTTAATGAGGCTAGATTTATTTAATTTAAGGACTCTCCTTTCTTCTGAGGCAGTGACCTTCCTTTTGGTGTTAAAATGTTCTTTCTTTTATGAAATGATAATGAAAGTAAATGGCATTCTCTTTCACTCTCCTCACTTAGCAATTTAAAAAGCTGGAAGTTCTATGCAGATACACTTCCCTGCATACCCCCTCTTGTGTTTGTGTGTGAGCTTAGTCAATAAAAATCCAGAAACTTAGGATCTACGGGGTAAGTCCTCTCAAGAGAGAACCTAGCCCATGGCTTTACTTATCCTATTTGTTTTTATCCAATAAACTCTTTTTTTAAAAAAATTTTTTTAAAGATTTTATTTATTTATTTGATAGAAAGGAGAGAGATCACAAATAGGCAGAGAGGCAGGCAGAGAGAGAGAGGGAAGCAGGCTCCCCACTGAGCAGAGAGCCCGATGCGGGGATCGATCTCAAAACCCTTAGATCACGACCCAAGCTGAAGGCAGAGGCCCCAACCCACTGAGCCACCCAGGCATCCCTCCAACAAACTCTTTATCTGACAAATATCAAGGGCCCACTGTGCCACACCTTGGACTGGGAGCTGTGGCGGTGAACCTGGCTGGGGGTGGGATGGGTCACCCTTGGCCAAGCTTCCCAAGACCTTGACCTGCCTTTGGTAAACTGAAATGCTTCCCAAATGCCACCCATGTCAAATCTCTGGAACCCATGCACGGACTTTATTTTGCAAACACTGTAAGTTTGGGATGTTGGGAGGAGGCCTTTATCCTGGATTAGCCATGGGTTCCTAAATGCAATCACATATATCTTTGTAAGATTATAGGAGAGGGGCAGAGGAAGTTTTGAGACAGACACACAGAAGAGAAGGCAGAGATGTGGAGATGGAGGCCTCAAGTAAGAGAGCCGGCAGCCCCCACAGGCTGGAGGGACGAAGGACAGGTCCTCCCCTAGCCTCTGGAGGGAGTGTGGCTCTGTCAACACCTTGACCTTGGATTTCTGACCTCCAGAGCTGTGAAAGGATACATTTCTGTTCTTTCCAGCCACTAAGTCTGTGATAATTTGTTATTGCTAGAAACCAATACACCTCCAACCAAGGCAAGGAGAGAGGCAACTGGGGTAAAATACTGGGGGCTGGCTGTCTGGAAGGGGTCAGGACCAACTACGTTGCTTATCAATACAAAGCCCATGTAACGAGTTTCCCTCCTGGGAACCCCCCGAATCTTTATCACCAAGGCCTACACTGGCCCTTCGTGGCCTTGCTCTGCATGATTGCAAACCTGCCTGTAGCTAGTAACATCAGAGCGTCAGGTGGGAGTCACTTCAAACACAGGTGCATGCCACAGTTATTTTGTTTCTCCAAAAGAAGTTGAATCTGCTGCAAGATTTCATTTATCTGGGTGATGGGGAATTCAATTTCAGTCATCCCTGGGGCTTTTCCTCGTCCCTGAGCTTGGAGAAATGTTTGAGGTCTTGTGCACTCGCTGCATGGCTCAAAACGTGTGTCTACCCAGTCACGGCAGATACTCTCCTTGTTCAAGTCTATGCAGCGACCACGCAGGCAGATGGCTCTGCACCTTCTGTGCCAAGCTGGTCCGTGGAAGTCACAGAGTGACAGCGCACAGCACACAGCCTTCAAGGCCTGGCATGCCCAGAGCCTCCAGGAAGCAGGTGGTGCTCTTCCAGCCCTGACATGACTGGGTGAGAGAGGGACACATGACGGTAATGCCTCAGCGGTGAGAAGGGAGTAGAGAATTTTACATTCAGCGTTCCCCAAAATACACCTCCTGGAGTCAGTGGTTGTACCCAGAGCAGAGTTCGGTCGTGTCAGATGAGGGAGATGTTGGGTTAAGCGGATTTCAGCTTGAAGCGGGGGTTCACGTATGCAGCATTTCCCAAACTCTGGGGCCACTGAACTGTCCCCTTACCCGGCATCTTGTAGGATCAGTGTTTGGTGAACCCCCTTTTGCAAACTGCTCATATTCAGTGGAGAATTATGAAACAAGAGACCTGGAAAGGATGCTTGAGGTTATATAATCTGAAGCTGTTTGATCTAAATGTGGGGAAATTGAGGCCCAGGGAGATGGAGGGACTTGCCAAGATCATCCATGGAAGAGTCAGGGCTGGGTCCCAGGGCTCCTGATGCCTAGCCTGGTGTTATGGGAGTCACTTTGCTGGAAAATGCTGGCTCCAGGGAGACTCAGCAGAACACTCAGCCTTGACCTGACTCTGACTCAGGGGCAGTGCTGACTTTGATTGGTTCTTATTCTGACACTGAGTGGCCAGGGAAGGTACTCCACATCTTGCCTATTTTCTTAAAAGGAAGAAAACATTTTGCATGTGATAAATCAAATCCAAATATATTTTATCCAGCACATTTCCTGTAAGATTGAAGGCCTCAGGGAAATTTAATCCCGTGTTTCTGATTCATCTTCATTGAAACTCATCTGTTTTCTTGTTCTGTACATTATTCCCCTGGTCCCAGCTGTCTGAGCTTTCCTCCGAGCTCTCTTACTTCAGAAACAAGGCATTCTATTTGAACAGATGGAAAGGTTCCCCACCCCCAATCATCACGCTTCCCTGCCAACCCCCCCCCCCCAAAAACACTCAGGGAATTCTTAAGTACCTTTCAAAATGGAGAGTGCATGTCAGAGGGCTGCAGAGAATCAAAGAGTATTCGGGATAAGAGGGTGGAAGTGATTAATGGCCCCCCAAAATCAGGCCTGGGATGTTCTAGGATGATTCAACCTACACAAATGGTTAAGGGGTAATTTACCAATCTTTGCAGAAGAGCAATTATTTCAAGGCCCAGGACCAGTTCCTCTAAGAAGAGGAGGAAAGGATCTGAAGCTACAGCATGAAGGAATTAGGTTAGATTTATGGAAGGACTTCTTTTCTTTTCTTTTCTTTTCTTTTCTTTTCTTTTCTTTTCTTTTCTTTTCTTTTCTTTTCTATTTTTTCAGGGTTCCAAGATTCATTGTTCATGTATCACACCCAGTGCTCCATGAAATACATGCCCTCCTTAATACCCACTTCCAGGCTCACCCAACCCCCCACCCCCCTACCCTCCAAAACCTTCAGTTTGTTTCTCAGAGTCCACAGTCTCTTATGGTTCATCTCCCCCTCTGAATTCCCCCAATTCACCCTTCCTTTCCTTCTCACAATGTCCTCCATGTTTTTCCTTATGCTCCACACATAAGTGAAACCATATGATAATTGACTCTCTCTGCTTGACTTATTTCACTCAGCATAATCTCTTCCAGTCCCGTCCATGTTGATACAAAAGTTGGGTATTCATCCTTTCTGAGAGAGACATAATATTCCATTGTATATGTGGACCATATCTTCTTTATCCATTCATCTGTTGAAAGGTGTCTTGGTTCTTTCCACAGTTTGGCTACTGTGGCCGTTGCTGCTATGAACATTGGGGTACATGTGGCCCTTCTTTGTACTGCATCTGCTTCTTTGTGGTAAATACGCAGTAGTGCAATTGCAGGGTCCTAGGGTAGCTCTATTTTTAATTTCTTGAGGAATCTCCACACTGTTTTCCAAAGTGGCTGCACCAACTTGCATTCCCACCAACAGTGTAAGAGGATTCCCCTTTCGCCACATCCTCTCCAACATTTGTTGTTTACTGTCTTGTTGATTTTAGCCATTCTAACTGGTGTAAGGTGATATCTCAGTGTGGTTTTGATTTGAATCTCCCTGATGGCTAATGATGATGAACATTTTTTCATGTGTCTATTAGCCATCTGTATGTCTTCTTTGGAGAAGTGTCTTTTCATGTCTTCTGCCCACTTTTTGATGTGATTATCTGTTTTTTGAGTGTTGAGTTTGTGGACTTTTTTTATAGATCTTAGATATCAGACATTTGTCTGTAGTGTCATTTGTGAATATCTTCTCCCATTCCATGGGTTGCCCGTTTGTTTTGTTGACTGTTTCCTTTGCTGTGCAGAAGCTTTTTATCTTGATGAAGTTCCAAAAGTTTATTTTCACTTTTCTTTCCTTTGCCTTTGGAGACATGTCCTGAAAGAAGTTGCTGTGGCTGATGTCGAAGAGGTTACTGCCTATGTTCTTCTCTAGGATTTGATAGATATGGAAGGACTTCTTGATTAAGATGGTCTCAAACACATTGGAGTGGAGATGAAGGATTTACAGAGAGGCCCGTGGGATGGCAGAAAGAGCATAGGCTTTGAAGGCAGAGGTTCTGTCTCTGGTCCTGCTACTTTTGATGTATGGAACCTTGGATAAGATACTGACCCTGAGATCCCATGTCTCTACCTGAAGAAATGGAGGTGTTGTACCCACCTCACAGCATTGTTGGGAAGACTGGGTAATGTATGTCATGCTCTTTGGCCCACATGAAAGGCTCAAAACTGGTGAGTCTTAGTATGATGATGATCCCAATGATTATGGCAAGTGATCAATAAGCATCAGTTCTCGTTCCCTCACCTTTACAGTCTCATTGGGGGTGAAATCCTATGCTTGTGAGTTACCCAGTGCTGGGGTGCTCTTCAGGAACGCATGGGCACAGCCGTACTTTTTTCTCTGGTAGGTGAAAATACGGCCCACTGATGCTGAAACTGTTCCAAGACCTAGAGTGCCTAACATCTAGAAACATTCCCTCCCGTGCACAAGTTATTTGAGTAAATTCTTCCTGAATGGTGATGTGAGTCCATTATAAGAAAACTCTAATATAGCTAAAATAGGTTTTTCAGATCTGGGAAGATACTGTCTTTGGTGGAAAAGGCATGGGTGCCCAAGGGTCCCCCTTTAGGGGACTTGGGGATCATCTGGAAGCTGCTGCACTGCATGGCTACTTTTCTTTGGCTTCAGTTTCTGATTTATTTTAGCAAGGATTCAAAAATTTTCAGTAGGTGTCAGTAGGTGGGCTCTTCCAGCCAATAAACAGCCTATGTGAAAAAATGCTCTTCCAATTAGCTAGAGAGAGCCCTGCAAGGTAAAGGCCAAAGTGAGTATAAGCAGTATAGACTAAAAGAGAGAAGAATAAGATCAGGACAGCCAGAGCAATTAAGGCAAGCTTTCAGAAGGAGTGGAACTTGTCTAAGCCACGCAAGGACTGCTAGCTAGCTCTTAAAAGAGGCAGGGATGATGGGTGAGAGGCCATTCAGGTGAGGAGACAGCCTGGAGCAATGGCCAGAAAAGAGTGTGTGGGCACCATTTAGGAGGTATGAAATGAGGCAGGTCAGAGGGCTGAGTGTGGCTTATTAAGTCTTTGGGAGTCATGCTATGTGCCATTTGTGTTTGATATCCTTCCAGTGAGGAACCAAGGTTTTTGACAAGAGAACAACATGGCAAAATGGACATGACTGTATATGGAAAACAATATTTAAGTGCTGAGTAGAAAACCTACCAAACCAGGGCACCTGGGTGGCTCAGTAGGTTAAAGCCTCTGCCTTCGGTTCAGGTCATGATCTCAGGGTCCTGAGATCAAGCCCTGCATGGGGCTCTCTGCTCGGTGGGGAGCCTGCTTCCCCCCCACCCCCCACCCCCACCTCTCAAATAAATAAATACAATCTTTAAAAAAGAAAAGAAAATCTACCAAACCTAGAGAAGAAAACCGGGGGAGGGTTGGGGAGGGTGGTGGAATTCAGCTAGAAAAAGAATTTGTATTCATGGTTTAACGTAGAAAATACAGAAAAGTATAAGAAAAAGATTAGTCCTACCACTTCCAGATCATTTGTTCTATTTTGCTTTTTCTTTATTTTCTTTTACATAGTTTATGCATGTATACATATAATTTGTATAGAACTCTTTAAAAATATATCTAATATCTCATGATATTCTAAGATAGACCAAAGCATTCCCTTGTTTGTAGATTTTTAATTTCTATTTATAATGAATGTGATTTAGTAAACATTTTGTTTGGGGATATATATATATATATATGTATATATATATTTGTACTTAGGTTTGTTTGTTTTAAGTGCTACCTGAAGTAGAAATATTACATCAAAGTGTATGAATAAATTAAAGAATAAAGATTTTTGGAAAATATGACAAAATTGCTTTCCAAAAGGGTGGTACCACTTTACATGTCTGTTAACAGTGTTTGATCATGTTTGTTTCAATACCTCTTGCCTACACTGGTTATTCTGAATTTAAAAAAAACAAACTTCTAACTTGAAAAGTATAAATATTTTAATTTTCATCTCTTTGATTACTTGTAAAGCTGAATATTTTTCCCTATGTATGTTATTTAAACTTCTTTTATAAATTGCTTACTAACATCCTTTGGCCAATTATTTCTATTGAAGTTATGGTTTCTTATTATTGAATGAGCTCTTTATATAGTGATGATTTTTTTTTTAAAGATTTTATTTATTTATTTGACAGAGAGGAGAGAGATCACAAGTAGGCACAGAGGCAGGCAGAGAGAGAGGGGGAAGCCGGCTCCCCGCTGAGCAGAGAGCCTGATGCGGGGCTCGATCCCAGGACCCTGAGATCATGACCTGAGCTGAAGGCAGAGGCTTTAACCCACTGAGCTACCCAGGCGCCCCTATATAGTGATGATTTTTAATAGCTATTTTTTTCTGTTAAAAAGGTTTCTTTTGGAAAAAAATCAGAAAATGAAAATACATTTTTAAAAGAGAAAGTAAATGTCAATTATAATCTAACCAATCCAGGGAATAGTATTATTGATATTGTGATGAACATCCTTACAGGTTCTTTTCTCCTGGTCATATAGATGCATATAATAGGGACATATGTCAAAAATGAGAACAATGGGGTGACAATTTTGATATTATTTTGTTATTGCTTTGTTTCATATAGCAATTTATAGACATCTTTTCCATGCTAGTAAATGCATATAGATTTATCCTCATTACTATTTGGGTAGTATTTTATTGCATAGATACATACCTTGTTTATTTGATTAATCTCTAATTTATATATTGAACAGTTTCTGTTTTTTTCTGTGCTACAATGAATATATTGTATTTACAAGTAAGTGCCACTGTCCTATTTCCTGAGGAGTAAGTCTAAGTGGAATTATTGGGTCACAGAGTGAACATATTTGATGTTTTGAAATGTATTGCCAAACTGTTCTCTATGAAGAGTTTTTTTTTTACAACTTTGTCAGTCTGGTAGGTGAAAAATAACTGTATGTATATGTGTGTATATGTATATGTATTTAGGGGTGTTTACAGGGATCAAGAGACTTTTAATTAATATATATTTTAATATACTTTTACTATTATGTATTTCCTTGTCCATCTGTGGTCCAATTTTCTTTTGGGATGTTTATACTGAGGTATTTATCTTTTTCTATGAACTCCATATATTTTTCTTTTTTTATAGTCAATTCTATTGATTTTTAACCCTATAAGTCTCTTCTTACTGATTTTCTAATTAGATCTGAGGAGGTATCTTTTAAATTAACTTTTTGATATCTGGAAAGAACATGGCTCCCTTGAGAGATGGAGAAAAGCTGGTAATTTGGAGATAGTGATAGAAACAGTTTTGTTGTACATGGAGCATAACAGAAAATTAGTTTGAATCTTTCCTGATTTCCAGCTGTTGTTGTTTAAAGTGGCACCTCCATTCTCCTGGACGTGAGAATCATCTTTTCATCTCTGTTTTTTCATTTTATATATTCACTGGGTCAAATTCTTCCATTTTATCCTCTAAAACACATCTCGGGTTTGAACTTAACTTTCTCCCCCATATCCTCTGGCTCTGGATTACTGTCACTTTGTGTGTGTGTGTGTGTGTGTGTGTGTGTGTGTGTGACACGTGTGTGTGTGAGCTTGCCCATATACAGCTCTAAGAGGTCAGACTTTTGCCCATCTTACTGACTAATGTATCCCAGCAGCCAAAATAGACCCTGAAACTGAGTAGGTGCTCAACTGATAGAATTTAAAATTCACGGATGGATTAGTAACAAAGGGTGGGTGGTTTAGCTGCTTTGCCGGTCAGAGACTGCCTCTCAGGAGGAAATCAGTCTGTCTACCATCTATCGATCTGGCCATCTATTTTTTTTAAGTTTATTTAAATTTCAGTAAGGTGACATACAATGTAATATTAATTTCACTATATATACAATACAGTGATCAACACCTCCATAAAACACCTGGTTTTCATCACAACAAGTGCATCCTTCATCCCCCCCACCCATCTCCCCTCTGGAAACCATCAGTTTCTTTTCTATAGTTAAGAGTTGGTTTCTTGGTTTGCCTTGCTCTCTCTTTTTTACCCCTTGCTCACTTGTTTTGTTTCTTAAATTCCACATAGGAATGAAATCATGTGGTATTTGTCTTTCTCTGACTTATTTCGCTTAACATTACACTCTCTAGCTCCATCCACATCCTTGCAAATGACAAAATTTCATTCTTTTTTGTGACTGAGTGGTATTCCATTGTCTGTGTGTGTGCATGCGCATGCGCTTCTGTGAATATATGTATCACGTCTTCTTTATCCGTTCATCAGTCAATGGACACAGCCTGTTTCCATAATTTGGCTGTTGTAGATAATGCTGCTATAAACATCAGGGTGCTTGTATCCCTTCGAATTAGTACTTTTGTGTTCTCTGGGTAGATACCTAGTAGTGGAATTGTTGAATTGTAGGGTAGTTGTATTTTTTTAAAAGATTTTATTTATTTATTTTGAGAGAGAGAAAGAGAGAGGGGGGGGTGCAGATGGGGAAGGGGCAGAGGGAGAGAAGCAGACTCCCCACTGAGCAGGGAGCCCGAAGCCAGGCTCAATCTCCTTTTTTGAGGAAGCTCCATACTGTTTTCCAGAGTGGCTGCACCAGTTTGCATTCCCACCAGCAGTGTGAGAGTGTTTCCCTTTCTCCACGCCTTCACCAACAACTGTTGTTTCTTGTATTATTGATTTTTGCGAATGACATATCTCATAAAGCATTAGTATCCAAACTGTATAAAGAACTTCTAAAACTTAACATACAGAAAATGAATTATCCAATTTAAAAAGGGGCAGAAAACATGAATAGACATTTTCCCAAAGAAGACATGTGGACAGCAGTCACATAAAAAGATGCTCAACATCACTGATCATCAGGGAAATACAAATCAAAACTACAATGAGTTAGCACCTCACACATGTCAGAATGGCTAAAGTTAACACAAGGACCATCCATTCTTTATTCATGGGTGCCTGAAATCCTTTGTGAAAAGATGTTAAAAAATGAATTAATTGCAGTATTAGCTAAGGTTCTATCAGTAATAGAGCTTGAACTACATCAAGTCAAAGGGGGAACTTACTGTAAGGCTGTGGATTGTTTTCATGGAAATCACAGGCAGTAATGTAGCTGGACCCTAGGAAGGGGTTAGAATGAAGACAGTGAGACTTTTGGTCTTCGGACTTTCTTTCCTTTCTTGTTGTCTGCTCTTGTCTATAATTTTTTATTAACACTGAAGAGCACTTTCTTCTTTTTTGTGGACCACAGGGATGCCAATTTATAGCTATGTCATAGCTCTTGAATTTTTATCTACTCTATTCAAGAGAGTTGTCTAAACTAGAATCGCTCAATTCCATTTCCAAAAGAAAAGGGCCAAGCAACTGTGACTTGGGGACAGAGACATATAAGCATGGCTTGTCGGGGTCCATGGCCTGAGGAGTAGTTAAGAGGATGCTGGGAAGCTCTGCAGATACTATGAAGGGGTCTACATTTACTATGATGAG
This sequence comes from Nasua narica, assembly GCA_028533885.1. Taxonomy (NCBI): domain Eukaryota; kingdom Metazoa; phylum Chordata; class Mammalia; order Carnivora; family Procyonidae; genus Nasua; species Nasua narica. Next base: position 98,322,987 of record CM052809.1, read on the forward strand.
CCAGGCTTTAAGCCGAGTGGGACAGGCTATCTTTGTCAATCAAACTCTACCGAGCTTTCTGCCTCGGAACAGCCTATCTGGATTCAATCCACTTTGGTCAAGCATTTCACAAGGGTATCCAGAAGAGGGGGAAATAATTGTAGTACTAATGGAGAACCAAGGAAATGGGACTGTATGGGAAAGTGTGGAACAATGTTAACACATGAGCTTTGGGATTAGTGGTAACTTTTATTAAGGACACAGCTCTCTACTGTTTAACTTAATTATTCTTCCTCTAACTAGGGTTGCCAGATTTAACTGATATGTGAGGTTATGTGTGTCCCATGCAGTATTTAGGACATACTTATACTAAAAAAGTATTCATTATTTGTTTGAAATTACAATTTAACTGGATGTCCAGTATTTTATCTGGAGATCCTAACTCCACCCCTATTAGTTATAATGGGAGAGGAAGGTTGTACTAATCATATTTTTTGAAATTCAAGTATTTGGGCACCTCTCAATTAAACTAGTGTGTTTGGGGCATTAGATTATAAATCATTTATTGCATATTCCTGGAAGGCAGAGCTGATGGCAATTTGAAAAAGGGGTACATCCATGGGGTAAATATTAGAACGGGGGCTAATCATTTCAGTGTTGCTTTTTCTATCCTATACACTAAATAATTCAACTCTCAGACACCCCATTCAGTTGTGTTTCAGTATTTAATATTAGAAATTTATTCCTTTGGCAAAAATTTCCAACATTTTGATAAAATGAATACCTACTTAGAACAGTAACAAGTCTCACCAGGCATTTGATACCTTATCAGAGTCTTCTGATGAATAAGTAGTATAGATCCAATTGCTTTCTCCTCTACCCATAACCCAGTCAAAACTAATTTCTCTCCCTTCTACATTCCCATATGTTTATTTTTCATTCTAGAAGTCTTTATTGAGTACCTACTCTTTATTTACCAGGCATTTTGCTAGCCACTAAATGGAAGTGATGTCTGAGACATCCCTGCCCTCACCTATCAGAATTCTCAGCACTGTATACGAGTGCATGCTCTCTGCCTACCTGCAGGGTAGGGGCTCCTCATGTCTGTAACCTTGGCTTCTAGCAGAGCGTCTCACACAATTGTCAAATGTGCTTGAAGTGTTTGAGAGGGAAAGTTCTGGAATGTGTGGCAGATGAGTTGAAGATACCTTGGCTTCATTCATAATTTCCAGATAGGCTGATTCTTTCCAGAGGGTTGATTGCCAATCAATCCTACATGTCAGCCCATAGACTCTATGAAATGTTCCAGGATGATGTGGGACTTTTTTGCACATCGGTGCGCTAGTGCTGGGCACAGCAATATTGGGGGAGGGGCACGGAAGTGAAGCAAAGATTCTTCAGGGAAGAAAAACCATTACATTTAATGCAAGGCATGGACTACTGTTTTCTCTAGCCTTGTAACTGGCTCAGAAAGTGTCTGGGGATTCAGACATGATGACTTGGAGTAGCATTTCAGCAAGTATTACATTTGATATAATATAGGAAAAGGCAATTCACTTTTTCTGAAGGTGTTGATGGCTGCTCTTATTTCCGAGGAGAGTTCTCTACACTTGTGACAGTTTGACTCCTTCCCTCTGAGTGCTCCCTCCTTCATCAAAGCAGCATAAACTTCCCAAGCTAGAGGGAACCTTGGACATCAGAAAGGCTGCCCCTTTTATTTAGCTGACCAGGGTGAATGGGTTTAGAGAGGTGAAGTTACTTGTGCGAGGCCACATAGGAAATTCATCTTTTGATTCCTAGTCCACTACTTCATCGTCTCCATAAATGGTTTACAAACTTTTATTTTTTAACAATGGAGTCTTTAAAAAAAATCAATCGTATGAGGAATTCATGTACACACACACACACACATGCATGCAGTCACATACAGATAAGGGTAGAGTTGCCCTGATTAAAGTAGAGGTGATGGCCAGCTCTACCATGCCAATTTTCCTTTCAGCCCCTTTGGAGTACCTCCAAAGAACCATGGGGTGTGGGGGAACCCACATGGGTAACCACTGCACTATCCGACATTGTACCCTAACTTTGACCCTAAAAATTTTTTCCTAAGAAACCAAATAGATTTCTGGCCATAATCATTCTAAAGTGTGAGAGAGTGCGAGGCTTGCTCCATTTTGTCTCTAATGCAGAACAGAAATCTGGTGCGGGGGAGAAATTACAGACAGCCAGGAAGATGTCTAATGCAGTTTGGGAACCAAGAGGGTGATGGGAAAAACTGTCATCCCCCAGCCAAGCTGAAGGATGAAGATAACATGATCAGCATCTTTGCACCCACCCACTGCTTTCCAGCAGGAACACAATCTAGTTTCCTTCCTCTGTGTTTTGTGTTTCTACATTCAGATTTATGATAGATAGAATCATCAAGTGCATTTTAACATAACAAGATTTCCCCCCAAAGGTAAATACCCAATGCAGCTATTTCTACCACTTGTTAGTGATAAGGAAGATGGAGGAAGACACAAGATGCCTGCAATGATGAAAGTTTTTAGGGGATCTTTCCCATGAGTGTGGGACACAGCACCATTTATCGAATGATTATATCTCTGGACAGACTCTTTTATCATTCGTAGACTAAGGCAGAAATTTCATTTTTTCTTTGCAATTCCCTTGATCCTATCTAACCTAACGAAGATGGTGGCTCCCCTTAACTTCAGATTTCAGCTTTTTAGACTTTTAAAAAACAAATTCTTAATAGATGATTATCATTGTAATAGAATCAGAGAGAAAAAGTAAAATACTCTTTGGAAGACACTGTTTATGGCCTTCCAGTCTCTGAGACTTTGCTATTAAGCTAACAGATGGGCACATCTTGCTTTTCAATCTTCCCTTGGGATTGGTATCTGAGATCTTTTTTGGATTCTGAAAGATACTTACATGTTTAAAGGGACTGTCCCTTTCGCTAGAATGCAAAACCACTTGGGCATAAGCGTAGGATATCTCTTCATTCTGAGATGGAGAGCTATCGGCACCATCCAAGGCATTTTTGCATTTAGATTTTACTTTGTCCTTGTGATTATTCTCAGATTACCAAGAATTTTCAGGTAGTCACTTTAAGACATAAAAACACCTTTTAAGTACCCCAAACCCCAATTCTAAAGCAAGAGCTGTGATATACTACCACAGATCCATGCCCCCAACCACCCCCCTGCCACAAGATCTCTGATCCAGAGTGCCCTCCTATTTTGTTGATTTAAGGGCAGTTTTATTCTAACACAATATATATTTGCAGTTCTAACCTCATGACCAAACCAAGCAAAAATATATTTGCAATGTTCCTTGAATTAAAGGTGAGTTTTACATTTTATTTTCTGAATGATAAAAAGAGAATATTTATTAAAACCAAAGAAACTCTAGTAATAGCAAAGTTTATCTTATTTAACATCAATAGAACTTGTATGCAATAAATAATTAAGTAGTAACATTCCGAAGATCAGTTCATTCAATTGCTCATGGTTGGTAATTGTGTTCCTTCTCCTTGCTGCAACCCTGCAAACTGTCTGTCTCTCTTATCCCTGCTGGGAGGCTCACTTCTGCTCAGCACTGCTCAGAGGGCTGCAGGGAGTCCAAGTGAACATTCGGACTTGGTGTTTTTCCTGGAGCAGGTCACCGGTGTGGACAAGACCTCTGGATATGCAAAGTCACTCAGTGAGGACCTTGTGTTCTCTGTCCATGTGGTCTGGTAGAGTAGCCACATTCTCTGAGAAGTTCTGTCATCTTCCTGTGTAACCACTGAAATAATCGTTACCACTCCAGCCCTCCACAGACTTCTGTGCTGGGAGCGCCGCATCTCCAAGCTTCTTATATTGTAGCAGAAGCAAGTCCAGTTCTTTGTCCAGCCTTTAGTGAGTTTCATTTTGCCTCTATCCCTTTCTGCCGTGACTACATTTTCTCTATTCTTATTCTCATCATGGACCTGGTGGGTGGCTGCAGGAATTCTTTACTGTCTGTGCAGGAAAGGGTTAATAAAAAATACTAGTCCTTAGAGAGCCCTGCTTACACAATTGACCCTTGGTTGGTATCTGAAAAGCTGCATTTTGAGAGGTTCCCATAATTCCTGAAGTGATTCTCTCACTGCACCTAAACTGTTTGTACAAATGATGTGGTCTGTGCTACACACCTGATTTCCTTCTGGGAGTCTGGAACTTTAGAGTGTGCAAGGCAAAGGGTGTCTACATGAGCAGCCCCAGCAAAAACCTAGGGTGTTGAGTCTCTAATGAACTTGCTGGTAGACAGCACTTCATGCACATCCTAATTTGATGCTGGAGGAATTAAGCACAATCCTACATGACTCCACGTAGTGTGAGAAGATTATTGGAAACTTGCTCCTAGTCTCCTCTAGACTTTGCCCCATTTGCCTTTTCCCTTTGCTCATTTTGTTTTGTATCCTACGATAACTTATACTGTAATAAGTAATAGTTATGTCCCGAGTCCTGCATTCCGGTGAATGATCAAAACAGGGTGATCTTGGGGAATCCCTCCTCTCTAATAGTGGTTCTTCAGCTCAGGACTCTAGACTCTACAGTTGGGCATTTGCCCCTAGACTGCAGCTGCTCTAACAGCTGTGGAAATGCCAGAAGGTTTCACTGTAGATGGTGTGGCAGCAACATTGTCCTCCTTCCACTTCTTTTTTATTGAGGTATGATTTACTCGAGTGAGGTGTTCAAATCCTCTTGTTTAACTCATGTGATGTATTTCTAAAAAAAAAAAAACACAGCTTTTACTGGGCAAAAGCTGATGATGCTGTTGTTCTAAAGTTAATTCCTGGGGTCTGTAGTTTGAGCTGCTCTAGAGGCGGTTATCAGGTGTATTTGGAACTGGTTGAGAGAGTACCGGTGATGGTTAATTTTATGTGTCAACTTGGCTGGGCCATGGGACGCCCAGATATTTGTCAAACATTCTGGGTGCATCTTTGAAGGTGTTTGGGAGTGTTTCCAAATGAGATAAATATTAAGTGGATCTCATCCAATCAGTTAAAGGCCTGAATAGAATAAAAGTCTGGCCCTCCTATTGGCTGACTGCCTTGGGCTAGGACAGAAGTTTTATTCTGCCTTCAGACTTGAAATGAAACATCAGCTCTTCCTGGTTCTTGAGCCTGTTGGACTTCAAACTGGAACTAAAACCATCAGCTTCCCTGCGTTTCTAGCTTGCCCACTCCCTGAAGATCTTGGGACATTTCATCCTCTATAACCATATGAACCAGTTCGTCATAGTATGTCTATCTCTCCCTCTCCCTCTCCCCCTCTCCATGTATATGTATTCTGTTGGTAAATGTCTTTGGAAAACCCTAGTGGCCCTTAAGCTAAACATTCTTGCCTTAGGTGTTGAGAGGGACAACCCTATAGGAGGTATGGTAATTGTCTTTCCTCGGTTCCAAGTGAACCTGTCCATAGGAGTCCCAGTGCCTCCAAATGAAATTGGCCCATGACTCTAAATTCTGAGCCATAGCTATATTCCACCTCTAGACTCTGAAGTACAGATCAATTTCTTACAAGATGAACATTTTTTCTCTTTTCCTTTACTATGTGTCTTTATCCTTTTCCCTAAAGCTTATTTCTTTTTTATTTTCTCTTATTTCCTCACTTTGGATTCATATGTATATTTATGATTTTCATCTTGGCTGCTGTTCCCAAGTGTCTTTATGCCCAAGATTGTGATTCTTGGTCCTTATTGTTCCCCCTTTATTATTTTTCTTCTTTCCTTTTAACAAGCACCCATAGCTCTTTATCTATAGCCATAGCCTACTCTTATGTGTTTTCCACAAACATTGGCACAAAGCTTCAGCTGTCTTTGGTAAAGACACATTGGGAGACAATATGCTCATGAGTGTTGTGTAATGGGCAATGTGTTCTAAAGAAAAACATTTGAGGTGGGGAAATTTACAAAGTGGTGTGGAACTGGGGCTCCAGCTCCTATGTTAGGGCAATACCATCTACTGGGAAAGCTCACGCCTGCCCTTTTGTCTGCTTTTCCCTTAATTTTCTCCCTATGATTTCCTTTCCAGACACTTGGTTATGCTTTCCTCTGATTCTCCAAATGTAGGCTGATTTGTGTTTTTAACAAGATCCCCAGTGATTCTGAAGTGCTTGGTCTGAAGACTACACGACCTGACCTCCCTGTCTCCTAGTCCTATTATAAACAAGTACTGCCAGTGGACATGGCCTGAGAAAGCAGGGAAGGGGTCGTGGGTGGCATCTAAACCTTGGATTGTGGGAAATTAGAGCTGTTCCTCTGGGCTTCTTTTGGTTTGGAGAAATGAGAAGAACAATATAGATAGTATTCCTGGGGGCTTAGGTGGATTCATTCTATCATTCCAACTGTTGTCTCCTGAGAACCAGGATAGAAACAGAGAACTAGAAGGCTTTGTCTCTGGGAGTGTTGCTGAGTTAGAGAGAAGGGCAATGAGAACCCAAATTTAATCCCCTCTGGGTGATGAGAGATGAAACAAAAAGACACCAAGAGTAGTGGAGCAACCACTAAAGGCTATGACTAGATATGACTAGATAAGAAAACATTTGAAATCCATGAGGAATGAAACAGGACTCCCAAGAAGAGAGGACATTAACAAACTGCATTGTAGCAAAGGATCAAGGATGAGAGAAGCCAATTTTTTTCCAATGTTGCTAATTTGATGTGGGAGATTTTTCACAGAGATATCAAACTCAGTGACATCAAAATGGAGGAGTCAAAACTGTCACGTACCCAGGGTACTTTATGGCTACCGTCTGTGACATTGGCTTTGTCAGGAATTCCACTCCCAGAAATCCTTGACATAAAAAATGCATCACCTTGTGAAGACATTAAACATTGGCTTAAGAAAAAAAGAATGTAGCCAAAAGAAAGTTTTTATTATAACAGTGGCTTTTAATGCTTCCTGGAATGGTCAAGCCAGAGACAAAAAGGGATGTCAGTGTCCATCATTCAACTTTCTAGGCTTCAGTTTCCAGAGGTTTCACCCCATAGGGTATCTGTCCAACAGAAGTAGGACATAGGGCACAAATTCAAGCCACAGGCTTTCACCTTTCTGGTATACAAGCTATATAAGTCAGAAGTATGAGAAACATATTTTCAATTTTCTGATAGCCGCATTAAAGAAAGGAAAAGGAAACAGGAGAAATTAATTTAAAATATATTTTATTTAACCAAATATATAATATAAAATATATGTCAACATGTGATTGAAGTAAAAATTATTATTTTTTTGAAGTAAAAATTATTAATGAAATATTTTACTTTTTCTTTATTTATACTCAGGCTTTAAACTCCCATGTGTGTATTTTTTTTACTTACAGAACATTTCATTTCAGGCTCACCATATTTCAAGAACTCAATAGCCACAGCCAGGGGCACCTGGGTGGCTCAGTGGGTTAAAGCCTCTGCCTTTGGCTCAGGTCCTGGTCGCAGGGTCCTGGGATCGAGCCCCGCATTGGGCTCTCTGCTCAGCAGGGAGCCTGCTTCCTCTATCTCTCTCTCTGCCTGCCTCTCTGCCTACTTGTGATCTCTCTCTCTCTCTGTCAAATAAAAATAAATAAAATCTTAAAAAAGCCACAGCCACATGTGGCTGGCTGGTGGTTAATGTAATAGGACAGTTCTACAGTTTGTTTGCCTCTTCTGAGTTAGCTTTGGCTGCAAAGGTGATTCAGTTGACTATAGTTCCAACATATATGGTAAATGGAGATGTGGCTTATAACATATTTCTGCTTTTTGTATGAATGTACAACTCTTTATTTAAATAGTTGAAAATACCCATCAATTGATATTGCTATAATATTTTAATGTTATTAGAATACATAATTTAGAGTAAGAGTTGTAGAAATACTTTTCAACAAATACTCAGCTATTACCAGTTAGTACTCACTATGTAACAGCATTGTTCTAGGAGCTAGGGTAAAGTAATGAACAGACAGGCATAGTCATTGCTCACATGGAGTCCACATTCTTGGTTGAGGAGGTAGGCAATAATTAAATAAATATATTTTGTATTGATTCTATAAGTGCTATGGAGAAAAACAGAGGAAAGAGGATAGAAAGTGTTGAGGGAGACTTTACTTATAAATTCTAACATTATCCAGTAGTGATTTAAAGTCTTCTTTTTCCTCTGAGAACCTGATAGAGCGATACATTTACATCTCTTTAGTCCAGTGACCCTCTATCCTTTCCTCCCCAAATCTAGAGCTCACAGAATTAAAGACACTATATTTTATTCTTTCTGGTGCAGATGTTAACATGTCCAGGGAGAATTATTCAAATGATATTTTGAAGTTCAAGAAAAAAATGCTTTTGAAATATTTTTATTTTAGTTTTATTCTCTGCTCAATGATAGCAATGGGAAATAAAAATGAATGAGGGTGTTAGTTTGCGTGAAGCCATAAGACACTGTAGATCTAAATCATGAAAATTATTTATTGTTGCTATTTTTTTCCTTTCTGAAGTGACTTTGCTCCTATCACTACTTATATAATATTGCTCCAATTTGTTAAACTTTTGACAATAGACCAGAACACAGCTCAAGCTATTAAATCATTAAAAGGGCAATTATTGACTCTTAACAACTGTAAAGTCTAGAGTACATGGCTTTAGGCATAGCTGGATCTAGGTGCTCAAGTGCAATCTCTGGAAATTTATGTTTTCCTACCTCTCAGCCCTGATTTTTACTGTATTGGTTCACCTAAGCAGGGATTTTTCCTTGTCATGGTAATATGGTTTACAGTCTGCCAGCTTAGCAACCCATGTGAAAATACCTTTTCACCCATTGGATTCAGCAAGGATTTCTTTCTTTTTTCTTATTATGTTCAGTTAGCCAGCATATAATACGTTATCAGTTTTTGATGTAATGTTCAATGATTCATCATGTGATCAGCAAGGAATTCTGGTGTCTGGTGTGCCTATCCAGGGGGGTTTCAGTGTTATGATTGTCCCATCATGGGTTACACATTCACTTTTGGAGCTGTGATGGAATTAGTCCCATGATTAACACATGATCTGAAAAAAGAGGAGAGGTATTTCTATCAGAAGAAAGTAGAAAAAAAAAGAAGAAGAAAATAGAATGGTTGCTGGGAAGGCAAACAGACAGACAAAAAGCCAAGGAAAGAAAGAAAGAAAAGAAAAGGTTTACACCATGGACTAGCTATGACAGGTATGACAGGTAGTATGATTTGGAGAAAGAGCCATGAGCTTCAAGCCAAAAGACTATGTCTGGGTACTCTATATTCTGAAATTACTAAGAAACTATTTTGCACACTTAAATGTCACTTGTGGAGTGGGGATAATATTCCTTGTTTCACTAAATTTATATGGCTCTTGGGAGAATAAGTTTTGATCAAGGATGTGTAAAAGATGTGCATATATTACACTATAGCACAAATATTTTATAATCCACAATCACTAGTTCCTTTATCAACCAATTACAATTCAAGAGACTAGATTAGAAAATGCTTCCTATTCAAAGGCTTTGAGTTATGGAACTTATAGCTATCAAGAACTAATTTTTAAAGTAATTAAAAATAGAATTTACCAAGGTTTTAAACTAGGGATATAAAGTAGCTCTTAAACCATAAGCAAAAGGAGGAAATAGATGGAAGATTTTTCAGAATCTTCCTTCACTTCTCACTCTTAATTTCATTTTCCATTTAGGAACAGCTGTTTTTCTGTCCTCCCCTTTGGATCCAAGGTTGTTAAATTACTGCCTTGAAAGGAAGTACATAAGTAGATAATCCCACAGGAGCAAGAGATTCTGTTAGTATCTAGCTTAGCTGGTAGTACCTTAAATCTTTTGCATTAGTCTAGGTTTTCCAATAAATAGAAGCCAAGATGGCATTAAATGTCCAAGGATTTCATTAGGGAAAACAACTTAGAGAAAAAGTGTGGAGGGAGGCAGGAGAGTCTGGGGGAGCTATGAGACTGCAACAAAAACCTGACTCCTAATGAAGGAGAGAAGGAAAGAAAGCCTTATAAAATCATCATAAATTGATGTACAGTCAAAAGAAAGCTAGCAAGGCTATCCTGGAGTCCTGTGTCTCCAGGAATGGGCATCCATAAAATCCCTGACATACTCAGTCTTTGGTTCAGAGCAGTCCATGTGAAACTTGGTGATTTAATCATCAGGAGCCTTTGTTGAATTATGGTTCCTGTAGTTGAAGATGTGTGATGTACACTTGCAAGGCCACCATATATTTTGGACATTTTTTCCACTTGTTTATTCAATAGGTATATATTGAGCATCTAATATGGTCAGGCACTATTAAGGCATTGGCGATCTAGTAATAAATAAGAAAGAAGTCTTTGAAGGGGAACCCTCCTACACTGTTGGTGGGAATGCAAGCTGGTACAACCACTCTGGAAAACTGTATGGAGGT
>CM052809.1:98333477-98435977 GCA_028533885.1 Nasua narica
TTTATGTTTGTCTCTCATAGACTTATAAACTATCTACTCTCTCATTTCTGTGTACTCCTTACCCATATTAGTTCTGGCTTGATTGCTAAACTCAGTTTTAGATAGTTTGATCTTAGAGATCAAAACCATTACTAGAGAAATCATAAGATTGGTTCATCCTAAGGGTTAAGTTTCAAGATTAGTCCAGAGGAAGATGGAAGCCCTTAATTTATCTGTAAGCTCTGTATGGAAAGTCTTCATTAGCAAGATTATCTAATTACATTTGGAAATAATTTAACTCTCTTACCCTAGCATAAAAAGCCCTATTTGATTATGTCTCTTTTCTCCTAAGTCTTATTTCTCTCACTTACTGAGCTGAAGCTACACAGGATTTGTTTCTGTTCTTTAAACAATACCAAACTCATTCTCCTCTAAGGTGTTTTCCTGGAATGATTTTAGTTTGGCTGGCAGATTCTTGTCTCCAGACCCCATTGTGAATATTACTTTCTTAGAGAGGCTTTCCTGACCATCCAATCTAGAGTTGTCACTTCTTGTCTATCATGTCATCTCATTCTAATTCTCTGCATTGCTTTTACCAGAATTGGGTATATATATTTTTTCTTTCTATGTTTAGTATCTTTGTCTACAACTTGAATGTAAGTTCCAGGAATGCAGACATGTTATTTCTCTTACTGACCACCACGCACTTCTAATCTAGAGCCTAGAACAATTCTTTTATGGAAGGACATCAATAATTCCTTATTAAAGGAGTTAAGGTAAATGGGTGGATGACAGTTGAATAACTTCAGCACCATGGATAGCTCCCACCAAGTCTTTAGGTTCCCCCAATTTTGTGGAATGGATCCAATTTCTAACTTATAATTAGAGGGCAGAGATTCCCTGAGAAGTTGAGATCTTTAGGTGTCTGGATTGGATGGGATGACTCAAACAGAAGCTGTCAGATTTTCTTTTTTTCCCAGCTTGGGTCTGTCTTGGCGTTTATTGTAGAACCACACTAAGATTTCCCTTATCAAGGCTGGCCAGGTCTCTCAGGAATACTACCTTAATCTATCTTTTTTTTTCCTATATTTTTTGTTCAGGGTTACTTTTCTTTTCCTCAGGGCAGCTTCTAGTTATTGAGTGCCCACTATGTGCCAGAAATTGTGCTTGTTAAGAATTCAGGATTGAAAAAAAAAAAAAGAATTCAGAATTGAATAAACAGGGCCCTTGTTCTTGAGGGGTTTGCTGTTCCCTCAGGTAAGCATGCTACAAAAGAAAAGTGATAGAAAGGGCTATGGGGATATAGAGGCAATAGATTGTCTGAATAATTATTTTTCGATGGAGAAACACTGAGTTTTAAAGAACTGATGAGAGTTTATAAAGCATAACATAGAAAAGACATTTTAGAAAGAAAAGCATAAAAAGAATCAGGGAAGTATATGATGAATTCAGAAACTGGGTGGTTGGAATACATATGGTGATGAGAAGCAGAAGGAAATAAAACTGAAGTGGTAGGATAAGGCCAGATTATAAAACATCTGAATGTCATACAAATTGGACTTTTTTCTCTGTAATAGTAGATAGGCTAAGAAAGGGTTTGAGTAGGAGAGAGATAATTTCAGATGCTGCTTTGGGAATATCACTATGTTGTAAAGACTGAAGGAGATAATGGACTGAAAAGGGCTTTTAAAACAAAATCACCATCCTGTGGTATGGGGTAGTTGTTGTCATTCTTAACCATTGTCAGTAAAACTCTTTTTTTTTTTTTTTTTTAGTAAAACTCTTAATAGGAGCTGCTTTGTGGCAATGTCTGGTTGGATCAGTGCAGTTAATAAAGCCTTTAAAAAAAAACACACACAAGTGATGTAAGTTTGTAACAGAAAAAAATACAGATGAGCAATAAGAAAAATAAATCCACCCTTAACCCATCACTCAGAGATAACTATAGTTAGATGCATGCGTGCGTGTGTGTGTGTTTTCAAGGGAGCTATTCTGCACATATATTTTGCATATATTCTGTACATATGCTTTTTGCTCCGTAATACATCATGGAAATAATTCATCATATCTATAATTATAGACATTCCTCATTATTTTAATGGCTGCCTATACTTCCACTGGGCTGATGTACCCTTAAAGTCTTTAACCAATTTCCTCTTGTAAAAATTATTCCATATTTGGTAAGAGAAAAGCAGTGGAAAATGGTGAAATGTGCAGGGACTATAAACTTTGGGCAGGAGGGAAATTCTGAAGATTTTTCATGGAGAGGATTAACAAGACTGGATACCAGTTCAGCACAAAATTTTAAACTCTGTGAGGCTTTTCTATGAGCTGGTAGCCTGTTAGGCTTGAGATACGGCTGGAGGGTGACCCTTGGGGTTTTCTCTGGATTCAGGAACTCAAATGGCTGAGTTATTCTTATCTGCCTGCTGCCATGGCAGAAACTTGGCATCTGAAGCTGAAGGGCAGGGACTCTGGCAAAGATGACAGGAGCCCAGGAGTGCTCTTGGGCCCTGGGTTTCCACATCCCCAGCTGTGAGCCTTTAGATCAGAAGCTCCCAAACTTTCTGGACCAGTTTCATATTGTTGTGCACCCACCTCAGATGTATGCATTACACTCAACTACTACTGTACTAGATTTTTGGTACACTATAAAATCTAAAGCAAATAGAAAATTTAAAAGCATGAGAATGGAAGTGAAATTTTAAAATAAAAGCAAAATCATCTTGCTCTCAGTTAAATATTAATATAGCATGTAAAATAGTTACTATTAATATTTTAGGGAGATCATTGTGGTTGAACTATGTATGCTTCAGTATGCTTTTTAAAAAAATCTTGATTTAAAACTTTGATGCTTATGAATTCTTATCCAAATTAAGTTCATTTTGACACTCAATTTTTACTATCAAAATCAAAAATATACTGCACAGACAGTCAACAAAGGGTATAATTGGATGTACTTTGTAAATCATGATGTTCATTCTAAAATTCTATCCACTACTTTACATAAAGGTTTTGGTTGAAATTTAGCTAGTGAATTTCTATCTTCTTAGATGTTAGTTAGTTGATTTACTTTAAAAAACTGGGTTAAGGGTGCCTGGGTGGCTCAGTTGGTTGGGTGACTGCCTTCAGCTCAGGTGATGATCCCGGAGTCCTGGGATCGAGTCCCATGTCGGGCTCCCGGCTCCACTGGCAGTCTGCTTCTCCCTCTGACCTTCTCCCCTCTCATGCTCTCTCTCGCTCTCTCTCTCAAATGAATAAATAAAATCTTTTAAAAAAAGCCAAAAAACAAAACTGGGTTAAAACCACTGAAATTACTCATTTGGAGGACTTTTAAACAGGCTAAGAAACAAAGTATTTATTCAGGACACAATTGAGGCAATATGAAATGGGGCAACATTTCCCACATCTGTTTTCAAAATGCTCTCTCCATCACCAATGTTATTTTTTTTTAAACTGAAGAAAAATAAGTAGCTTAGTTTTAATTTTTTTCCTTTCTTTCCTTTTTTTTTTCTCTTAACTTTGATTTCAACAACTGTTCAGTATTTTCCTGTAAAATAATCAGCTAATCTCAGTGGAGTCCTAAAGATTTTCATGATTACTTCCTACCTCATTATAGAGGAGTATAAACATTGCACAATTCAGCAGTATTATTTATTTTGTCAGTTAACAACCTTATTGATATGGTGGAACATCTGAATTTCAGTATATTGTAATACTCTAAACCCAAGCAAACAAGAGAAGACCCTCTTTTGACTCCTCTGAGCTGTGTAACTCCTTTCAGAACCCATTGGAATCCTACCTCAGACCAAGGGAACCAGGGCTGGCCTGCATATTATATAGTGGTAAAGCTTAATTGCTTTCTCAATTTCAGTGCAAAAATTAATATGAGAGGTCCTGCTAGCCTTTCTTCTTGTACTCCAATCCTGCATGCCCCTTGAAGTTCATGGTCACTATCAGTCCCTTTTCTTCTCTGGGATACTGTTTCCCATCTTTAAAATGGGGGAGGGGGTGGTGGATAAGATTATATGTCTGAGACTTTCCTACTCTGACATTCTAAGATTCTGTTTCTCAACATAAAAGGAGTCAACTAGCAGAAATCTGTGGTGTTGGGATGCTGATGGATGAGTTTTGCTGGGGGAGTGGGTGTAAGAGAAGTACCATGGGATGTAGATGTGCTGTGATAGGTAGTCCCAGGTGATAAAGGGTGTTAGACTAGGCAGCAGAGATATGGAAGTGAGGAAAGGATGATTCTGGAGACACTGCTTTTGTTTCTGACCTTGAACAGGTTATTTTTGTCTTTCTGAACCTCAGTGACCTCATGGTAAAATGAAGTGGGGAAGGAGAGTTGATTATCTTTCAGGTATCTTTGAGCTGCAAAAGACCCCAAATCTGTGAGGTCCTGGAGGAATAGAGAATACTATAGAACAGATGTGCCTCACCCTGGAACCCAGGGTCACCTTTCTTCCTCCCCTCCTTTTCCCTCCCCTCCTCTCTCCTCTCCTCTCTTCTCCTCTCCTTCCCACCCTTTCTTTCCCCTCCCCTCCCCTCTTCCCTTTCCTTTCCTTTCCTTCCTCCCTCCCTCCCACCCTCTTTCTTTCTTTCTTTCTTTCTTTCTTTCTTTCTTTCTTTCTTTCTTTCTTTCTTTCTTTCTTTCTTTCTTTCTTAGTGTTCCATGATTCATTGTTTGTGTATGACACCCAATGCTCATTGCAATACATGCCCTCCTTAATACCCATCACCAGGCTAACCCATCCCACCACCCCCTCCCCTCTAAAAACCTCAGTTAGATTCCTGGAGTCCATAGTCTCTCATGGTTCATATCCCTCTCTGATTCCGCCCCCCTCAATTTTCCACTTCCTTCTAATGTCCTCCATGCTGTTCCTTATGTTCCACAAATAAGTGCAACATATGATAATTGTCTTTCTCTGCTTGACTTATTTCACTTAGAATAATCCCCTCCAGTTCCATCCATGTCAGTGCAAATGGTGGATATTCATCCTTTCTGATGGCTGAGTAATATTTCATTGTACATATGGACCACGTCTTTATCCATTCATCTTTTGAAAGGCATCTCGGCTCTTTCCACAGTTTGGTTATTATGGACATCACTGCTAAGAAAATTGGGGTGCATGTACCTCTTCTTTTCACTACATCTGTATCTTTGGGGTAAATACCCAGTAGTGCAAATGCCGGATCATAGGGTAGATCTATTTTTATTTTATTTTTTTTTAAAGATTTATTTATTTATTTATTAGAGACAGAGACTGAGAATGAGAGGGGAGAAGGTCAGAGAGAGAAGCAGACTTCCCGCAGAGCCGGGAGTCCGATATGGGACTCGATCCCGGGACTCCAGGATCATGACCTGAGCCAAAGGCAGTCGCTTAACCAACTGAGCCACCCAGGCGCCCAGGGTAGATCTATTTTTAAATTTTTGAGAAACCTCCACACTGTTTTCTAAAGTGGCTGTATCAGCTTGCATTCTCACCAACAGTGTAAGAGAGTTCCCCTTTTTCCACATCCTCTCCAACATTTGTTGTTTCCTGCCTTGTTAATTTTTGCCATTCTAATTGGTATAAGGTGGTATTTCAATGTGGTTTTGATTTGAATTTCCCTGATGGCTAATGATGTTGAATATTTTTTCATGTGTCTGTTAGTGATTCATATGTCTTTTTTGGAGAAGTGTCTGTTCATGTCTTCTACCCAACTTGATTATTTGCTTTTGGGTTGAAGGGTCACCTTTCTAGTGCTGACAAAGGTGACCTTGGTCAAAACTGTAGCTTTGGGGTCCTGGGGTCTTTCCCAAAGTGGTAGCATGACAAAGCTGCTGGTAGGGCAACCTCTGGGCTCAGAATGTCCCAGACAGAATGTCCCTGTCACTTACTACCTGTGTGACTTTGAGCAACTTTCTGAGTCTATCTGCCTCTCATTTTCATCATTTGTTAAATAGTCATAATAATAGGACTTCCCTCCTGGGTTGCTGGGGAGATTAAAACTAAATGAAATAATACAAAGAAAGTTTAACACAGTGCCCAGCATATGGTACATCTTTAATAAACAGCTATAACTATTCTTGTAGTTCTTATTATGCTTCCCTTGTCTCATCTGGAGGGAACTTGCAGACTTTTTTGATCAAACCTAAACTCAGCTCTACCAAAAAAAAACAATAATAACAAACTAGATTTGCAGAAACAGAAAAGTCTTTCTTCCCACTGGGTCTGTTCTGAAGTCCCACGAATGATAAACTCTTCCAGTTTCTTATGCTAGTCTTTAAATATTTTTTCTTTCTCCATCCCTGCAAACTCCACCTCTTTGCCCTGAACAAATCTCAATGCCAAATACAACAAAACCTTTTATTTTTCTTTCTTTTCATTTTTTGAAGAACAGCTTGAAGCTTGGTTGAAGCAGAAATATTACTCTGTTAGGGCTTAAAATTTGCAAGTGCAAATCTCTTCCACAGCCAGTTGCATGGGTCCTAAAAGATAAGGGTGTTAAGAGGCGCATTTCCATGTTGGAAATATCCTCAGATTAATTTGAGGGCACTTTTTAATAGCATACTATTTCTTCACTCTTGGGCCCATTATTGTTGCCCAACTTGCCAACTTGATGTCTTAAAATCAAACCCTTGATTAAAAAATGGAAGAAGGAATTAAATATTACTATATTACTTAGAAGTTGTCCCCAAATAAATAAGCATAGGAAGTACTTTTGGTTGCCTTTTTTGGAAGATGGAAAGTTTTCCAAGAAAGAAGGCAGGAGTAGAGGACTCATAGCCAGGCGGTCGCTCTGCAGTGCGTGTAGCCAGGTGTGGGCTGCTGAGATGGAGTAGGTGCCCCAGTCAGCAGCCTGGGGGAGCCGGCAATTCCAGAAGACTATACAAAATGCTCTCTGAAAACATGTCAGAATAGCCCTTCATGAATAATTGTGATGGACCCTATTTGATTTTCTGTGTTTCCAGCTGGCATCTGTGCATTCTCAGGAGTATATGTTGCTGTGCCCAAGAGGCACGTGAGGCTGCAGAATAAACATGGCGTGTTTTGTAGGACCAGTTAGTCTTACATCTCTTACAGATGAAAATTACCAGGATATAATTTAGAAGCTGTTTAGCCAATGTACAGCTAGAAACACAGGTTTTGTGGTTAGATAAAAATGCACCAAATCCTCTCTGAATCTCAATTTCACCATGTGTGGAATGGGGGTAAAAATACCTATTTCCTAGGGTGAGGATGGAGACTAAAAGTAATGAAGTCGAGCTCTAAGCACAATGCCTGATACCTGTAAGTGCTCAGTAAGTGGTGACTCTTTTAAGTTCTTGGTAGATGCAGAGTTAATTTGGTTGCAAGCAACAGCAGTTAACTCAAAAGGGAGGTTTATTGAAGAATGTAGCAGGTAATCTCAAGGCAACCAAAGATGGGAGATATAATTTAGCTGGTTTTATAGGGCTGACTTGGTAAGTCTAAAACCAGTGACTCCTTCATTATGCTTTTCTATGTATCTTTATTCCCACTTGTATCCATTTGGAATCCTTTGTCAGAAAAATTTTAGAAAGCTTGACTGAATGCATTCCTAATATTATGGATGCAAAAGAAGAAAAATGATGAACTGTTGGGCCAGAAGACCCTCAGATATCATCTGCTCCATGGATGGCCACAGCCATAGCACAGGAGTCCTTTCTTACCCCTCTTAAGTCCATAGCAGACATCACCGATCTGTCTTGACAATCTTTTTTTTTTTTTAAGATTTTATTTATTTATTTGAGAGAGAGAGGGAGAGAGACATCATGAGCAAAGGGGGAGGAGTAGAGGGAGAAGCAGACTCCCCATTGAGCAGGGAGCCCGATGTAGGACTTTATCCCAGGACCCTGGGATCATGATCTGAGCTGAAGGCAGATGCTTAACAGACTGAGCCACCCAGGCACCCTTGACAATATTTTATGCCAAGTTCAGAGTTGACCTCATAATCCTTCTCATAGCACTTCTGGACAGCCACTAGTGAATGAATGGAGAAAGCTCATGAAAGAAAATTGATCTGCCATTCTTTTTTTTTTTTCCCAAATATGTTTATTTTATTTTTTCAGTGTTACAAGATTGATTGTTCATGCAACACACCCAGTGCTCCATGCAATACATGCCCTTCTCAATACCCACCACCAGGCTCACCCAACCCCCCACCCCCTCCCCTCCAAAACCCTCAGTTTGTTGCTCAGAGTCCACAGTCTCTCCTGGTTCATTGCCCCCTCCAATTTCCCCCCATTCACCCTTCCCTTCCTTCTCACAACGCCCTCCATGATTTTCTTTATACTCCACATGTGAGACCATAAGATAATTGACTCTCTCCACTTACTTATTTCACTCCACATTATCTCTTCTAGTCCTGTCCATGTTGATACAAAATTTGGATATCCCTCTGCCCCTGCCCCCTGCTTGTGCTTTCTCTCTCTCAAATAATCTTTTTTAAGGTTTTTATTTATTTATTTGAGAGGAGAGGGGGAGGGGCAGAGGGAGAGAGAGAAACTCTAAGCAGACTCTGCACTGAGCAAGGAGCCTGACTTGGGGCTTGAGCTCACTACACTGAGATCATGACCTGAGCTGAAACGAAGAGTCAGATGTTTAACTGACTATGCCACCCAGGTGCTCCTGTTTTTCATTTTTTGGGTTTTATTTATTTATTTATTTATTTTAGCACCGTTTTTGCTATAAGAAGATACAACACCAAGAGGAATGCAGAGTTCCTTTGTTTTTGGTGGGCCACCTCAGAAAGAGGCACACATACCTCTCCTCTCTTTAAGTGCGACCTATAGGTTTTGTTAGCCTGTGATCTCTACTTCTAAGAGATTTTTCACTCTTGCATGTCTTCAGCAAGAGTCTGTTAATTGGCATTTTCAAAGATAATTTCTGCTCTATGGAGCAGATGATATCTGAGATTTCTGAGATGCTTTGCAGTAAGGCCCAGTTGAATTCTAATACTTAATAGCTGTTTAACTTCAAGCAGGTTACTTAACCACTCTGTGCCTCCATTTCTTCTTCTGTACAATGTGGATAAGATGAGCACAGATCTTACAGGGTTGTTCAAGAGCTCAGTGGGACAATATATAGAATACTCATAAAAATGTCCCTAAAAATGATAGCTATTAGATTTTTTATAATTAATTTATGACTAGAGTATTCTCTTGGCTCTCTAGGATTTTGTGATTTCCTATAACAACATGCTTCAATCTCATTTAAGGATTCCCATAAAGGAACAATGCTAAGTGTTTTTCATTTTTACCATGGGATTCTTCATTCCCGAAAGCTAGAGATGGCATTTTTTTTCTCCCCAAATTTATTTTAATTTTTCAGTGTTACAAGATTGATTGTTCATGCACCACACCCAGTGCTCCATGCAGTACGTGCCCCTCTCGATACCCACCACCAGGCTCACCCCCCCACCCCCTCCCCTCCAAAACCCTCAGTTTGTTGCTCAGAGTCCACAGTCTCTCCTGGTTCAACACCCCCTCCGATTCCCCCCATTCGCCCTTCCCTTCCTTCTCACGATGCCCTCCATGATTTTCTTTATACTCCACACGTAAATGAGACCATAAGATAATTGCCTCTCTCCGCTTGACTTATTTCACTCCGCATAATCTCTTCTAGTCCTGTCCATGTTGATACAAAAGTTGGATATTCATCCTTTCTGATGGAGGCATAATATTCCATTGTATAGATGTATCACATCTTCCTTATCCATTCATCTGTTGAAGGGCATTTTGGTTCTTTCCACAGTTGGGCTATTGTGGCCATTGCGGCTATGAACATTGGGGTACATGTGGCCCTTCTTTGTACTGCATCTGCTTCTTTGGGGTAAACACCAAGTAGTGCAATTGCAGGGTCGTAGGGTAGCTGTATATTTAATTTCCTGAGGAATCTCCATACTGTTTTCCAAAGTGGCTGCACCAACTTGCATCCCCACCAACAGTGGAGGAGTGTTCCCCTTTCTCCACATCCTCTCCAGCATTTGTTGTTTACTTTCTTATTGATTTTGGCCATTCTAACTGGCGTAAGGTGGTATCTCAGTGTGGTTTTGATTTGAATCTTAGAGATGGCATTTGAATAGGAAGAAAGGAATACGAAAACATGTCAGAGCTGGAGGGACACTTTGAGCCCAGACAGCTCAAGTTCAACTCCTCACTTGTACAGATGTAGAGATCCAAGCCCAGAGAGACTAAACAACTTGCCCAAAGTCACACGTTTATTTCAGAGGAAAATGAATGAAGTGGGTGAAAGTGAAGGGTTACCTGTGCTGGACAATCCGATGTCTTTTGTTTGTTTGTTTTATTTCCTATTGATTAGTTCAGGCCCTGGTGGGGAGACAGAGCAGAAGAGAAACTTGAATTCATACCCAGTGTCTGCCAAGAAGTAACTACACGACCTTTCAGCTATCTCTGAGCCTTGCTTCTCTCACTGGGAAAGAGAGGATAATTCATCCTCATTCATCACTTTAACATAGCTTCGTAAGGTTGTTGGTGAATGAAAGGAGGTCATACACATGAGATGGCTCAGGACAGGGCCTTATCCAGAGTCAATGCTCAGAAAGCATGAGCGATGATGACGATGACATTGATAGCATCCAGAAAATTAGATCTGAGTGGCTCAAAAGAACCCCAGGCAGTGGAGGTTGAGGAAGTCTCCTTTGTTAGCCCCTCTCATTTTGCCCTATGGTGTGATGTTCATCGGGCGTATGTCTGGCAGAGGACACTGTGCATGTCTTCTGTGTGACATGTGACCTCCTCTGCAGCTGGGGTGGAAGAAAGAGAGAAGACTAGAGACAGGGCTGGGTGGCCAAACTTCTGACTCTGTAAAACTTCAGCCAGGCGGCCTACCATGCAGTGGAGCACTGGTAGGATGAGATGGGATGGAGGAGGAGATAGTACTGGGTTAAGGGAGTGTTAAAAATCCAGGGTTTAAATCCTGGGTTCAATCCACTTGGCTTTCAGTAGGGCTGGTGTGTCTCTCCTTTGAGTTTTTTTTGTTTCCTGGTCGGTGAAAAGGATGTTCCTGTGATTCATTTGTGGACTGCTGCCTGGGCCTCTGCTCTGTGCTGGGCCCTGGACTAGGTGTACAGACCCAGCAGACACCCTGATTCTCCCTTGGCATCTGGAACAACAGTCTCTTTTGTGCCTACCACCTGAGGACGCTGTGAAGACCAGATGCTCTCAGAAATAGAAGGGATTAGCAATTTAAATCATACTTACAAATTTAATTACAAATTCAAATTGTGTTCTAAAAGGAACAACAACTACAACAATAACAATAAAAAGATTATTCTGGCGTATCTCACAAATCCTTATTAGATAGATGAGAGGATGTGAAAGGACCAAGGGCTGAATGTGTGAAAAGTACTTAAGAACAACTCTAACAAGCCTTGTTTTCCAGAAGAATCAAGATGGCGCCCTGGTGGGGAGAGAAGCAGTGAGGTAGGAAAGAGGTTACAGATGCAGTTAGAGGAAGTGGCAAGATGTCCAAGATAAATTCCACCTTCCTTACCTGCTTGTTCGAGGCCATGTCAGCCCTCGTGAAGTACATATTATTTTCCAATTTCACAACCCATCATTCTTCCCTTTTTCTTTTCTTTTCTGACTTTCGATTCTTCTGTGTTCAGTAAAACCCTTCTGGCACTTGCTCTCGTGGGAACACTGGCTGTTAGTCAAACCCTTCATCCCTTCAGGGAAACAAAAGCAAATCAATATATGATATTAAACAACCTGGAAGACCCTAGTGATTTAACCCTTCCCATAAATGTCAGCCAGCCCTGCAGCTGTGGATGGTCTTACTCTTCACATCTGTCATTTCCCCTCTTCACTCAGCTGTCCCTTGATGTCTCCCTTGGAGTGGCTTGGAAAAAATAAGCTTGGAAGAAATACTAAAAGGTAGAGTGATCCCTGTGACTGAAGATAATAAAAGGGAGGCTTGGTGACCTTCCTGTGTGAGATAGTGTGTCATTCAGGATTTTTTGCATTGTAAGTGACAGAAAACGCATCTCAAGTAACTAAAAAAGAAAATTTAAAGGTTTAGGGCATTTAAAGTTCAGGAATAGGGATGACTTCAGGGACAGTCTGATATTGGTGCTTAAATAATGTCATGGGGAACCAACTTATTTCTTTTCATCTCTTGGCTCCATTTTCTATTGCATAAGCTTGCATTCAGGCTTCAAGATGGGAGCAGATAATTAAGACCTACCATATTCTTGGCCTTATACCCAGCAGGGAAGAGCACATATCTCCTTGTCAGCATTCCCAGCAAAAGGTAGTTTCTTTGATTTGCTCTGCTTGGAACCCATCACTGTGTGGAGGGGAAATAAGATGGTCTCATTGGCTTGGGGTATGGGTTCTATGATCTGCACATGGGGTTAGGGGTAGAACGCTCTCCAAAGCCTATTGGCAGAGAGTGCTGGAGAATATGGTTTTCAGAGGGAAAACCAGGGTAGAGCTCCCAGGAAAATGGGGGAACTGATGGAGGACACAGAAGTTACGGATGACAGTGACCTGTTCTATTGCTTTCTAGGGCCTCTGTTCAGGCAGACTACCTAGTGACAGTCAGGTTATGTTGTGTATATGAGTCAGGATTGTAAACCCCCCTATTGGTGATATTTGTCATTTATAAAATCCAGAACACTGTTCTCTTAGAACCTAGTGATCAAGTGGAGGCCCAGAGAAGGGGAAAGTGTTGTCCAAGCTCACTCAGTGTGTGGATGGCAGAGCTGGAGTGAGGTCGCAGCCTCCTGGGCTCTTCCCATGCCTTTGTTACCCCATCTCCCCAGACTGCTTCTGGCAGAGCTGTTTGCCTGGTTGAGTCAAGTCCTGCCTTAGAGGGGCAGATCCTTTGTAGAGTGGGTGATTAATGATAACACTGGATCCACAGCGAGGGTGTGGCAAGCATTGGATTGATCACCTATGTGACATAGCCCTTTTATGCCTTGTCACTGCAGTATCCCCCAAAAATGATGGCCTGCAGAGCACAATTTCAGATGCTCTACCTTCTCTTGGAGGTACAGAATGTGGCAACCACTGATTCTCTGGTACTTAGTAAGTACTCAGTGAATATTTGTAGAATGATTGAATATCATTTGAGCAGAGGCTCAGCAGAACCCAAGGAGAATCATTCCCATTACAAGGTTACTTCTTTAGGTCTTGAAAACCCTTCCTATTTTGCATTTTATTTTATTTTTTGTTTTTTTAAGATTTTATTTTATTTTTTAAATTAAATTCAATTAGCCAACATATAGAACATCATTAATTTTAGATGTTGTGTTCAATAATTCACCAGTTGCATATAACACCCAGTGCTCATCATATCACATGCCCTCCTTAATGCCCATCACCCCGTTACCCCCTCCCCTTTCCCCCCTCTCCTTCCACAACCCTCAGTTTGTTTCCTGGAGTCAAGAGCCTCTCATGATTTGTTTCCCTCTTTGATTTCTTCCCATCCAGTTTTCCCTCCCTTCCCCTATGATACTCTGCACTATTTCTTATATTCCACATATGAGTGAAACCATATAATTGTCTTTCTCTGTTTGCATTTTAAACTCTAAAGAAATAGCATCTTTTGATTGAAAGAAAGGAAGGAACTCAGATTAGGGTCTTGAGGGTGAGGGCAGTGGAGAAATGACTAAGTAGAGGATTCTGAATGCCAAAAGGCTGGGTATGGTGTGGAAATTGGGTTTCTGCTCAATTAAAAAAATTGCAAAATCTTTCAAGCATCCAAAATGAACTGACAGTATAATGAACATCCATATATTATACGTGCTGCCGAAGCGAGCACAATGAACATCCATATATTTACCACCAAGTTTTGGAAATAAATATTTCAAATAAATTGTAAGTTTCTTATGTTGTCCTTTTCTCATTCTCTGCCATTCCCAGAGCAAATCATGATCATGACTAGAGTTTAATAATTCCATAATGCTTTTTATGTCCTCTGAATATAGGTATGTATGTATAAGCAATATGTAGGGGTTTACTTATTGAATAGCTTTATAGGAATAGACCATATAGTATGTGTCATTCTGCAGTGTGCCTTTTCCCTTTCATATCGTTTTGATGTTTATCCATATTAAAATATGTAGTTCTAGTTGATTCACTTTAAATGCTGTATAGTAATCCCTTGAATGACAATAAAATGCATTCTACTTTTTCATTCTCCCATTGTTGGATGTTTAAGTTGCTTCTATGTGTTTGCTATAACCAACACTCTGTGATGAACCTCTGTGTAAATATCTCCTTGTTACATGTGCATGAGTTTTTCTGGGGCAGATGCTTAGGAATAAGATTTCTGGGACATAGTATAGTCAAATCTCCAGCATTATTAAATATTGATACAAGTCTCCAAAGGCTTAGTACCAATTTGCATCCTACATCCCCTCCCCCAAGCAGTGTGAGACAACTTAGTCCTGAATGATGCTGACCAGTCCCATGAAACACTAGTCAGTCCCATTTTTATGCCATGGCAAAGACCTGCACACTAATGCAAAGACCAACTGTCCTCCTGACATGGATGGTCTAAGAGAAAGGGAGGTGAAAGGAATAGTCTTTGGGAATTTTTAATTGAGTTAGACACAAATATATATTTTTGGGGAGCCAGTATAACATAGACTTTGAAATTTGATAAATTTGAATCCCGGCACTGCCATTTACTAGTTGTGTGTCTTTACGTACATACATAGTTGGTCTCTCTTGTCTCAGTTTTTCCCTCTGTCAAATGGAGATGGTAATAGTACTGACTTCATGGGTTATTTGAAGGATTGATGAACTAATACTTGTAACACTTAAAATTGTGTGTGGATTGGTCCATAGTAAATGGTCAATACATGATAGCTGTTAGCATCATTACTGGTCATATTGCTTAGTCATTGTTTTTTTCATCCTTGAAGACCCTTTTCTCAACCAGGAAGCTCACATTTTATTAATAGTATTATATTTTATATTTTTAGAGAGGGAGAGAGATCAATCAGGGGGAGGGGCAAAGGGAGAGGAAGAAAGAGAATCCTAAGGCTTCACATCCAGCATGGAGCCCAATGCGGGGCTTGATCTCAAGATCCTGAGATCATGACCCGAGTTGAAATCAAGACTTGAATGCTTAACTGATGAGCCACCCAGGTGCCCCAGGTAGCTCACATTTTAAAACAAACAGAACAATAAATATGCTGAACAAAGTAAATGAATTCAGCAACATTTAATTCTTTATTTCATTTTTAGCTATCAAAGTCTTCTATGACTGCTAACCAGCTTCTTACTAGTAGAATGAAACTGTGTTGACACACCCAGTCATATAATTACAGCCCCAAACAAGGAAACTTGATTTTCAGTTAGCAGTGTGGCCCTATTACATCTAAGTGTGTAGTTTCCCCCAGATTTTTAGAGGTATTGTGTCTTAACCAGTGATTACCCACGATGACTTCTAGGTTATGGCCCTTGATCTAGTCCTACCTCTGTGTTTCATTGATGGTAAAACAGAGGCCCAAAGAACAGAAACAAACATATGATTGTTCCTTCATGGGGACATGGTCACTAACTTAGTGGCCAACCCTTATCTTTGTTTATTCATAGGACTAATGGGAAGAGAATATCTGTTTATCTATTGCTACGTTAAAAAACCTCCCCAACGTTCAGTGGCTTAAAACAGCAATTTGTCCTCTCGTGTTTTTTTTGTTTTTGTTTTTAGATTTTTTTTTTTATTATTTTAAAAAGATTTTTATTTATTTATTTATTAGGAAAGAGAGAGAGTGAGAGAGAGAAGGTCAGAGTGAGAAGCGGACTCCCCATGGAGCTGGGAGCCCGATGTGGGACTGGATCCCGGGACTCCGGGATCATGACCTGAGCCGAAGGCAGTCGCTCAACCAACTGCGCCACTCAGGGGCCCTAGATTTTTTTTTTGAAGATTTTTATTTGTTTATTTTACAGAGAGAGACACAGCGATAGAGGGAACCCAAGCAGGGAGAGCAGCAGAAGGAGAGGGAGAAGCAGGCTTCCCGAAGAGCAGGGAGCCCAATGTGGGACTCCATCCCAGGTCCTTGGGATCATGACCTGAGTCGAAGGCAGACGCTCAACGACTTAGCCACTCAGGCGCCCTGTCCTCTCGTGTTTTTGTTGAAGGGGCTCAGCTGGGTGGTTCTCACACGGGGTGCTCCTCTAGTTGAGGTCAGATGGTGGCTGGGACTGCAGGCTTCAGGATGCTTGAGTGGACTGGAGAACCAAGAGGACTCCCTTGCATGGCTGGTGGTTTGGGCTGGCTGTCAACCAGAGTTCTGCACATGGTCTCTCTGTGGGGCTTGGATGCCTCACAGCATGGTGGTGAGGTTCTGAGAGGGATCGTCTCAAGAGTGGGTGTTGTAAGAGGAAGGAAGCAGAAGCTACCAGGCCAGTTAGGATTGGGCCCACTTCACTTCTGCCATATTCTTTTAGTCTAGGAGATCAAGTAGGTTCTATTTCTTGTTGAGGGGGTGCCAAAGTCATATTGCAAAACAGAGTGTGGGATGAGGAACGTTACAGTTATCTTTGGAAAGGGGTAAAAACTCTACCATGGTAATTTTCCCCTTCCTCCCAAGATTTGCAAACATCTGTGCTCACATGCTGAGGGAAGTAAATGAAACTGTGGCCTTTCCTCTTGGGCTCTGCCAGTTTTAGGGGCAGGAAGGAGAGGCAACTTAATCCCATTTGAAAGAATCATGGACAGGGTGAAAAACTCTCCACTCCCTGGCAAAGCAGAAATATTAAATATTTCTTAAAAAATACTTTACTGGAGCAACCACATGCATACTAATAAGAATGGAATCATTTTTTTAACTTGTTTTTGGGAAACGTTCATAATAAAACATCCTGTACTTGAATTATTAAAAACAATGTTGAGTAAAGAATTGCTTAATTTAGTAAATAATTTTAAAGCAAGCCATTATTTTCCCCAAACTTGAATTTGCTGAAAGCACTCCAAGAATTTTATTACCAGCATGACTGCATAATGTAATTGTGTAATTAGTAATACATCTGACACTGTTGGAGAGATTTAGTTTTACTTAGGGCAAGAACAAAATGTAGTACTTTATTATTTTTTAAGACTGCATGAGGGACACTGCCCTGTTTTGCTGGTTGAGTTTTTTTCTTTTTTAAAAATTCGTTGTATGGCTGAAGTCAAGAGAAAGAACTAACATTTATTTTATATATATATTTATTTATTTAGAGAAAGAAAGAAAGAGCAAGTGAGTGAAGGGGGAGCGGCAGAGGGAGAGAGGGAGAGAGAGAATCCTTATGCAGGTTTCATGCCCAGTGCCTGATGTGGGGCTTAACCTCACAACCTTGAGATCATGACCTGGGTTGAAATCAAGAGTCAGGTGCTTAACCAACTGAGCCACCCAGGCACTGCCCTCCAGCATTATTGATATTGGGTCTGTGGATAGAACATCCACAGTGGTATAAAATTGAGATTACGTTACCTGGGTTTGAATCTGTGCTGCCTCTTGCTACTTGTGTTTTTCTTGAGCATGTTACATAACCAAAATTTCATTTTTATTATCTATAAAATGGTAATGAGAATATTTCACAAGGTCACTTTGATTGTTAAATGGCATAATGTACGTAGAAGGCCTAGGGTGGGTAGTAGGTTGGGTTCGTTCATCTCTCCTACTGATTCTATTTGAGTGCTTGATTTTGCAAGTGCTTGGCTTGGATGGTCAGTGTAAGAGCCAGTTTAGGTGTGTTTGTTGCACTCAGGCTCTGTTTGGAGAGTGAGCGGGCTGCTAATTTTTTCACACAGATTCACCAACAGAAGTGTCTGTTCAAGGAACCTACAACCTACATGCTTAGAATGCCTGGAATTCAGTTATAAACACACCTTACACTGATGAACTTTTCTTACATTATTTGTTTTGGAGGGACAAACCTGGTTTAGGGAGAGGAGTTAGGGGACTATTGCTGTGTGCTTGCTTCGGCAGCACATATACTAAAAAATAGGAAACTATTGCTGTAATCTGAAGGGTTGGTGACTTCAGCATGACTGATGAAGTTGTGTTTGGTCAGAGTCTTGGATTACAGTCGCAGTGTGGAAGGAAGAATGCTAAAATGACCCCCTTTGACACTACTTTTGTGTCATCTCCTTCCCTTGAGTATGGATGAA
This sequence comes from Nasua narica, assembly GCA_028533885.1. Classification (NCBI taxonomy): domain Eukaryota; kingdom Metazoa; phylum Chordata; class Mammalia; order Carnivora; family Procyonidae; genus Nasua; species Nasua narica. The sequence goes on from CM052809.1 coordinate 98,351,597, forward strand.
ATCTGTGACTATGACTGGCCATCTCACTCATGACTGTGTTATGTTATCTTGCAAAGGGACTTTGCAGATGTGATTAAGGTTGCCTATCAGTTGATTTTGAGTTAATCCAAAGAATGGGCCTCACTTAACCACACGACTCCTTTCAATCTAGGTCTAGAAGTTAGAGATGGAGTAAGATACTCAAACATGAGGAAGATTCGATGTGAAGAAGCCCCCATTGCTGTCTTCAGAGGTGGAGGGGGCCACGTAGTGGGGACAGGGGACTGCCTCCAGGAGGAGAAAGTCACCCCTAGCCAACTACAGTAAGAAATGAGGACCTTGGTCCAACAGCTGTAAGAAACTGCTTTTTTTCCCTACAACCACGTGAGCCTGAAAGAGGAGCCAGAGCTGTGGAAAGGATGGCAGCCCAGCCAACACCTCAGGCTCAGTCCAGTGAAACATGAGCAGAGAGCTCACCACTATGTGCCCATACTTTTCACCTATGGAAACCAAGAGATAATGCATTGGTGTTGTTTGAAGCCACTAAGTTAGTGGTAATCTGCTCTGCATACTCTAATATGCCCAGTAACTCTCACTGTGAGATTTCAAGTTGAATCATTTTCTTTTCATAGTTGTCCATTTTCTTGCTTCGAAGTAAGAGTATTTTCTAGTATAAATCACTGGTTATACTAATTGTGCGTCAGAATCACTTAGATTATGAGGACTAGCTCAAAATGTAGATTTCAGACCTTTCTCTAGATATTCTGAATCAGATGATCTGGGGGTAAGGCTAGGAGCTGCATTGTGAACAGGTTTTCCAGATGATTCTGATGTTTTAGGTCCTGGACCACACAGACACTGACACTGGCAGGTAAAAGTGACCAGGGAGTCCTTTTTTGTTATAGTAAGCATCGTAGTCATGTAGACACAGGGCTCACTGGGCATAAGGCACTTTGTGGGTCTTCTGTGGAAGAGGGCTCTTGTGTGAGCCTTGCAATTACCTGACATTACCTGTAAGGTGGGCCCAATTATTAGCCGAATTTCAATGCAGCTTGAGGAGGCGGGGCCAAAGTGACAGTACGGAAGAGGTAGAACTGGAATTTGAATCTAGTCTCTGTCATTTCCAGCTGGGGCCTTAGCCACCGAATATATTGTCTGCCTTGAAACCATGTCTATTCCATATCTGCAGCGCCAAACGCACATCTTTGGTAGAAGAATAAGAAACGTATTTTGGTGGGTGAATTCTTCTCCACCCAGTGCAGGGTGGTTTTTGTGACAATGGATGGGGGGAAGGAAGCTGGTGAGGGCCTTTTCCAAGGCAGGGCTCCTTGACTACCCACAAGCTGTTCCTGCAGCTTTTTGCCTCCTTTGTTTTCTATTCAAATGCTAAAGCTGCTGAGGTTCAGCCTGCACTAGGCTTTGTTGATCCGGTCTTAGCTGAGGTCAGGTGAGGCCCTGGGGGAATTGAGTAGATAGCTAGATGATTAGCTCTGGATTTACCGCAGCTGCACCTTCACCTGGAGGACCTAACAGCAGCCACGCCCAGCCTGTGGGACGCGTTCCCGTGGCTGGAGCTTATTAATCCAGGGCGGAGCACTGAGAGTCAGGAGTTTGGAAAGGAAAGACCTCTCCCCTGCAGGTCCCTGGAGTTCCCATAATGGCAGCACTCTGGTAAGAAGCCCTCACCCCCTCCTTGTTGCCCAGGCCCCTGGAGCCAAACTGCCTCCTGCCCTTCTTGATACTCCAGTATCTTTCCAGTATGTTCCTGCCGTGATTTAAGACAGTGAAACTCAGACTTCATTCCCGGTCATCAAAAGAACCTCTGCTAATGGAGTAGAGACTTTGAGAGCTAGAAGATGGCTGGAATGTCATCTATCTCCCTGTGCAGCCTTGCTGAGCTTGGTAGAGCTCTCTCTGCCCTGCAAGGATCCTCCCGGGCGCCCTTCAGACCGGCCCATTTCTCTAGACTCCCTCGTGCCTCCCCCGCCATCTGTGGAAACCCTGTCCCCACACCCCTCCCAGACTGACTCAGCTTTTAAGGTGCTATGCAAACCCCGTCTCCTCCACGGGGCTTAAGATTGTTGCGCCGTAAATATTTAAAATATCTTTCCTTTTCTACTCTACCCTTTGATAGTCTTTCTTCCACTGGTTATAAAACAAGGATGTTTTTGGATTAAGATAAATCTCCTTTCTGTATGAACCGTGGCAAATTCCAACTTTGTGGCATCAGAATAATAGCCAATGTGTCTATTAGAAGCCAGGCTTACTCATATGTAAGTGCTTCATGAAGTTTGACTTGTTTTATCTCAAAAAATTCATTGAGGTGTAGTTATTATCACTTCTTGTTTTATAGATGAAGAAATTAAGGGTTCAAGAGGTTCCAAACAAATGAGGTTATATTTCAGACTTGTCTTGTGTCCAAATAGTAACAGCAGGACCAAACGGTGAGGCATTTCTAATTGCCCTTTGTATCGCCATCCCTGTGTCATTTATTTTCCATATCAAGAAAAAAAACTGGTGAGAAAAAAAACGCCGGTGAGAGTTCCAGGTAATGTGAATGCTACAAGAACACTGGGCATTAAGGGAGGGAAGATGTCGGGTTGAGGTGGAGAACGAGGGAAGACTCTGGAGAAGTGGCCCCTGGGAGGTGTGGTAGGTTGTCAAAGAAAGCTGCAATAATCTTTCTAACCCATATGATTTTCTGAACCTTAATAATCTCACATCAGGAGGTTGAGCCCAGATCCCCTCCCCTTGAACCTGACTGGGTCTTTGTGACAGCCTGAACAAACCACAGAGGTCGTGATGCTATGTGATCTCTGTGGCTCAGTCATAAAAATGTCATGCCACCATGTCTCTTGGGTTGCTCATTCCCATGACTTGGTCACCATGCTGCCAGGAAGCCCATTCACCTCATGGAGACAAGCTGAGCCCCTCAGCCCTGGCTGAGCCCCCTGCCACAGGCGGGCATCTGCTTTCTGGTGCGAATGAGTCGTCTTGACAGCAATCCTTTAGTCCCCACCTGAGCTGTTCCAGCTGCTGTCCCATGAAGTAGGGTGAGCCATTCCCCTGGGTCCTGTTGAAATTATAGATTCACGAACAAAAGGAATAGCCGTTGTTGTTTTAGACCATTAAGTTTTGGAGTGGTTTGTTAAACAGCAATAGATAAATACGAAGGAGGCTTTGAAAGGTGGACATGTTTCCGGACAAGGTTAGGAGGGCCGTGTGCTGCTGGCGGTGGCAGTGGTCGGGGTAAAAATAAGTAACAGGTGCATTAGTCAAGTTTCATTGTATTTTTCTGTGCTAGGCGCATGCTAAGTGGCCCACACTTTATCTCGTTGAATTCTAATGATAATTCACTGAGGTGGATACTGTTACCTCATTTTATAGATGAGGAATCTGAGGACTGGAGAATTTGAGTGTGAGGTCACACTCAATAGTTTCTAAGGGCTGCTCTCTGCCCCTCCTCCCAAATTCCCTTTGCCCAGGTTCTAATCTTTCCTTCCTCCCTGCCTTTCCTTCCTTTTCTTTCTACCTGCTCTATCAGAAGGGTCATTCCCTCTTCTAGGCCGGGCTTATCTAGGAAAATGATGCCTTTAACCAGATTCGTACAGGAGTGGGAATGACTGGTAGGTAGATTGGTGCACTCTTTACCAATCTGCTTACAAAATGGATGCCCATTAATCAGGATGAAGAGCTCTTCTGGAGAGCCTTCCTCCAGAGCACTCTGGAGGCAGAGGAACTTGTTCTAGCACTTGTGCAGATAATTTTGTGTCCCAGATGAAGGGCTGACATGGTCCAGACAGCTTGCGGTTGTTTCCCTTTCTGGCAGTTGGGAAAACAGGCTGAATGGTGTCCTTCCCTCTAAGCTGCGCCCCATCCTGGGTGGCAAGGTAGTTGTGCCATCACCCCTACCTCACCCATGAGGAAACGACAGCTCGGAGACATTCATAGCTCGCCCAAGATCCCACGGAAGAACCAAGACTTGAATGTGGGTCTTCTAATGTCAAAAGCTGGGGCCAGCCTGCCCCGTGACTCTTGCTGTGCCTCCCCCATCACATACTGCAGGGACAGTTTAGGGAGGTGAATAATAAAAGATAGCAGCTGGCCGGAAGAGAGCAGTGATCTGAGCACTGAGCACCTAGGGGGAATCCCAGACAGTGGAGAGAAGAAAGCAAATGTGAAAAACCCAGGCGTAGAAAAAAAAAAAAAAAAGAGGGAAAAGAAATAAAGCCATTTGGAAGTGCTCATTGACTTGATGCAGTGGATAATTTAATAAGCCGTCTGTTCGGATCCGTCTCGCTTCCCTGCTCTCAGCAGGGTGCCGTATGGCGGCTCCTACTCAGTAATTATAAAGAATGATCTTTCCCCCGTCTGGGATCTTATGGTGTGATTTGGGGAGCTCAGCTGCTAAGCTGTTTTTTGGGGGGAGGCAGAGTTTGGAGCAAGCATGAGCATGTCGCAGTGTGTGTTGCAGGGGTAAGGGACAGAGTCTGGGATTGGACTTTAGCATCTCTTTGCCCTTGTAGCAACCTGATTTCTGCTACTTCCTGAGACCTGGATGCCGGGGTGACCTTCCTGCCTTCTTCCTGATCCAATCTTATCCAGCCTGTGGCCTCGGGATTCAGCTTCCTGCTAAATGTCAATACATTCATTAGACAAATGAATTCTTCCTTAGTGATTACGGTTCCTGCTCAGTTAAGAACGTTCATTCCCTCACTAAATAATTACTGAAAATCTGTGAGTGTCAGGCACTGTATGAGAACATCCAAGCTCTCGCTGAATCTGGGTTTTAGTGGAGAAGGTTGGTAGGAAGCCAAAAAAAAAAAAAAAATGGATTTCAGAGACTGGTCAGTGGCAAGAGTACTATGGGGTCACGTTTTGTTTGGGTGAGCAGGATGGGTGGGGTGAGTTCTGAGAAGGTGACTGGGAGGGGAGACATAGATTATGAGAAGGGGCCGGTCGTGGTGAGGGCTGGGGGCCCATCCTCCAGGCAGAGAGAGCTGTGAATGCAGAGGCTCTAAGGTGAGGAACCGGCTTGGCACGTTGATGGAGCCGCAGAAGGTCACCGAGGGCAGCGGTCAAGACGAGGCCGAGAGTGGCAGAAGCCAGATACTTGAGGACCTAAAGGCCAGAGCAACCAGCTGGGTGATACGATCTGATTTATAGTTTTACCTAGTCTTTGAACCCTGCAATTGGAGCGTGCTTTAGAACTCCGAGGTGACTTTGCCAAGGCTCAGGGCTGGTTAGTGACAGAACCGGGACAAATGCTGCTCCGATTTAAACAGTGTCCATTGTCCTTGTGATTTTTCAGCCCTTCTGCAGGCACTTCCAGAGCTGAATGTCTGAGAAATATTGGGGGAATATGTTGAATCAGGCGCTCTTCTTTTTTTTTTAAGTGGAGCCACAATTGACATAAAACGTTGTATAAGTGTAAGGTGTTGGTTTGATATATTTATATATGGCAATATAATTGTCATAATAGCTTCAGCTAATACCTCTATCATGTCATATAATTATTTCTTTTTTGTGGTAGACTTCTAAGGTCTAGTCTCCTAGCAACTTTGAAGTATATAATACAATATTGTTAAGTACAGACACTATGCTGTATGTTGGATCCCGAGAACGGACTCATCTTCTAACTGCAAGTTTGTAGGCGTTGGTCAATCTCCCCAATTCACCCACCCCCAGCCCCTGGTATCCACAATTCTACTCGGCTGCAGCTTTTTAAGATCCTACTTACAAGTAATACAATACAGTATTTGTCTTTCTTTGTCTGACTTCTTTCACTTAGCATAATGCCATCAAGGTCTCTCCGTGTTGTTGTGAAGAGTAGGATTTCTTTATTTTTCATGGCTGAATTATACTCTATTGTGTGGATACCATTTCTTTTTTATCTATTCACGTGTTGACGGACACTGAGGTTGCTTTCATAGGGTGGCAGCTATAGTGAATAATGAGGCACCGAACGTGGGAGTGCAGGGACCTTTTGAGATCCTGTTTTCATTTCCTTCAGATATACACCCAGAAGTGGGATTGCTGAATTGTATGGTAATTCCGTTTTTAAAATTTTGAGAAAAATCCGCACTCTTTTCTAGAGTGGCTACATTTTACCTTCCTACCAGCAAGCAGTGCGCAAGGGTTACAGTTTCTCCACATCCTCACCAACATTTGCTTTTTTTTTTTTTTTTAAATAAGAGCCATCTAAACAGGTGTAAGGTGACATCTCACAGCGGTTTTGATTTGCATTTCCCTGATGATGAGTAATGTTGAGACTTTATTCTATTTATATGGTGTGTTACATTGATTGACTTTGAGATGCTAAACTAACCTTGGATTATTCTAGGGATAAATCCCACTTGGTTATGGTGAATACTACTTTTTATATGCCACTGGATATGGTTTGCTGGTATTTTGCTGAGGATTTTAACATCTACATTCATAAGGGCTAATAGCCTCTAGTTTTCCTTTGATGTCTTTGCCTGATTTGACCTCAGGGACCTTATAAAATGAGTTAGGAGGTATGCTCTCCTCTTCTGTTTTGGAAGATTGTGCAGAATTGGTATTAATTAATTCTTTAAATGTTTTTTTAGAATTCACTGGTCAAGCTATCTGTGTCTTGGCTTTTTTAAAATTTTATTCTTTTTCTTTTTTAAAAAGATTTATTTATTTATTTTTTTGAGAGAGAGAGAGAGCACGAGAGGGGAGAAGGTCAGAGGGAGAAGCAGACTCCCCACAGAGCCGGGAGTCCGACGCGGGACTCGATCCTGGGACTCCGGGATCATGACCTGAGCCGAAGGCAGTCGCCCAACCAACCGAGCCACCCAGGCACCCAAATTTTATTTTAAATTAAAAAAAAATTTTTTTTAATGTAGAAAGAGATGAGTCAGGGAAGGGGTGGAGGGTGAAGGAGAGAAGCATACTCTGCTGAGCATGGAGCCTGACATGGGGCTCTATTTCATGACCTTGAAATCATGACCTGAGTCAAAACCAAGAGTCGGATGCTTAACTGACTGAGCCACCCAAGTGCCCCTCTATCTTGGCTTTGTTGTTGTTGAAAGTTCAAAAACTAATTCAAGCTCTTTGCTTATTATGGTTCTATTCAGATTATCTGTCATTTTGGTCAGTTTAAACGATTTTTGTCTTTCTAGAACTTTGTCCATTGCATTAAAGTTATCTAATTTGTTGGCACATAGTTTTCGTAGTATTTCCTTATTATTCTGTTTATTTCTGTAAAGTTGGTAATAATATCATCTCTTTCATTCTTGATTTAAGTAACTTGAGTCTCTTCTCTTTTTCTTCTTAGCCAGTCTAGCCAAAGATTTGCCAACTTTGTTGATACTTTCCAAGAACCAACTTTGGTTCCGTTAATTTTACCTTGTTTTTCTATTCTCTATTTCATTTACTTCAGCTCTGATACTTATCTTTTCCATCTCTCTGCTTGCTTTGGGTTTGGTTTTCTCTTTTTCTATTTAAGGTGGAAATTTAGGTGTGGATTTGGGATCTTTCTTCTTTTTCAACATATACCCTCTTGGTAGATTAGAAAAGCTTGGCTCAGAAGCATTCAATGACTTCCTAAGGCCACATAGCTGGTAGGCGGTGATGCCAGGATTTCAACTTGGGTAACCCTTTAGATTTTCATCTAGCTCTTCCCTGTGACCCAGATTCTTCTTTGGATGACTTCATTACTTCCCTCAAGGCTTCTTCCAAGTCCTCCTGCTCTGGGAGGCCTACCCTGGCCAGCCTCCCTCTGCTTCCCGTATTCTTAGCTTTCCCTTAGCCTGCTCTGCTGCTTTTCCCCATCACTGTTTCAATTTTGAAACATACCACATTCTTATTATATTTATTGCCTATCATCTCTTACAGGAAGTCTGGTTCCAGGAAGGAAGTAATCCTGGGCCTGTTGATTTTTCCTTGCTGGGTCCCAAGATTTTGAAAGACTGCCTGGCTTGCATGAGGCTCTCAGTGAATGTTTGTTGCATCTGACCCCAGAGCCCCAGCTCTAAACTCTAAGTTAGTAGCTCTCACCTGACTTTCTCTGAAGCCCAGGTTCCTAATGGGTTTTCTAAAGCATGAGGTCCTACCCCCGCCCTACCCCCGGTACCACGTTTGTCTCATCCTGGGTGATACAGGGTTTATTCCCACATGGCTGGGACTGGCCCTCCAGGAAGCTGTGGCATCTGTCTATGCCTCCCCATAGCTGTCCCCGTCTCCTGTCGGCAGCTGGCAGTGACAGTAAGTTCGTTGGTGCGGCAACATTGGAACAAGGGCAGGGGCTGACTGTCTTCTGGGGGCTTTTCCCTGCAGGCAGCTGTCGGCAGCTTTTTCCTGCAGGAAGTAGAACTGCCAAAGGCAGAGAGAGTGGTGTGTATAAGTGCACGTATGTACACATTGCGTGTGTGCAAACAGAGCAGCTGTATGTGCAAAGACTCTGAGGTGGGGACTGCCTTAGGGGCCTGGGGAGCAGAAAGAGGTCATTCTGGATGGAGCAGAGGGGACTGAGATGAAGCAGGTGGGGGCGGCAGGGAAAGTCCCTGTGTCCATGAGCTCCACGACCAGGGAGTGCTAGATGGAGCCTGGCTATCCCTGACCCTTAAAACTGCTCTCCCCACCCCTCACCCACCGCCTTTGCCTTCTTGGGGCCTCCCTCCCCTGGGGCTCTGATGCTTCTGCCATGGCCAAATCAGTCTCCCATGACAGATGTGATGTCCAGTCTGCAAAGCCATTCAGGCACACCCTTTCACTTTACAGAAGGTTTAGGCCCAGAGAGGTAGGGGGACTTGTACAAAATCACATAGGAAGTTGGTGGCCGATTCATAATTCTTGGACCAGAGCTCTTTCTACTATTGGAAGTTCCCTTTTTCTTTTCTTTCTCTTTTTGTTTCTTTAAAAAAAGTACTTTCACTTGGAAAAACAGTATGGAGGTTCCTTAGTTAAAAACAGAACTATCCTACCACCTAGCGATTGCACTACTAGGCATTTACCCAAATGACACAAAAATACAGATTCAAAGGGTATGTGCACCTAATGTTTACAGCAGCATTATTAACAATAGCCAAATTATGGAAAGAGTCCAAATGTCCATCAACAGATGAATGGATAAAGAAGATGTGTACACACACACACACACACACAAAACACTGGAATATTACTCAGCGCCCAAAAGAATGAAATTTTGCCATTTGCAACTACATGGATAGAACTAGGCTGGATTATTCTAAGCAAAATAAATCAGTCAGAGAAAGACAAATACCCTATGATTTCACTCATATGTGAAATTTAGGAAACAAAACAGATGAACATATGGGAAAAAAAAAGAGGGAAGCAAATCAGAAGAGACTTTTAAAGATGGAGAACAAACAGGGTTGCTGGAGGGAGATTGTTGGGGGACCGGCTAGATGGGCGATGGGTATTGAGGAGAGCACTTGTGATGGGTACTGGGTGTGTAAGTAATGAATCACTGAATTTTACTCCAGAAACCAATATTGCACTATATGTTAACTAATTAGAATGTAAATAAAAATTTGAAACAAATAACAAAAAAATGTACTTTCTACGTGCCTTAACTCTCTCCATGAGTGAGGCAGGTACTGCCATCGTGCATACTTTCCAGCTGAGAAACAGAGGTTTGGAGGGGGAGGAAACTTTCCCAAGGTCACATAGTCAGCAGTGTTCAGGATTCTACCCCGGGTCTGTTTGCCTCTCGACCTCTCCCCAGCCCCAGTCCCTCTCTTCCCTTCACTGGCTGATAGGCCAGCCCAGGCTGCTGAGCTCTGTGGAAGGCAGGGAGGTGGAGTAGGGCTGAGCCCGGGCTGCTCACTCCTCTTTCCCCAGCCTCAGAGATGGTGACCCTCTGGCGCCTCACCAGGATCTGAGCAAGTTCACCTCTGCCAGAGCCAGAGCGCGCGTCGGCCAGAGTGCCTGGGCCCAGAGCCCACCGAGGGGTTGGCTTCCTGCTGCTTGCAAGCCTCTGGGGCACGTATGTCCTTCATCATCGCCACAGGTGGCTTGACCCTCCAGGTGGTGCAGACTGGCTCTTCCCCTTGTTGCTTGTATAGCACTGTCCGAAGCCGCAGCCCCGTGCCGGGGGGGCCCTACCCGATAGTATGCAAAGTGCTTTTCTCAAGAAACATCTCCTATTGTCTTCTGCGGGATTCATATCACTGTGACCCTGTTTTTGCAATGAGAACAACTGAAATCTGTTGTCAAAGCTTGGTTAAAACGCCCACGGCCACAGAACTAGCAGGCAGTGGAGCTGGGGCCCTGGCTGGGCTTGCGCCCCTGCCCCTCCCACCCCGATTTGCCAGCCTGGGGTAGTGACTGCTGTTTTGTCACTGTCTATGTGTTCCTTAAGCAATCCTCTGTTTTGCAGCTGAGGAAAATGAGGCTCCCAGTCTTGGGACTTGCTCTGGGTCTCCTAGCTGGCAGATGAGAGAACAGTGAGGCAAACCGCGGGTGTGAGCCCAGCCATTAGAGGTTGAATGGTGTCCCCCCAAACATACATTTAAGTCTTAGCCCACAGTGCCTAGAATGTGACCTTATCTGCGGACAAGGTCATTGCTGATGTCATTCATTGAACTAAAATGAGGTCGTACTGGATAGAGAGGCCCGTGATCCAGTATGACGGATGTCTTCGTAAAAGGGAAATCTGGACAGAGACGTGCACGCAGGGAGAACGCCATGTGAAGAGAAAGGCAGAGACTGGGAACAAGGAACGCTGAAGATGGCCAGCAAACTGCCAGAAGCTGCAAGAAGAGGCCTGGGACAGTCTCCCTTACAGCCCTGAGAGGGAACCAAGCCCGGCAGTACCTTGATTTCGGACTTCTGGCTTCCAGGCCCAGGAGACCATGAACTGCTGTTGTTTACCCACCGCCCCCCAACCCTGTCACAAATTTGTGGTACGTTGTTACAGCAGCCCCAGGAAACACAGACATGAGCCCATGTTCTTAATGACTCTGTTGCCAGAGTCCTAGGTTTTTAGAGTAGAGAGGATTTTACTTCTAAGTTCCAGGCAGAAGGAATAACAGCAACCCCTGTGAATCCCACTGGGACAGCCAAGAGGTGGGAGGGCCTAGCGTGGTTCAGCCTGGAGTGCTGCTATGGGGCAGTAGGGGAGAGCTGTGTGGGGTTCAGGGAAAATGCAGCCCTATAGCCTCGGGGAGCGAGGGTGATGCCTGCAGTGATGTGGACAGGCAGTGCCTCCCTCCCTTGTTCTGGAGAGGCTGACTCAGAATGTTGTGAAAACCAGAACATTCTGATGTGTGAGGGGCCCAGGAGGACCCAGGGGATGAAGAAGTACTGGACTGAGAATAGGGGAACCACTCTGCTGCACACTATGCTGTGTGACCTTGGGACAACCTCCTGCCCTTTCTGGGCCTCAGGGAAAAGGTTTGACTAGATAATGCCTTAGGGAATTATCTAGTGCCCTGAAAATTTCCATCTTTAATCTGACCTAAAGGAGAAGAAAGAAAGGGAATCTTGTCATTCAGAGATATCAAAGAACTCACTTTAGGGGGCTCCTTTCCATTTTGGTTTCATGTGTGTTGAGGCAGGCTGCCCATTCCTCAGCATGCCGACCACCAACTGTCTTCCCTTGACTTCCAAAGCTCTCATTTCAGGATAATGATGGTGACGGTAAAGACAGTGATGAATAAACACTATGTATCTATGGGGGAGGAGCATCTGAAAACGCAGTTGAGGCTTGCCCTCAAGGAGCTTACGCTGATTCTCTGGGCTGGGGCCGCATCCAGTGGTTGTGAGACTGTGGGCCAGTCCCAGTCTCTGTCTGGTTTTCCCATCTGTGATGTGACACCATTGGGCTAGATCTGTGAGTCTCAGACTGTGGTCCCTGGACCAGCAGCCTCCATGTTACCTGGGAACTTGCTGGACATGCACATTCTCAGACCTCGTCCCAGACCTGCTGGGAAAGAAGAGCCTTTCTGGCCACTTCCCTCCCTTTTGCAACTTTTAATGCCTCCCTTTTATCCCTCCTTTCTCTCGGTGTCCTCTGATGACTGGAGCTTATTAAGATGGGGGATTTTCCACAGGCCTGTTTCAGAGGTCCTGGGGAGGAGTTTTAATTGCCAGACTTCACACTGAGGGTGTTAACATTTATTAAAGTCAGCTCCTCTGATTGCCTTTTAACAAGGCGGCGACTGTGTGCAGAAGATAACGCGGGGTGCAGCCCGGTGGGGCCTCACAGGCGGCTTAAAATAATCAGGCCCCGGGAAACTAGGAAGGCGGCCGATGCGGCCGCGGCCGCGGCAGCAGCGGCGGTGGTGGTGGCTAAGCCTGGCTCCCTGTCGCTGCTGGAGGGCTCGGCCCTGTGGGGTCTGGGGAGGCTGCCCTCAGCAAGCCAGCCACTGGAGAGTGGAGGAGAGGGGCCCGCGCTGCTCTGTCCGGGAACAGATCCAGCCTCCGGAGAACCAGAGCTCCCCACGCGCTCTGCCTCTCCCCTTGGGCAGATCTGAGCCTCCCGCCTGCATAATTCGGAGGGGAGGGATAGGAACGGGTAGACCGACTATTGTTGGGTCCTGGGTCCAATTTTGATTTACTGCCGCTGATGGGGGCTTTGCTGCAGGACCTTGCCCAGTGGGCTCCCCGCCCCAAAGCTGGCCGGCCGCAGTACTGATTCGTCCACCGTGTTCTCCTGGTCTCCGGGCGTAGCAGCCATGTTGGTGGGTCAGACCTAGGGCTGAAGGGTTCTCGGTCCTCTTGGGGGCGGTAGGGAGCTGGGTACTCTCTGTTCTTCCTCTCGGCAGCTTGGAGTGGCTCTGATTTCATCTGGTTTATGCCATGGAGGTGTGCCAAGACATGCTCACTGAGTGAAAAGCAAAACAGCGGGGATGGAGACCCCCGGGCTTCTGTTCTTGCTGTGTCCTCCCTCCCCATGTGTGTCTTTTCTGGAGTTCCCATCTTGGTGAAAGGCAGCCCTGGCCCAACACATGTCCCTTCTCTCCCTCCCTTGTCCCCAAATCCCATCTGTCATTACATGTTGCCGATTCTTCTCCCCAGTCATTCCAGAATGCACTTCATTTCCTGCTCTTCATGATTCTCCTGGCTTAGATTTGGACTGAGAGTGGAGGCTCCAGACTGTTCCTTCTGTTTCTGGCCCTGCCGCCTCAGATCCTTCTTCCCTTGGTTGGAGTGATCTCACCGATCACTGTGAGCCGGGTGTTCTGCTGCCCCGTGCCGCCCTTGACCCATCACCTCCAAGCTCCTTGGTTCAGGTTTTTGGGGCTCTCCATGAGCTGTGCCCATCCTTCCCGCCTTAACACTGGTCTCTTGTCCTCTCTGCTCTGCCAAACCAAACTCCTCCTGGTGTCCTCAGTACTTTGCATGAGCTGGCTCCGGTGTCACTTCCTCTCTGGGACCTTCCCTGACACCCAGGGCACCGTAAATCATTCTCTCTTCTTTCTGTGCCTCTGATAAAGGTTGTATCCCCTGAGATTATAACTGTTGGCAAGGACCATCTTTCCTACAAGCCTGTGAGTTCCACAAGCGTAGAGAGAGCACGGGCAATCCAAGTTTGTATGGATGCTGTGGGACTGGTACTTTATCTGGGCTCTTTTGAGATGAATTCCCAAGGGCTGCTCCAAGAACCCCTCTCATCCCATCCCCACTCCTGTTTTCAAAGGGCACTGGCATTTGCCTGAAGGTTAATGGTCCAAGTGTAACTGAGGCTGCCATGTTGGTGAGATGTAGGAGCAGCTGGGTGGGCACTAAGGGGCCATGACAGACTTCTAATTGCTCTGGGACCATGGGCCAGTTGCTTGACTTCTTTGCACCTCAGTTTCTCTCCTGGTATGTTTGACAACTTGATGGCATTGAGACCTTTCTTTGTCTTTGACCCACAAGACTGAGACCCAGTGGCAAGTGGCAAGCTCTACCTTTATGTATCCTACTACTAATAATTATAATTTATCAAATTATTTAGCACGTGCCAGGTACTGTGCAAAGGTGGAGGCCCATCTCGTCTTCTCTAATTCTCCTGGCAACCCAGGGAGATAGCTATTATTACCAGCACCACTCCCTTCCCAGAGGCCCGGAAACGTGTAAGCTACTTGTGCGAGGATGTGGTGAAGAGCCAGGAGTCAAGCCCAGATGTGGAAGGTTCCAGATGATTAACTACCAGATCGTCAGCCTCTCCAGACTAGGAGGGAGAGCTGCCCGTGGGCCAGAGAAGGTGAGGCCTTCCCTCACAGTCTTTGGGAGTGGTCTGTGGTGAGAGCAATGGTGGCTCCGGCGAGGTGGGCTCTGGCGTAGAACACGGTTACAGTTAAGAATACAGTAATTAACCTAGCACAGCCTTCTGTAGCATGCAAATGTAGGGGCCCCATTTTCCCCTCCTGGGCCTCTGAAGACTTCATTATGGGGATGATGAAGAAGATGTGATGTGTCACTACCGGGGAAGTATGTTTAAGGACGAGTTGGTCACCCACACTCATCGCCATGAGCCTGCCTGCACTGGCATCTCTACCTCCCCTCACCCCCCACCTTATGCCACTCTCTTCTCCCACTGTGCTCTGGCCATAGACACCTTCCTGCAGTTCCTTGCACCTGCCAACTCTGTTGGCACCTCAGGGATTTTGCAGTTGCTGTTCCCTCCACATGAATGCTTTTCCATCGACTCTTTATCACCTCATTTTTCATGGCCAAGCTCAAACATCACCTCCTCAGAGAAGCCTTTCCTGATATTCTGTCCAAAATATTCCCTCTATCTGCACGCTGTACCCTGACCTATTCTATTTGTTTCCCTCATAGCACGGTGCACGCTTTGTAGTTATCCTTCTTTTCTTTTTTCATGTCTTGGATTCCCCTACTCCCTCAAGTGTAGGAATCCTGCCGGCAGGGGCTTCATACATATTCCACATGGCAGCATCCTCACCCAGGGCCTGGAGCGTGAGCATGATAAGGGATACTTGTTGGATGAACAACCAAATGACTGAAGGATGGCCAGCCTTCACGTGTCTTGCTCTGTTCCTCCCTCGGTGGTACACTAACTCCTCAAATAACCTTGGCTGGTTCCTTGAACCTCTCTGGACCTCTCACCTCTAGAATGCGGGCTTTGGAAAATAACAAGGGTCAGCTTATTTAAAGGCCAGAGAGTAAATATTCTGGGCTTTGTGGGCCCTGTGGTCTCTGTTGCAGCCACTCAACTCTTGTTTCAGCATGAAGCTGCTACGGGCAACTTGTCAACTGAAGGGCATAGTTGTATACTAATAAAACTTTATTTACAAAACCAGGAGGCCAGCCTGTGGGCCATAGTTTACCAACCCCTGACTTTGACAGCCACTGGAGACCTTCATAGCTTGGATATTTAAGATCTCTCATTGGTCTTCTTCTAGGGAGACCTGTTTGGCTTGGTTTCTTGGTCTTACTGTTGAAAATACCATTTCTGGCAGTATGTATGTTTTGGACCCTCAAAAAGACAAATGAAGCAGGAAAGGAATAATGGACCCATTAAAGCTGCCTGGCAGGCCAGCCGAGTTATCAACAGTGTTGGAAGGCTTTCCTGAGATGGTTATAAACACACCTCTAAAAATACAGAAAATTGTGGAATTTGGGGACTACCTTTGGAAAGCGTCCAGAAGGGTTCCCTTCTCAAGCTGCTCCCTTCACTGAAGACTTGGCTAATCTCAAGCCTTCCTGACCCCAAATGTGCATTCTGTGTGTGACAGCTCATGTCTCTGCGCGGCACACTGTCTTTGCTACCCTCTGCATCCTAATCTCCTTGACAACAGAGAATTTTATTTCTTCCTCTTCCCCACAGGGCATCTCATATTGTCTGGGCACAAAGAGGTGCTGAATAAACACTGCATTTACATCTGAAGACTCCCTGGCCCTCCCTTCCCATTATGGTCCCTTCAAGAGGCTTATGCCAGCCCCAAGGATGGGTCTCTGTGGCTTTTTTCTTTTGTTGGATTCTGTTTTCTGTGTTGTCTGGAATCAGGGTTACCAGATACATATCGGTATCACTTACAGTCTGGCCAAGCAGCTGTGATAGTCGGATGGCTGAGATCAGAATCCACAGGAGTCAGAGAGGCAAGGCAGTGGCTCGGGAGCGGATTTAGGCTCTGGGTGTGGAATGACAACATCTTGGATTTATGATACAATTGTGCCACTGAATCACTGAGGTACTGAAAACAAGGCACTGAACAAGCCACTTCAGCAAGCCAAAGCCTGAGTTTCTTTATCTAATAGGATATAATCAATCTACGCTTGGGATTTTTTAATGAAGATTAAATAACTTATGGGAAGGTATTGGGAAGGATCAAAGGGCCATCCTGACATCATAATAATTATTAGTAACAAGCCACCATCCTCCTCACATCCTAAGAGGCCTTCTGGTTTCCACCTTTGCCCACTGGATCTGTTGTCTAAGTGGCGGCCAGAGTTATCCCATAAATATGACCTGGATCTTAGATCTTGTTGCACCTCTGCTAAACCCCCAATGGCTCCCCTCTCACTGAAAGCCCAAGTCCTAATGATGGCTGACAAGGTCCCACATGTCACCTCGCCCTGAGTTCTCTGATGTCATCTCCTATCATTCTCTGCTCTAGTGACCTCGTCTCCTGTTGTTTGCACCTCAGGACCTTTGCACTTGCTGTTCTCAGTCTCTAGAATGTTCTTTCCCTAGCATCTACATGGCTTACTGCCTTCACTTGCTTCAAAGATCATCTCTTCCTCAGTGAGGTTCTCTCTAGGCATCTTTTTAAAAATTGCATCCTTTCCCCCTTTCCTGCTTGGCTTTTTTTCTGTCATACTTACTACCAGCTAACATACTATTTGTATTGTTTTGCCTTTGTTCTTGCACTGAATGGGCATTTCATAAGGGCAGGGATTTTTATCTATTTATTCACTGGTATGTTCCCAGTGTTAAGCACACTGCTTGATACGTAGTGGGTGCTTAATAAGTATTTGTTAAATGAATAACAAAAGTTACAATTTCATTAGCCCAATAAAGCTGCCTGCAGGGGAAACACAGGAACTGGATAGCCTTTAGTTTAGTATCTGGTTGATATGGAGGTCCCTCATTTCCTATAGTTTGGTCCATATCCAAACCTCATGTCCCCTGTGTATCTATGGAGACAGTATAGTTAAGTACTTAAGAGGCTGGGTTTGGCAATCAGGATAAGATCAAGTCTGTTTCCTTCTTACTAGCTGTGTGAGCATCCGCAAAGAATCTACCTCTCTGAACCTGGGTTTCTCAACTGTGGAATGATAATTTCTACTTGGAAGGTTGTTGTGGGGATTACAGGGGGATCATCATCATTCATGTAAGCTGTTTAGACCAATACTTAACCCATGGTTAATTGTTGGCTGTTAGTAGCTATTTTTATATCAGTAACAGCATCATAACATCTTCTAAGAATGCATAGGAACAAGCATAATTTTAACAGCTCAGTCATTGCAAAAATGCCTTTTGCATTTAAACTTTATATTCCTTTTCTGCTATTTTGAAAGGCAGGTTATTTCCCCTTCTCCTACCTCTTTCCGTTCTTGCCATCTTTCCTCTATTTCAGGAAACGAATTTTTATCCCATCCATGTCACTGACTGGCCAGGTCCTGACTCTAGTCATTTTGCTACGATAAGCCTCATCCGTGCAATGGGGTGGGAGGTCCCTGCCATGCTACCTTGCAGGAATACCGAGAGGACCGACAGAGATGATGGGTGTGCACAGTAAACCACAACAAGCCCTACAAATACGAGGTCTGCCCCGTTTTTATCACTTCTTCCCAGCAGTGGTTGTTTTGAATGCCCAGCCAAGCCTCCCTGTTCTTGTTCATCATGGAGAATTAGACACAGCATGTGCACAATGGGAACAGCTTGCTTTTCTGTCTCTGATTCTGTGGATTTATAATAGATGCCTCCCTGAAGCCAAGGTTGAGTTTATCTTTGGAGAACCATTTTTAAAAATGTTATATTGGAGATGACTTTCAGTTCAGCATGATAATTTAATTTTAATTATTGATGTGACTCAAACCTGGCATTTTGGATCTGTTTAGGCCTCTTGAAAGCTTGAAGATTTTTCAACGTTGTGAGGCCCCTGATTTACTATCTAGCCAGAGGTTTTCTGCACCAAGTAAACATACTGTAATTCCATTATTATAGTTCTCTGGAGAAATCAACTGTATCGTTGGTGTTGAACTAGAAAATTCGTCTGCACGGAGAGACTGGCAGTGACTGCAGACCCAGATGTGGCAGCTAGGGGCGGGGAGGCAGAGCTGTTCCTTTGTGTCCTCCCCTCCCCCCCATCTCTCTTTTGTCTTTAGGGCCCTGAGGGGTGGAGAAATTCAGCCCTCTGTTCTGCTAGATTTAAAATATCAGAATAGGGAAAAAAATAACTCTTTTGGGAATCAGCTGGTTCAGGGATGGCAAATGGGTTTCTCTTCATGTGCCAATAGACAAGTCGTGCTTAGTGAAGCAAGTTGTTAAGGATTTTGAGTCCATCTCTCTTTATTTAGCCATTTATTCTGTACTTACCAGGCACTAGGCATTTTCCTAAGCCCCTCCATTCGTGTTAACTCACTTAATTCTAGCGACGACATGAGGAGGCAGGCACCATGAATAATCCCTTCTTTACAAGTGAGAAAACTGAACTAACTGGCTTCAAATCACACAGTTTGTAAGGTGTGGGGCTGAGATTCTGACCCAGGCCGGTCACTAAGATCTGGTGGTATTGGGAAGTGCCTGGTCCAGCGTCTGATGAATGGTGAGATCTTGATGAACCTGGGCCTGGCGGGGGCTGTATTATTTTTATTACCACCTGAGGTTGCCACAGGTAACCATGTATCCACCCCTGACCCACACCCTACCCCCCACTGCTCCTACCCAGCACGGGATGGGTGCCGTGAACACTTCCCTTCTGCCTGGCTGTTCTCTACTCATCCGTTCATCCCAGCCGAGAATCCCTTCAGTGGGGGCTTTGCCCGATCCGCCTCGGTCATCCTTTTGGTCCCAAATAGGTGCCCCCATTATGATCTTCTGTGGTGTGCTTTGTGCCTCCTTTTCCACATTTGCCTCAATCTGTAGTATTAAATACATACTTGCATGAGCATTTGTTCGACACCTGTCTTCTCCACCTGTCTGAGTTTGCTGCTGTGTCCTCGGAGAAGATGGTGGGCACTCAACTGAGAGAGGAGGAGGCTTGTTGGCGGCTTACCGGGCATTCCCGAGAGTAGTGGTTTTCAATTGGTGGGTCATGACCCCTTAGCGAGTCTTGAAATCTATTCTTTTTGACAGCATTTAAAAGCACGAAAAAGAAGAGCAAGTATTGGAGGACTTTACGTGTGGAAGTGATCCGTGTTATTTGGTGAAGGTTTTACTATGGTGTGTGTACACTGAGTCGGATGGAAACGTATTCTGTGAATTACAGGCAAAGACTTTGAAAGCTCTGATCTAAGGTAGATGCTCACATAGGCTGGGGAGTCAGACCAGGTGACCGCTGAGGTCTCTCTTTGCTGATGCTGGGGGGATATACAGGCCAGGCGAGGGCGTTTGGAGCCCAAGGCTAATTCCCCTCCATCTGATGCATTATATTTTTCAAGGCTATTTGATTATGCCTGGATGCTTTGGAGGCGATCTCTCTCTTGTTCAATTAAGCTCATGCTTGCTTTTCAGCCTGCTAAATGAAGCCTTTGATCACAATTGAGAATTCACTATTTCCATTGGTATTACAGCTCTAAATTTGCCCATTTCCAACAGCCACTGATTCTAATTGAAATGGAAGGACTGTGGGGGTTTTTTTCTTTGGGGTTTAATTGTGTTTTTCTCCTTATGCATTGCCAAATGTTGGTTTCTTTTTAAGAGGAAAAGGGGTAGGATTGAGAACAATGTGACAGAGCTTTTCTGGGCTAAGGTGAGCAGCGGGTTACAGTGTTTAAGATGCAAAGTTGCCAAGACAGAGGATTGAAGCAGACAACCAGATTTTATTTTCTTTTTAAAAATGTGCCTTAAAAAGCATGCCTCAGTGGTAGGTTAAGAAAATTTCTGGGCACATTCAAGTGTCTTTTTGCTTTTGTTCCTACAATCTTGCTACTCAAAGCATGGTTCATGGACCAGCATGTCAGCATTACCTTAGAGCAATGGTCGAAATGCAGAATCTCAGGCCTTGCCCCAGACTTGCTGCATTTGAATCTACACTTTTACAAGCTCCCTGGGTGATACCTGAGCACATTTCGATTTGAGCAATGTGGTTCTGTAAGACCAAACATGTGGTTGGCATGAGTGAATAAGTGATTGACTTGTTGGATGAAACATGGGAATTCTTTTGTGATCAGAAAGTTCAGTTGGCATGTTAGTCAGGGGTCTCTAGGGAAACAGAGCCAATAGCGTATGTGTATACAAAGAGAGAAAGATCTATTTTAAGGAGTTGGCTCATGTAATTGTATAGGCTTGGCAAATTCAAAATCTGATGGAGGAGGCTGGTGGGTTGGAGCCTCAGGAAGAAATGGCAGTTCGCATCTGAGGTCAGTCTGCTGGTGAACCAGGAAGAGCCCACGTTGCAGACTGTCTTAGTGTGTTGAGGCTGCTGTTACAGAATAGCATGGACTGGCTATCTTAAAACAATGGAAATTGATTTCTCACAGTTCTGTAGACTGCAAGTCCAAGGTCAGGGTGCTGGCAGGGTTGGGTTCTCGTGCGGGTTCTCTTTCAGTTTGCAGATGGTGCCTTCTCATGGTATCCTCGTCTGGGAGAACAGAAAAAGGAGAAAATTGTCTTATGACTCTTATAGGGCACTAATCCCACTCATGAAGGCTTTACCCTTATGATCTCAGCTAATCTTGATTACCTCCCAGAGTCCCTACCTCTTAAAACTTTCACATGGGAGGGGTATAAAGGTTTTAAGATACAAATTTTGGGGAGTCACAAACATTCAGTGCAGAGCATAGATGAAGTCTGAAGGCAGTCTGCTGGTAGAATTCCCTCTTGATAGGGTGGTGGGAGGGAGGTCAGTCTTTCATTCTAGTCAAACCTTCAACTGATTGGATAAGGCTCACCTACATTTTGGAAAGCAGTCTGCTTTATTCAACTTTTACCAATTTAATGTAAATCTCTTCTACAAACACCCTCACAGAAGCAGCCAGAATAATATTTGGCCAAATATTGGCACAATGGCTCAGCCAGGTTGACACAAAATTAACCATCACAGTTGGAAAGGAATTAAGGAAAAGATAGGAAGAGAGATCTTCTAGAATGTCTAGAAGACATTATTTTCCAAAGATTTCTCTTTTCTATGAAAGAACTGGTGTCTATATTCTGGATCTTAGATTTTTTCAAAAAGCCTGATGTCACACACACAGTAACTTCTTTCAAGACATGTCTCCAAAGGCAAGTGAAACAAAATCAAAAAGTAACTTTTAGGACTTCATCAAGATAAAAAGCTTCTGCACAAAGGAAACAGTCAATAAACTTAAGAGACAGCCCACAGAGTGGGAGAAGATATTTGCAAATGACATTACAGATAAAGGGCTGATATCCAAGATCTATAAAGAACTTCTCAAAGTCAACACTCAAAAAGCTAATATAACCCAGTCAAAAAATGGACAGAAGACTTGAACAGACACTTCTCCAAAGAGGACATACAAATGGCTGACAGACACATGAAAAAATGTTCAACATCACTAGCCATCGGGGAAATATAAATCAAAACTACAATGAGATACCACCTTGTACCAGTTAAAATAGCAAAAATTAACAAAACAGGAAACAACAAATGTTGGTGAGGATGTGGAGAAAGGGGAACCCTCTTACACTGTTGGTGGGAATGCAAACTGGTACAGTCACTCTGGAAAACAGTGTGGAGTTGCCTCAAGATGTTGAGAATAGAGCTACCTTACAACCCAGCCAATTGCACTACTAGGTATTTACCTCAAAGGTAAAGACATAGTGAAAAGAAGGGGCATGTGCATCCCAGTGTTCATAGCAGCAATGTCCACAATAGCCAAACTGTGGAAAGAGCCGAGATGTCCTTCAACAGATGAATGGATAAAGAAGATGTGATTTATATATACAATGGAATATTATTTAGCCATCAGAAAGGATGAATATCCACCATTTGCACTGACATGGATGGAACTGGAGGGGATTATGCTAAGGGAAGTAAGTCAAGCAGAGAAAGACAATTATCATATGGTATCACTCATATGTGCAACATAAGCAATAGCACAGAGGACCATAGGGGAAGGGAGGGAAGTCCAAAGGGGGAGAAATCAGAGAGGGGGATGAGCCATGAGAGACTGTGGACCAAGAAACAATCTGGGGGTTTCAGAGGGGAGGAGGGTGGGGGGAGGGGAGTAACAGGGTGATGGGTATTGAGGAGGGCATGTGCTGTGATGAGCACTGGATGTTATACTTAACTAATGAGTTATTGAATACTACATCAAAAACTAATTATGTCCTATACAGTGGCTAACTGAACATTAAAAAAAAAAAAAGAGCCTGATGTCAGAGAAGAGCCAGGTTCTGGGAAGAGCAGTAGCTCTTGCAGGCTCTGGTGGGTGCCTGGTTGGCCCCCCACACTTAGCTCTGTGGCTCAGAGCCTTGGCTCTTGAGGCAGACCGGGGGCCCACCCTCCTCCATCACCTCCTAGCTATGTGATCTGGGGTAAGCTTTTAAATCTGAAGGCCTCAGTCTCCTAATCTGTGAAATGGGATTATACTAGGTCTTGTTCATGGAATTGTCAGGAGCATGAGAGGAGGCAGTGTTTTAAGAGCAGTCGGCACGAAGGCTGGCCCAGGGCGCTTAGTACATGATGGCTGCTACTCTTGCTGTTTTCCGTCACTGCTCTTGGGTCAAAATCTGGTATCGTTACGAGCAGGCGGAGAGGCCCAACTTTTATAATTGTGTTGTGCTGAAGGGAATCATTTCCAGGAGAAGGGGGAAAATGTTACCCCTAAGCTGGGTATGGTCATTTTCTGGGAAAATGCATTGTCCGAAGACTGGAAGTTCCAGTATCTCTGAAATGAGACCTATCCCTCGCCTCCACTACCCCAGACTGTGTTTCTGCTCTACTGTGTCTCCCCTGCCCCAGTTAGGCTCCCACCCCATGGACTACATTTCAGTAGCCTAGTTTAGTCCAATCCTCTCAAGCAGATAGAGGGAAGTGTTTTCAATTAGCAAGATCTCATTGCTGAGGGCACTAAGAGATGGTTCTTCTGGAGCAGAGAAACTAATTGAACGTATGTTGTGTATTTACTGGAGGAGGAAGCACCTCGCCAGGGTTTTAGTGCTCTCATACTTGATCCCCTGGGGCTGCTCCAGCCGTGAGCTCACCGTTTAAAGCCACCTAGCCCAGTCTCCCTTAGGATGCGTAAATCCCCTCTGCAGTAGCCCTGGCAGTGGTTATACAGCTCCTGCTCAGATGCACTGAGGGACCAACCCACCTACAAGGCAGCCCATTTCTTGGTTGGACGCCTCTGGCTGTTAGAAACTTGGAATTTTTCTTTTTCTTTTTTATGTTAAATACAACTTTGGGAGCTGACCATGCCTCCTTGTGCTATGTTTTGAAATTCTCGCCATCATGGTCGTTACTTCTTAGTGTCCTTCTATTTCTCTTTTTACCCTTCCCACTCCAGCCCTCTGTGCAAATATTAAAAGATTCGGGAGTAAGAGAAGCAGTGGGGAATTCACTCATTCCTTTACTTATTCACTATTCAACAAACGTTTGTTAAATGTCTGTTTACCAGATACTCTTCAAAGTACCGGGAGTAGGGAGACCAGGTTCCTAGTCTCGTGGGACATTTTCTAGTAGATTGGACAGATGACAGATAAACTAATAAGATAATTGCAGGCTGACAAGTGCTTTGATAGAAATAAGGAGAAATAATCATGAGAATTGTGGTGTGTGTGTATAAGAGAGAGAGACTGGGCTTGGTGGATTTTCCTGTACATGGAGTGGTCAGGGAAGGATTCTTGGGGAGCTGATGTTTGAGAACATATCTAAAAGAGTAGGAAGTACACCATGCAAAAAGCTTGGGGAAGAACATTCTCAGTAGAGAGGCTAGGAAATAGAAAGACCTTAGGATGGGAAGAGATAGGTGTGCTGGATAGACAGAAGGAGCCCATTGAGCTAGAAGCTTCAGGAGCAAGGAAGAGAATGATGAAATATGCTAATGGAGCATCCTCCCTAGGCAGGGCCAGCTCTGAAAGGCCTTGCAAACTAAGGAAAGGAGTTTGGGTGTGTGTGTGTGTGTGTGTGTATATATTATATATACATATATATAATATATATATAATTTTTTTTTCCTGCAGTCGGGAGTTAACTGGAGGATTCTAATGGGTTTAGTGGTTGATTTCAGTTTAAAAAAGCACATTCTGGGTATGTGTGGAGAATGAATTGCAGGGTGGAAAGGGGATGGTGGGAGGACCAGTAAGGAGCTATCACAGTACTTAGGCTATGGCTGAGAGGATGGATTTCAGCTAAGGAGGCAGAAACACCAGGACTTAGTGATGAATTAGAAATTGTGGGCAAAGGGAGTGGTTCCTTTCTTTATCCCTCTTTATCTGAAACATATTAGAGAGGTGTCTGTGTTTGTGGGTACCATAGCCTGAATGTTTTCAGCTCTCAAAATCTCATGGTGAAATCCTAATCCCCAATGTGCTGGTGTTAGGAAATGGGGCCTTTGGGAGATGATTAGGTCATGAAGTGGAGCACACGTAAATGGGATTAGTGTCCTTCTAAAAGAAACCCCAGGGGTGTCCTGTGCCCCTTCCATCATGTGAGGACTTAGAAGATAAACCAAGAAGCAAGCCCTCACCAGACACCAAATCTGCCAGCATCTTGATCTAGGGCTTCCCATCTTCTAGAACTGTGAGAATAAAATGTTTGTTGTTTAAGCCACTCTGTCTTTGTTATAGCAACCTGAATGGACTAAAACCCTGCAAAAGGATAGAAAGAATCAGTTACTCTTGACAACCAGTGGGAGTGGGGGCATCCTCTTCCTGGATGGAATTTCATTTCTAACTTGGATTCACATAAGGACATGGTAACCGTGCGGATGAATGCTTGGAAGCTTCCAGAAGAGGTCTTAGCAATGTTTTTCATGAACAAACGAGTTACTAACTAAAGTCACAAAGCAAGTTAGTGGCAGAGCCCAGACTGGAATCAAGTCCTGCTATCCAGGCTCAGACTCTTTCCACTAGTCCACTCTAAATGACGGTTCTTGGACGAGTGTATTAAAGATCACATAAATGAGGCATCCGAGAGGATCCCAGGTGCTTTGGTCATTTGGTGGGAAAGGAATTGGAGAAAAATAGAATGATTTTTATCTCTCTCTTTCCTTTTTCTTAAATCCTTTATGGTTTCCCATTGCATACTATACTCTAAACTTTCCAAGGGTAGGAATGATCTCTGTTTACTTACCACCTGGCTCAATTCTGGCATATATTAGGTACTCAGTAAATGCTTGCTTGCTGAATGAATACATGTTTTAGAAATTGAGAGCTCACTCAAGGGTATTTTCCAGGGAAATCCTTTCTGCTGATTAAATGCTTATCTTATTTTGGGCAGGAATCCTATCAATAGGCTATTCAGACCAGGGATCAGAGAGTCTTGCTTCATTCTACACTGGTTGAGTGACACTTGGAGACAGACATTCCTACACTTGATCTTAGCCAAAAGGCCGAGAAGCGATTGAGACAAACATTCCTTAGGTCATACTTTGAAGAATGTTGGAAATTGGGTGGTTGGGGATCTTGGAACAATACTGATGTTGTTAAAGGACCTGGGGATATTGAACCTGAGGTAGAGCCAAGAAAGAGTTGGATATTCTGAGGGCTGTCTTGTTAAAATGGTCTGACTTATTTTGGAGGTGGAGGGGTCCCAGATAGTAGAATGAAGACCAGTGGTTCCCATTTTCAGGAAGAAAGAAAGATTCTTATTCAGGTAAGGGTGAACAGAAAGCATAGCCATTTGAAAACAAAATGGGATTCTGTAGAGTAAGAACAGTGAACTGGTTGATATGGGATGCACTCTTGTCAAGAATGTTGTTAAAAGAGATCTCTGATTTTATGGAGATTGGAGTAGATATTTTCTTAGGTCCTTTTTTCCATCCATTCTTTCATTCGTTCATCACTCACTTACTCTGGGTTAGGCTCAGTGAGTACACATTGGTGAATAAAACACATCTAGTCTCTGTACTTTTGAGTTTATAATCCAGTAGGGTAGAAGATATTGTCCATCCCCACCCCCCCACCCCCCAGTGCTAAAGCCCTCTTGATCACAAAGCCTCCTAAATGGCACAAAATGTTTTTGAACATTACTTTTTATTAGAGCCAAATCCAGTGAAAATAAAAATCCAGAAACCTAAACTAGAACTTTAATAGTAAAAAGCATAGGAAGCTGTAACTTTTGTTTTCCTAAGTGAGCTTAATTGTTTAAAAGCCAGCTGGCTCCCAGGGTCCTGGTGCCACCTTTTAATTTCCCTACAAATGAAGCTCTTCTCCGCCCTGTTCCTTCTCTGCTTGTCTCAGCCAAGGGCAATCTCTGTCTACAAGTAGCTTTCAGTGACAATTATAGTGGATATCGTTCCAAGGACCATCTTTGCTGGAGCCAGGGGACCCGGTAGTGCTGTGAGTCATTCATATTGTTTGTGAGAGTAGTGACATTGGCAATATGTAGGATCCTCCGGCCAGGCTTTCCTCCCTGGCACTGTTCTCCAGGCTGGGGGTGTGTTTGAAGAAAGCAGCCAAATCTCATTAGAAATAAAGAGATGGGTCCAGCAGGCACCACTTCCTTCCGAGCTTGGTATGGTCACCAGAATCTTCTGTTTTTCTCACATTTCATCCCAAGCACATTCAAGATCTGTCCTCTTGAAAAGGAGCTGCCTGGGAGCAACTGCATCCAAGCAGAAAATACGTGCATGGTCTGTCTGCACCCCATTCATTTTCACTGTTTTCATTAAAGCTGCTTTCTTGATGAGGCAGGTACTTTTTTTCTCGGCTGCTTCTGGTCTGGTTCAGCTTCTTCCTTAAGTCATACCCATCAATAAACAGGGCTTGAGTTGTAGGCTAATATTCTTTAAATCTCTTTTAGACAGTTCTCATCATGTCCATTAAGAGTGATAGGCGATCTGTCATTGGGGCTTACTAACTCTGAACCCTAAAAATGTATTTATCTAACTTACCATCTCTCCAGACCTATAAGCCCCAGGCTTTCTGTTTATCTCCTGAGAGGCTCTGACTTGCTTTTCATCAGGAATACTCATTCAATAATCGCACTTATCTTTGACCAATGGTATGTAGATTTCAAGATAATGAAGAGTAAAAAGGTATTTACAGAACTCTCTGCATGATCTTATGTTTAAATTTTAAAGTATTTATCTTGACAGCAGCATATAAAGCCAGGTAACGTTTACAATGATATTTATCATTCCACAAACATTTGTTGGCTCTCGTGCGAGTGCTGGAGTAGACAGGCAGGTTGTGGAGTCAGACAGTTCAAATCTTCATCTTTTCCCCATCGATCTGCATCTGAATGAGGTATAGCCACTTTGAGCGTCAGCAACCTCATCTGTGCAATAGGACTGATAAGAGTATCTGCCTCAGAGAGGACTAAATAAGATAACATATATTCAGTTTTTGGCATAAAGTAAGCATGTACGACCTACCTGTTAGGTGTCACATATATATACCAGGAATCTAGGGTCCCTTCTTATCAAGAGTCATGGAGTAACTGAGTTGGAGCCTGGGTTAAAGGAAATGAACCCTTAAAACAAATCAGGCATAGCGTTACTAATTATAAGTATCTTTTCTCTAAATATTTTCTTGTTTATCTTTACTTCCATCTTTGTACTGCCCTAGGTCTTCTCATAGCTACTGAGCCCCATCTGTTCTCATTTATATTCAGCTGCTATTTAGAATATAAGCGTTAATTATCTCCTCAACACCTCAGTGCTACTAATTCTGAGCACTCTGTGTTCTTGGTTCCTTTGGTTTATGCCATCTGCCCAGAGTCCCATACCACTTGTCTTGATTATCTCTCCTGTTTTATTGGTTCTTGACGCTCTTTTAAATATAATTTGTTTACAGTAACCTCCCCCTACTATTTTTTAAATATTCTTTTCTGATTATGAAAGTACTCCTTATAAAAACTGGAATGATACAGGGAAAATAGGCTTTTTCTAACTCTTCCAAACAGACAAAATGAAGATTTGTATATTAAATATATTTTCTTCTAGTTCCTTTTTTCCCTGATCTCTATACGTGTTTTATTTTTTTTAAAGATTTTTTTAAATATTTTATTATTTATTAAAATATATATTTATTTATTTAAGATCACAAGCAGGCAGAGAGGCAGGCAGAGAGAGAGGATGAAGCAGGCTCCCCCCTGAGCAGAGAGGCTGATGTTGGGCTCAATCCCAGGACCCTGAGATCATGACCTGAGCTGAAGGCAGAGGCTTTAACCCACTGAGCCACCCAGGTGCCCCTCTATATGTGTTTTAAACTTAGAATCATACCATATATCAGATGGGAGTTAGCTATAAGTAACAAAATAGCCAACTCAAACTGGTTAGTAAAATGAGGGAATAGATTAGCACACATAACTGAAAATCCAAAAGCAGAATAGGATTTAGGATTATCTTAATCCAGTGGCTCTGCCTTCATTTTCTCTGATGGTCTCAGCTCCACCATCTTCCGCTTTAACTAACTTTTAGCAACCTGGCTTTAGCAATCCCAGGCCTTGCAGCTATACCCAAAAAGTCCAGGGAAATAGGTGCTCTTTATTTCTTTAAGTCCCTTTGTTGTAGAAACCCTTTGCAGAAATTCCCAGCAAACTTTCCTTCATGTCTCATTGGCCCCAATTAAACAGTGTGTCCATTCCTGAATCAAGAGGAGATCAATTTACCATAATTGGCCTAGATCAATGGTTCTTATATTTGTACATCAGAATCCCCTCAGGGGCCGCTTAAAATTCAGATTTGGGGTTTTACCTCCAGTATTTCTAATTTAGTAGATCAAGATGGTGCCTTTAAATTTGCATTTCTAACAAGTGTCCAGGTGATGCTGATGTTGCTGGTCCAGAGACCACTTTTTGAAACCACTGGCTTGGAGAAATTTGAGCCCTTTTTTGGAGATGGGTTCAATTTCCACAAATATGTTGTGACCATGCAAAACAGGAAGGATGAACTGGATAGTGGAGAGAAAAATCAAGGTGTTCAATACATCCTTGACTATTTTTCCCATATCATAAAAAATTCTTTAAGTGTGTGGATTTCACTGCTAAAATAAACCATGGTACATCCATATAATGGAATATTAACAAACCAATCTTCTCATGTTAGCCATTGATGATTTTAATATTTTAGTATTTTGCTGTTATAAATTACATGGAACATCAATGTACAGAATCATTTTTTAAAGGTTTATTTATTTATTTATTTGACAGAGAGAGAGATCACAAGCAGACAGAGAGGCAGGCAGAGAGAGAGGAGGAAGCAGGCTCCCTGCCAAGCAGAAAGCCCGACGCGGGGCTCGATCCTAGGACCCCGAGACCATGACCTGAGCCAAAGGCAAAGGCTCAACCCACTGAGCCACCCAGGCGCCCCAATGTACAGAATCATTTGTGTGCTGCTCTGATTATTACCCAAGGATACATTCCTAGAAGTAGAATTACTCTTCTAGCTATACTTAGCTCACTGACTCAGGGTTCTTTTTTTTTTTTTTTTTAAGAGAATACATGTTCCATTTTCCCCCTAGCTTTCTTAAAGGGCAAGACTTTCATATCCTATGTATGTTAAAACTCTATCACAGAACAGGACCATTTGGGGACAGGATGGGAAGAGGGGCCGAATGACTCAGCAAGTGGAAAGGGCAGGAGAATAGGTCCGGATATTTGTGAATGCACGGCTTGCTTAGAGAGTGGGAAACCACGAATGAGGATATGTGGAACAGTGGCAAATGAAGTGGGACAGGAGACTTGGGACAGTTTGAGCTTGAATTTTTCCTTTTGGTTTGTTTTTTCTAAACTTGAGTCATTCGCTAGACCATTTTTACAATTTTTGTCATATCTGTGTCCCACCCATGTTGTTATAAAAGTTTTTTAATCGACTCGATTTAATTTACTTTTTGTAGAAACCTTATATCTCTAGGGTTAATAGAAAACCATTATCAGTTACTCTAAATAGAAAGTAATCATATTTATAACAATGTTATTAAATTCTAATTCAGTATTGTTGCCCACTGCAGGCTCTGACCTTAGAAAGTGCTGTCTCTTTATTGCGGAAGAGATGAACATGTGTTAATAGGGGCTAAAGACACACTACTTCTAAGTAGGAACTCTTGTCTTGATATCAGCAGAAAGATAAAAGGAGAGATTGCAAAGAAAATAACTTTCTTATGGTATGAATGAATGTTACTCAATGTCAAATTATATACTGCCTAAAATCACGAACATTCCATTCTGTGGGCACTGATACACTAGGCTAACATGTCTTAAACCCTGAGCTACTTGATGGGTATTAAGGAGGGCATGCATTGCATGGAGCACTGGGTGTTATACACAATGAATCATGGAACACTGCATCAAAAACTAATGATGTACTGTAGGGTGACTAACATGACATAATAAAATAAATTAAATAGACACTTGGAATCAGAATCTCTGGTGATGATAGTAGGAGTTGGGTCCAGAAATCTGCATTTATCAAGTCTTCAGGTAATTCTTATGCTCACACAAATTTAAAGAAGCGCAGTTAAGTTGTAGAGAATCCTGAAGTTTTCCCCCCCACTTTTAGAAAGCATTTTATGTGGAAATATTGAGGAATCTACAGAAAACTTGCAAATACAGTATGAAGACTTACTGCTCTTCACTCTCTCTGATTTAATCATTATTAACATGTCCTTGCTTTATTACTCTGTGTTCTGTCAGCTCTCTGTGTCTCTTTGTGTCTCTTCATCTCTCTGTTTCTGTCTCTCTTGATGTGTATTTTTTCCCAAACTATTTGAGAGTAAGTTTGATATACCATGAACCTTTATCTCTAAATGCTTCATTGTGTACAGTGCAATTATTAACTTCAGGAAATTTAACATTGGTCTAATGTTGACGCATAGTACCAATTTTGTCAATTGACAAAGAACCTTAAGCAACAGAGTAAGAACATCTTTTACACCATTTTTTGCCCTTCAGTATGGGGTCCAGTCTCTGATCACATATTGTTTTAAGTTGTCATGTCTCCTTAGTTTTTAATCTGAAACAGTTCCTTAGTCTTTCTTTATGTTTTACATTATTGACTTTTTGGAAGAATAAAGCCCCTCTCCCTCTGTACTAGAATCCTCATTATTTTGGGTTAGTCTGATGTTTCCTCATGTAGAACCTTAGAAAAGCAGGCATATTGCAGCCATCCCAGAGTAGTACTGCTGGAGCCATGGTGTCCCTCTGCCACCCACTGGTACTGTTAATTTTGGTCAACTACTCAAGGTATTATCTGAATTCTCTGTTATATAGTTAGTATTTTTCCCCTTGCAACTCGCAGGCGATCTGTGTGAGGCAGAAGCTTTAAGAACAAGCAAATACTTTGTTCTTGAACATTAAGCATAGATGTGCTGGGATCAACAATGTGGAAAGTGGATGAAATTGAAAAGAAGACAGAGAAGCCAGTTAAAGGCCCGAGAAGAGAATGAGATCTGAAGACAGTTCAGGGAACGGGGAAACCGTTGAAACTACGTGAATGGATGTACTTACTCAGATAATCCTGGGCCTTGTTTCCATAGTTTATCAAGTCCATTTTGGTAAATGTTCTATGTGTACTTGAAAATAATATGTATTTTTGTGGTTATTGGACATAGTGTTCTGTATACGTTAATTATGACAGGTTATGTTGACTTCTGTATTCTTACTGTTTTTTTTTTTATCAACTTATTTTATCGGTCATTGAGAAAGGTGGGTAAAATTTCCAACTATGATTGGACTTTTATATATTTTTTTAGTTTGTTAGCTGTTGCTTTATCTGTTTTGAAGATGTATTTTATGCGTCCTCTGCAATAGATCTTTTGTGTTCTTATATGTAAAGTACGTGTCTTGTAAATGATATGTAGTTAGATTTTGCTTCTTAAATTCAGTCTGACAATCAGTATCTTTTAATTGGAATATTTAGTTAATTTACATTTAATTAGCAAGATAGTTCTATTTAATTATATGATATTGCTATTTGTTTTCTATTTGATTTATCTTTGTTCCTTTGTTTTGGATTAATTGATTATTTTCTTTATTACAATTTTTTTTCTTTTCTGTTAGCCTTTTAATTGTTTTCCTTCAGTGGTTTCCCTAGAAATTCCATTATACTTCCTAGATTTATTATAGACTTTATTAGATTAGTACTTTGATCACTTTCAAAATGGTGCAAGAACTTTAAAACAGTTGAATTCCATTTACCGCTTTCATCTTTTGTTTTACTATTATGTATTTTAAGTCTACATTTATTTTATTTTTCTTTTCATTTTATTAGTTTTCTTTTTTAAGCCAAGGATTTTACATATATATTAATTAATTAATCAATGTAGAGAGAATGAGCACATGGGAGGGAGGGGGAGAGGGAGAGAGAGAATTTCAAGTAGACTCCTCGCTGAGTGTGGAGCTCAACTTGGGGCTCCATCTCACACCCCTGAGATCATGACCTGAGCTGAAATCGAGTCAGATGCTTAACTGACTGAGCCACCCAGGCACCCAAGAATTTTACATATTCTTTTAAACACACAGAAACCCCCCACCAAACCTCTGTTCTCCCTTTTCTAATCTTCTGTTGAATCTATATTTCAAATTCTTAATATAAATAAAGGTATTTTCTGTTCTAAGATTTTCATTTGATTAATTAAATACATTTAAAAATACATTTACCAGGTCTTTGGTAAATATATTTATTATTTTGAACATATTAATCATAATTAAAGTTTTTGTATGATAACTTTGCTACCTAAATCATCTGTGGATCTATTTCTATTGGCCCTTTTCTTTTTGATTTTTAGTTATCTGGTCCAGTTTTTTTTTTTTCCCTTTAGCATGACTTATAATTATTTTCTTAGATGATGAATATTGTGAATAAAAAGTTGTAGAGGTTCTAGGTGAATTATCTTTCTCCAAAGAAGTTGAATTTTCTCTTAGCATGCAGATAGAACACAGGTGAATCAGCTTGATATTGTCATAGGCTTTCTTACAATTGACCTCTTTCAATTTTGCCCTTAATCCTAGTGTGTGACTCTTACTCATAATGTATGACCCTTATGGTACTTTAGGATCTTTACAAAGCCCTGTCTATCTTACAAAGGCCTGACTTGAACTGCAAACTTCATCTCTTCAGCATCATGTGATGGCTGAAACATTTGCTTAGATTTTTTAAACTTCCAGTTGCTTTTTTTTTCTGTCACATGTCTTGGAGTCTTTCTCTGCATAGAATGTGATCAATAATTTGAGAGGAATATATGCTCAATGCCTAGGTTCGTTCTTTCTTTCTTTCTTTCTCTCTCTCTCTCTCTTTCTTTTTTTTAAAGGGTTTATTCACCTATCTGACACAGAGATCACAAGTAGGCAGAGGGCGGGGGGGGGGAAGCAGGCTCCCTGCTGAGCAGAAAGCCCGATGCGGGGCTTGATCCCAGGACCCTGAGACCATGACCCGAGCTGAAGGCAGAGGCTTTAACCCACTGAGCCACCCGGGCGCCCCCAGGTTCTATTTTCCGTGGGATTTTGCCCTCAAGTCTCAATGCTTTCTCAGCTCTGAATGTTGAGTTTTATCTCTTCAGCCCAGTTAGGCTGCCATTTTCTTCTTGGGTTCTGTTCCTATGCACTATAATTTGGAAAATGCTCTTAGAGAAAAAAAGTCAGAATAAATAGCCCTCTTCTAAAATCTCTCTAAAATCACAGCCCCTCATGTTCTGCCTGCATTGATTGTGCTACAATGGCTTCAAACATTTTTTTTACGGGTTTTGTGCAGATTTTGAAATTGTATTTGACAAGAGAATTTGTCTAGTAGAAGTATCGTGGTAGGGCTTGGAAGTCTTTGCTCAGTTTTAAGTGAAGAAATTTAAGCTTAGAGAAGTTATGTAAGTTTCCCAAGGTCAAATAGCTTATAAATGACAGAGCTAGGATTTAAACATAGGTTATTTAGACTACCAAACTTATGTTCTCATTTACTTACTACAGCCTTCATAATAATAGCTACTCAATAGTATTAAGTGCCTGTTAGCTGTCAGGCAGTGTTAGTTGCTTTCCAAATAATACCTCTGTTCTTAGAAAAATCCTATCAAAGGGGAGGTGTTGTTTCTATCTTCTAGAGTGGAAACTGTACTTAGAGTTCAAATCTCTTTTTAAAGGGTATTAAGAACATAAATGGCCATATACGGGTCTGAATTCAACTCTTTCAAGCTCTAAATCTCTGTATCATCCACCACCCTTTTATTAGAAAGTAATTATTAGTTGTATGAACTTGGTCAATCATATCTGTGAGCACTGGAATTCTAATTTGTAAAACGGAATGCCAGTTATTGTTTGGACTATCTAACGTTTGATTTGCAAAGGAGATCATGGGTGGGAAGACTTAATGTAAAGCCACATGGCATTTCTTAGATAAGAGTGTTAACTGGGGGGACAGTTCTTTGACTCAGGCTGTAGTGTTAGTGGATTTTTCTTATTTTCTGCACATGATAATTTCCTTAATTTTGATTTTATTTGACTGTGTTTCAACAACTGTCCATTCAGCAGCTATTTTTTGACTAACCCTCCAGGGGAGACAAGCCAGTGTCAGTGGCTGAACCTCTGTCTTCTATGAGCCTAGTAATCTTATTTGAGAACCAAAGATCACAACCCTGAAATTATTATAGCAGAAACAAATAGATCAAGTGCTATATTAAACAGAAATAGGGAATAAAACATGTGGCACTGACACTTTTGTTTTGAGTGTTCAGGCATTGCAGGAAGAACTTTCAGAGGTTAGACTCTATAGTTGGCCTGCCTGAATTAGAAGCCCATCTCTATTGCTTATAAGCAAATGACTTTGGCAAATTACTTAACCTTCTGAACCTTGTTCCTCGTTTATAAAGTGGAGAATACTACTACTTAATTAATGGGATCATTGTGGGAAATTTATCCATATGATAAATTAGCACAGTGCCTTCCTCAATACACACTTTCTATAATTCTTTTTTTTTTTTTTTTAAGAAAGAATCTTTTTTTTTAATGGGAGAGACAGAAAACACCAGTCAGGGGAGGGGCAGAAGGAGGAGAAGCAGACTCCCCACCGAGCAGGGATCCTGACTGGGGGCCTGATAGCAGACCCTTGGGATCATGACCTGAGTCGAAGGCAGATGCTTAACCGACTGAGCCACCCAGGTGCCCCACTTTCTATAATTCTGAATAATTGAAAATTATTTTTAACTGTGATCACAGAGTAGTTATGGAAGACAATAGGATTTGGTTTGAAGAGGTATAGAGAGGCATTCTAGAGGTGAAATTGTAGAAAAACAGGAGCCCATTTTCCAGATTGCTAATTAAAAATGATCAGGAAAAGAAATAGCTGGACACATTTATTCCCACAGTTTGGAAAACAGTCTTTGGCCCCTTCCTTGTTTTTGACATTAGTCTCTAAGATGTTTGCTAAGCCTAGTTTTATCACCTAAGGATATGAAAGTTGAAGAGGAGGAAGCAAGTATAGTACATAATGGTAGTTCTCCTTCAGATTTTTACCATTCCTTCTCTGTTTCTAGTGGGCTTTTATAGAAACCTTCAGAATTCTGAGTTCTTTCCTTATCCCACATCCTCCATAGCCTCCATATCGCATCCCAGCCTGATTACCATAGATTGGGATATGGTATGTTTAATCTAAATCACCCTTTCTAGAAAATGTAACACTTTTTTTGGTGTGTTCTACCTTTGAGGAATCAACTAGACATTACATTTCAGGCACCAGTGTGCCACTACGTTAAATCTAGCCTTCTCCAGCAGGGTGGTTTGTGTCTTCACACAATCTGCAGAGTTGCTATGATGATTTGCATTAGGGAATGAACCATCTTTTGATTATGAGGGAGGAAGGAGGAATGTGGGAAGAGGCACTTCAGTGCCTGAAATTATCAAATGTGGTGACGTCCAAGGTTCCTGCATTTGACAGAAAGCCCATCACTGTCATGTTGAGTATCTATTAACATCAATTTAGTTTCATTGAATGTTTTCCATGTGCTGGCAGAGTCAAAGGAAAGAAGGCAGGAGAGTTGAGAGCACAATCTCGGTCTAAATGGAATGAGGTCTGAGTCCATATTCAGAAGTGTTAGAGGGCAAGGTCACTGCAGTGACTCTTGAATGCTTTTTGGACCACTGTACCACCTTCTGACTCATTGGGGTGTTAAGTTGTGGATTCTTGGGATCCAAGATCTACTGAGTCAGGATCTCTGGGGAGTGGCTCAACATTTAAAAATATACTTTCTTCCCTCCTCCCTTTCATGTACACTAAAGTATGAGGACTGTTGGCAGGTCTCCAGGGAAGGTGGAAGGTCAGAACTGAGTTTGATGTTGCAAGATGTAAAGAGAAGGAATGGCTTTCCTGGTACAGGGAAGCCAGACACAAAGGCAGAGAGATGTGGGACCAGGCTCATTCTCTGGGTGTAAGAGAAGAAATCTTCTCTTACATGGATGGAGCGAACAGTACCAGTTGGGGAATGTGGACAATAAGATTGAAGAACAATTGAGTCACAGAGTAAGAACCAACAATTCTCCAGTTTTCCACTTAAAAATTTTTGTTTGATTTTTATATATGTATATGTATGTATATATATATATGCATTTTAAATTTATATGCATAACACACTGCCGTAAGCATTCATTGTTTGATAGCACCTCCCTACTCACCCTCTACTCATCAGGCATTAAACTAAAATTTCCAGGAAAATAAAGCTATTAGTGCCATATTCTTTTTTTTTTCTGGGATTCATAAAATAACTTATGAAGTATGCTAGCAACAAAATGAACCATTTAAAGTTCTTAAAACATTGTCATCTATAAGGAAAATAAATAGGCTAATTTAATCTTTCACAGTTAAGTTTTATCTTAGAAAATGAGTTTTGTTTTTTTTTTTTAAAGATTTTATTTATTTATTTGACAGAAAGATCACACGTAGGCAGAGAAGCAGGCAGAGAAGGGGAAGCAGGTTCCCTGCTGAGTAGAGAGCCTGATGTGGGGCTCCATCCCAGGACCCTGAGATCATGACCTGAGCCGAAGGCAGAGACCTAACCCACTGAGCCACCCATATGCCCTAAGGTTTGGGTTTTTTCCCCCCGCTCATATCCACTCATACTCCACTTCCATTAAAGTGAGAATGTTCTATGAAAGAATAAGCTTCAATAAATCCAGTTATCTTATGTTGTTAAATAATAAAGCCTATAGAATTTACCCATTCTGAATGCTGTTAATATGGTAATGATGTTTGATATATCATTAATATGTGAATATTATTGCAAAATTTGCTTCTATCATTTTGCATTTGATGTAGTATGGCTCTGCTGATGCTTTGGATGTTTTTTATAGTATTCTCAAGTATGAGCTATGAAGAGAGAGATAAACCAGCCATTCTTCTCTCATCTGTCTCTGCTGTTTTCCATATTAAAAATTAGGCAATCTCGGGGCGCCTGGGTGGCTCAGTTGGTTAAGCAACTGCCTTCGGCTCAGGTCATGATCCCGGAGTCCCAGGATCGAGTCCCATATCAGACTCCCGGCTCTGCGGGAAGTCTGCTTCTCCCTCTGACCTTCTCCCCTCTCATTCTCAGTCTCTCGCTCTCTAATAAATAAATAAATAAAAAAAATCTTTAATAAAAAAAAAATAATAAAATAAAAAAAAAATAAAAATTAGGCAATCTCCTTGGTGTAGTTAGGGAGACTTGTTAGCCCCTGGGAAATCCATAAATCCTTGTGTTGAACCTGCTATGTAGAGTTGCCAGCATGAGAAGAAGGTTGATTTTGTCTACACCTGAATTATGCTCCTGTGACTTTAGATTTGAGGCTCATGTTCAAAGCCATAGTGAATTTTCTCTGTCACTGGCAGCTTAATGGGGATGACATATTCTCCTGATTATTTATTGAGCTAGCTTTGGCAAATTAATCTTTTATCTGAATTGGCTTTTGACTTGTCTCATTTCCTATATTTTATGTCATATGATAACAAGCATTTAAATTAGGTGAAAGTTCATCAAGCTGTTATTACAAGATGAGGTAACAAGCATAAATTTAATAATATGGCTTTAACTGTGGGTGAGACTCTAAAAAATGGGAGTCACCATAAAATCAAATCCATACCACTTTGGTAATTTATAATTATCACAAAATGAAGAGTACAGATAGGCAGTCATGAGGCATTTGAAATCCCCACTTTGCTGGCTAAAAAAATCTACTCATTTTTTCTAACTTGAGAAAATGTATCAGGGTGACTCAGTGACAATAAGTCTTTATTATAAGGATACTCTTGAATTTAGTCTAATATATAAAACGAATATATTGTTTGCAATCTTCAGTAGTTTAAGTGTTTTTTGTGTTCTGATACTTAGTACTAACTCTGACAGTTGATGGAAATGCCCCACAGGGCTGCAGTGGTTGGCAATGGGGCAATCCCTGTAGGGTGTAACACGACGAACTGGTGCGTCATCTTAGGATATAGATGAACTGAAGGTGAGGATGGAGCAGGGAGATCACTCAGAAGATGACTTCAGTAACCCAGGGAAAGTCCAATGGGAGCCTTCTTGGCTGTTGGTAGTGGGACTTGGGAAGAGGAAACAGCTGAGAGAGGGCAGCTGTGGCAAGAAGTCTTTGGAAGAGGCCAATAGGAGGACACATATGGCATCTGTAAGAGATGAAAATTTTCAGTGGCATCCTGTCTCCTGAGGAATGTAAAAAGAACAAATTGGGGCAGTAATACACTCTGTGTGGCAGCCAATATTCAGGTTACCCTGGGGAGATACATGAAAAACCTCTGTTTTCAGGGACTACAAGTCATTTCCATCTCCCTGGGCTGAGCGAAAGCCCCAGCTGTGTGATTTCTTAGCCAATTATGGGAACTTGCACAGCAAATGCAGTGCATTTAATGCAAGGCCACAAATCTGGGGCAACTTTTTGCTTTGAAGATTTTCTTAATTCATTTGCAATTTTCTTTTTATGGTTCTCACTTACAGGGACATATAGGGGTGTCAAGGCAGCCTCTAAGGCACCTTCTTCCTGCTTCTGCCTCCACTCTGCACCTTGCATCTTGAAAACCAAGTGCTGGGCAACTTGGTAGGTTCCTATCAGGGCTCCACCACCAGGGCATTGGGTAGGCTTCCCAGAATAAGCAGGACTGGGTAAGGCAGTGTGGAAGGCACACTGGCCCCGTATTGGGCTTCTTAGTTGGCTATCAGGCAAGGAGCCTGGACTGTGATTTGGGGGTCCCTTTATACAAAGAGAAGTACACTGTGAAAAACTAGACACATCATAAAAGCCATTGAAATTCTCCAAAAAATTGGTTCCAAGAGCATTCACCATTATTTTATTTCTCATTTCGCCAGTGATTATTTGGTGATTTTACCTTGAGCTATGAGGATAGTCGCTTATGCCTTTCCTGTCATGCTGTGCACCCAGACTTGATTTTAGTTAGAAACTGCCCAGATTGTCTGACTTCCTGACTGTCTGCGGGACTGACTTCTGATGACTTCAGCTAGCAAAAAATAGTTTGCCCTCCACAGGCGGAGAAGAAGGAGACCCTCTTCACTCTCCTCCTTCCCTCCATCCAAAATAACAATATTAATAAAAGAAGTCACTTTCCAAAATTACATTTGAGGACGATAGTAAAGCAGGAAAGATCCGTCTTCATAGCCGGGTACAGTGGGGATAGGAGTGTTTCTGTCTATGATAGTTGTCCAAAGTGAACATCTCTGGATATATCTGTGGTAGGCTGAAAAAAATGTGACCCCCACCCCAAAGATAGGTCCACATCCTAATTCCTGGCACCTGTGTTAGTTTATTTGGGGGGGAAAGATTTTTTTTTAAGTTTTTATTTAAATTCTAGTTAGTTTACATCCGTGTTGGAGTGTAATATATGGTGTAATATTGGTTTCAGGAGAATTTAGTGATCGTCCCTAACATATAACACCCAGTGTTCATCGCAACAAGTGCCCTCCTTAATACCCATCACCCATTTAGCCCGTCCCCCACCCATGTCCTCGTCAGCAACCCTGCAAGAAAAATTCTATGCAGATGTGATTAAGGAGAAGGACTGGAAATGAAGAGATCCTTCTGGAACATCCAGGTGGCCCTAAATCCAGTCATGTGTCCTTCTAAGAACAAGACAGAGAAAGATTTCATACACATAGAAGAGGAAGAGGCAGTGTGACCCCAGAGGCAGTAACTAGAGTGATGTGACACAGGCCAAGGACTGCTGAGACTCCAGAAGCTGGACGGAACAAGGGAGGGATTCTCTCTAAGTAAGTCTCTGGAGGGAGTGTGGCCCTGCTGAGACTTGATTTCAGCTCTGCAAAACTAATTTCAGACTTAGAGCCTCTAGAACTGTGAAAGAATAACTTTTAATCATTCCTAGCCACCAGGTTTGTGGTAATTGGTTACAGCTGCCATAGGAAACTAATACACAAAGCTATTTTTCTCTGCACTTGGCTGCATTAAGGAGTCTAGTCTCTAACTATGGGAAGTGGCACACAGAAAATTTGGGGAGAGTAGAAGATGCAGAAAGCATCTTCCCAATGCTCTGGTCTTCATAGAATCTACAAGTTGATATGAAAACAACAACTTGAGGTCATCTAGTGTCTATCCTTTTTTCTGTCTTCCCAGTAATAATTGAATATCTACCATGAATTAAACACTCGGCCAGGCATTGACTCTTAGACTTCCTCTTTTAAAACACCTTCCATGTAAGTCCAACCTTTCTCACCTGGCCATGACCTTGAATTTTTACCATGTGGATGATAAGAAAATACAGAAATATTAGCTGATAAGGATAGCTGAACTGGTAAGGAGACTGATAAGCCTTTCCCTTCTTTCTCCATCAACTGTAAGTGGCCAACTTTCCATAGCTCTGAAATTGAATTACATCAATAAAAAATATTGATTGCCTAAGTCTTGAGCTGAAGCAACATCTTGGTTATAGAAGAACAGAAAAGCACACAGTCTCGGGTAATGGGAAAATTCCAGATCAAAAAAGAGTCAGTCTGGGGCACTGGTTAGTATTTGTTTTTAAATAAAATATTTTAATTGAAAGCATATATCCCCATTGGCACCATCTAATTCAGGTCACTATGGAGCTATGAATGTTCAAAGGGAAGGAAGTAGGATGGGGGAGAGGACAGGCATGAAGGAGACTGGGGTCCCTGCAGTACATGAGGGAAAGCCCTTTGGATCTCTAAGAATATCTTCTGCCTAGCAGCAGGGGCCAGCAAAAGATTTCAGCAGGTTTTGCTTGCCAGGCTTAGGGGCTCATTCAGAAGCAGGAAGGATGGCAGCAGGGGAGGTGCATTTGCAAACATACCAAATCCCCCAAAAGTCTTGTTCATAATCAGAAGGCCAAAGGCAGTAGGTTGGAATGGGTCTCTTTTGGACTGGGTAGTGCTTTTTACTCTGCAAATCTCAATTTTCCCATCAGCACAGTGAAAGATTTGGATTAGAGAACTTCAGTTCTATCCACCAGAGAATTTTAAATGTTAGACCTCAAAGGGATGTTATAGATCACTTTGCCCATTCCATCTATTTTACAGATCAGAAGAGTAAAGCCCAGATTGTAGAGAAGACTTGCCCAAGCCACAGGCAAGGTGTTGGTGAAGCTAGGATTAAAATCTAAAGTCTGGGGGTGCCTGGGTGACTCAGTGGGTTAAAGTCTCTGCCTTCGGCTCAGGTCATGATCTCAGGGTCCTAGGATCGATCCAGGTCATGATCTCAGGGTCCTGGGATCAAGCCCCGCATCAGGCTATCTGCTCAGCATGGAGCCTGCTTCCCCCTCTCTCTCTCTGCCTGCCTCTGCCTACTTGTGATCTCTCTCTGTGTGTCAAATAAATAAATAAAATCTTAAAAAAAAAATCTAAAGTCTGGGGCTTTTGGTCCAGGTTCTCTCCATTATGCTATGGATTTTAATTAAGGGGATTATTCATGGATTGGTTCATTGATTATTCATGGATGGATTTCAGGGTTTCTGCAAAATCCCCTGAATTTGTATGCCAAAATTTTGTGAATGTCTGTACATATTTTTTAAAAGAAAGAAAATCTTTACTATGATCTCCAGGGACAACTAATAAGTTTTCAAAAAGTCATCCGCCAATTAGTTTCACAAAGATTAATTGTGCCACTGCTACATGTCAGGCCCTCTTTCAGATACTTAAAATGGAGCAGTAGACAGAGCAGGCAGGAGTCCCTGCTCTCAAGGAGCATATATTTTTATAGGTGGGGGTGATAGACAATCAATAAGTAAAATGTATGTTAGATGGCGATATGTGGACGGGGAAAAATAAAGTAGGGATGGGGCAAGGAGTACAGTATACCACTTGTGATTTCCTTGAATTGAAATTAAATTTTCCCCATGAGTGCCAAGACTCCCTGCCCTAAAGATTGGGAGCACACCACAATGAAAGGGACATAGTGTGCTATGTGACAGTCACTTTACAAGGAGGCAGCTAGAGGCAGAGGCAGTGTCCTCAGAAAGGTCCTGATTCTGCTCCTTTGGTCATTTTCAGTGATGCATGTGCTAGGAAGGTGAGTGATTCCTTCTCCTGAGCCACCTGAACCTGGTTGCCAGACCATCATCACTCACAGGGTGCCACATGCTGTCCATGGCTAGAGATAGCGATGGTTTCTATGTCAGCATGATTTATGACTTACTGCATCACTGCACCACTGCATCCTGGGGAGGAGGGGGAGGCAGGAAAGCAGCAATAGGTGTTGATAGAGGTTCTATGGTTGTACGTGAATAAAGGGTAACCTTTTGGTGATCTTTGTTGCTTTTTCAAGCACTTTGAGCTTGATTGGATCTTTACGCGGTTCTTAAAGACATGGCCGGTTGGTTAATCCCACTTTAAAGATTTATCGTCCAACACACAAAGGGCTGTGGGGTTGTATGGCAGGTTAGAAGCAGAGCTAAGGATGAAATCCAGATTCTCTTGTTTCCTTGCAAGAGTTCCTCTGCCATCCACATCCTTGATTTCATCCCTGTCTCCTCTCTTTCCTGTGTATTAAACATTCAATCCAACAGCAAATCCTTCTCCTTGGAAATATATCTAGAATTTGACCTCTTTTGATCATCCCAGGTGACCACCCTAGACCAGCCTTCCATTATCTCTTGCGTGGACATCGCAGTAAACTGTTAGTTGGCCTCCTTGCTGTACCCCTCCCCAACCCCACTCCCAGCAGCCAAGAGTGATTCTTTGAATATAAGTCAAATCAAGTCATGCTCTGCATAAATCCCACTAGTTATTTTTCATCTCTCAGAATAAAAGCCAAACTTCCTCCTGCAACATCCAAGACCCTACATGATTTCACCTCTTGCTCCCCTCCTCACCTAATTTCCCACCTCTTGTTCTGTATGTGCGATCTGCTTTGGTAACATTGGTCTTTTCATTTCTCTTAGGAAAATACCTGCTAGTTTATGTTGGTTATCTATTGTTGCATAGCAAATTACCACAAATTTCGTAGTTTAAAACAATATATATCTGTTTTCTCATAGTTTCTGTGGATCAGAAGTCTATGCACTATTTAATTGGGTCCTCTTCTTTAGGGTCACTTACAAAGCTGTGATCAAGATGTTGGCTAGGGCTGGGTCTCATCTGAATGCTTGACTGAGAAAGAATCTAATTCCAAACTCATACGGTTGTTGGCAGGATTAAGTTCCTGTGGGCTGTTGAACTGAGGGCCTGAGTTTCTAGTGGGCTGTTGTCTGGTGGCCATCCTCTATTCCTTGCCATGTGGGCCTCTCCAAGACGTCAGCTTTATTTATCAAAGTATTCAAGCTGGAAAGGCAACTGAGAGAGATTGTTAGCTAGCTAGAAGGACAACCTTTTGTAATCTAATCATAGAAGTGGCATCTCAGTGCTGCTGTATTCTACTGTTAGAATCAAGTTACTCAAGGGGAGGGGATTATATAAGGCTGCAAAGAGCAGGAAATGATTATTTGGCAACATCTTAAAGGCTGCCTACTATAAAAATTGAATTTCTGGATCATGGAATGGGTATGTAAGTAACTGTATACAGAGCTCCTTTCTAAAGAAGTTGTATTATTTGACATTCCCATCAGCAATGTATGAGAGTTCTAGTCGCCTTATCCCCTTTTCAGTACTTCGTATTATCAGACATATATCTTTTAGCCTTTCTGGGGGGATGAAATGGTATCCCACTAGGAATTTAACTTACATTTCTCTTATCGCTAATGATGTTGAGCATTTTTAGTTTGTTTTTTGGTAATTCATGTATCTCTTTTGTGAAGTGTCTAAGTTGTTTACTTTTTTGGGGGGGTGGCTTATCTTTCTATTCATTTGTAAGGATTCTTCCTGTATTTTGGGTGTAAGTCCTTTGTCAAGTATATTACACATATTTCCCACCAAACTTTAGCTTGCATCTTTATTTTCTTAATGGTGTCTTTGTTTTTTTTTTTATGTC
Organism: Nasua narica; assembly: GCA_028533885.1. Lineage (NCBI taxonomy): Eukaryota > Metazoa > Chordata > Mammalia > Carnivora > Procyonidae > Nasua > Nasua narica. The sequence goes on from CM052809.1 coordinate 98,396,161, forward strand.
AACAAGTTATATTGACATATCAATGTAGTTTTATGTTTTAAAATTTTTAATGTTGATAAATTCAGTTCACTGTTTTTTTTTTTTTTATGGTTAGTGCTATTTGTTTTCCTCTACCCCAAGATCATGAAAATATTCTCCTATGTTTTATTCTACAAAGTTCATAGTTTCAGTTTTATATTGAAATGATTTTTCCAAGTATGGTGTCAAGAAGGGAGTGAAGGTTTATTTTTCAGAATTCTATAGGGATATTCAATTGTTTCATCACCACTTACTGAGAAGACAACATTTTACACATTATATTACCTTGGCAACTTTGTGAAAAATGAATTGGCCATATATGTTTAGGTCTATTCCTGGACTCTCTCTTCTGCTTGACTGATCTTTTTTTTTCTTCCTCACATTAATCCATATTGTTCTGATTTCTTTAGATTTTGTAGTAAATCTTCAAATCAGAAAGTGTAAGTCCTACAACATTTAAAAATTTTTCCAGTTTTGGCTAATCTAGGTCCTTCACATTTCCATACAACATAAGTAAATAAATTTCAGAGGATTAAAATTATACAGTGTATTTTTTTGACTACAACAAACTTGATTTAGAAACTATTAACTATATGATATCTGAAAATTCTCAAATATTTAGAAATTAAAATGCCTCTAAATTATTTATGAGTTGAAAAGAAGTCACAAAGATAATTTTTACATATTTTGAAGTAAAAGAAAATGAGAACACAATACATGAAAATGTGTGAGATGCAATTAAAACAGTATTTAAAGGTAGATTTGTAGTTTTAAATGCTTATATTAGAAAAGAAGAAAGGTTTAAATTAGTGACCAAAAGTTCCACCTTAAAAAACTGTGGGGGAAAACAGTAAAATAAATCCAAAGTAAGTAGACAGATTAAAATAATACAAATAACTTCTAGCATGCTACAAGGGCACCCTATCATTTGATTAAGGACCAATGGAGTCAGATGATAGGAAGGGAGGGGGAAGTATTGTTGGTAGATGAAGGAGAGAGTGAATAGAATTTATCTGGGGGACTAAAAGATGAAACAATATGGATGAGACTTAGAGCACTAAGGTGGGTCTGGTAAAGGAAGACATTGGAAAGGTGAGCAGACCCCAGCTTAGCAAGGGCCTTATTTGGAATTTTAAGGTATTTAGACCTTGTCCTGAGAACATGGGGAGGTATTGGAAGTTTTAAGAGAAATTTGACTCAAATTTTTGTCTCATCACTCTGATGCTGTGTAGAGAGTGAATGGAGGGGAGGGAAGGGAGGGGAGGGAAGAGTGGGATCTGGAAGGCCTGTGAAGGGGCAATTACAGTGGTTTAGAAAGGAGAGGATGATGTGGATTCAATGGTGGTAGTTGAGATTGAAGTGACATAATTGAGATTTATTTTGGAAGAAAAATCTGAAAAATTTGCAAATGAATTAGATGCAGGTATTCAAGGAAAAAAAGAGATTGGCTCCCAGGTTAATGACTTAAAAATCTGAGTAGATGGTAGTACCACTTATTGAAATGGAAAGGGTAGGGAGGAATTGGCTGGTGATGGATGGTGGGGTCATGAGTCCTGCTTTGCAGTGGTTAATATCAAATTGGGATCTGCAGCTCAGAGCTGGGGATAAAGTTTGAATGTTGTCATCTTATAGTGGCACTTACAGTTCTAGGATTGTTTGACATCACCGGGGAGAGAGTCCACAGGTAAAAGAGGACTCAACCAGGCCTGGGGCTATCAACACTGACAGGATAAGTAGAGATGGAGAGTTCCTGAAAGACAATAGGAGGAAACAGCCAGTTTTTGTCCTGCATATACAAATGCACACTATAAAGGCCCTGACAGGATCTGTAGGGAAGCAACATTTTGTCTCAACCAGCCCTTTTTAAGCTTATTTCTTCAAAGAATCTTCTTTAGCAAGAACTCCTAATCAATTCTCCTTGAAAATGCACCTATAGGTAATGATACCTACTAAGACCTTGCATAATAGATCCTGCATGATAAGGATCATGATATTTTATCCATCTAAGATAGGTGAGAAAGATCCCTTCAAGCCAGGATTTTAGAAAGAAAGAAATACATCATGTAATCATGGAAGCCAGAATGAGTGGACCAAGGCTTATGGCTTAGGATTCTGGTTTCTTTGAACAGAGGTCTCTGATCATGAGAATATGATATTCTGGTTTTCTTGAGGGGAACTCTGGGGAATCCAAGGCTGCCTGGATGCAGTTTTAAATTTCATTTAAAAGAATTTAACAGATATAGTAATTGTTGGTCTACTATTTTGTGCTACATCCTATGCTTCAAGAGCAGATCAGTGTAGGAAGCCGATTCTGTCATGATTCTCATTTCACAGATGAGCCATTTGAGATTTAAAATGGTTCTGTAAGTTGCACAAGTGGAGGAATTTAGATTCAGAGTGAGGTCACCTGGCTCCACGCCCATGCTGGGGAACGCTCTGCTTTACCGACCAGCGGGCACCGAGCCCTGAGGCTTTTTCTATGCTGACCTGCGTTCCTTTTGTTTCTTCTTGATTTGACTCTTGAGGTGAGGGACTGGAAACCCCAGTGGGTACCAGTTGGGTTTTCTTCATGAGGGGATTCCTGGGGCCCTTGACATTCCCCTCAGAGGTGGCTGCTTGAAAGGCATTTTTAAAAAAGCATCCCACGCTTTGACTTTGTAATAGTACCTTGAGGTGGTTCAGACCCTTCACCTGCTGGGCTTTAACATGGAAAACGCGCTTAGCCCCACTGAACTTTTGGGATGAGGACCAATTGCTGTGAAGGGCTGGGATAAGAGGTAGCCACCCAGGGAGAGAGCTGTGATCAAGCCCAGGCGGCCAGCCGCCTCCCACGCGGGTCCTGCTCGCTGGGGGCCTCAGCACATACCGCCCTTGCCGGCAATGCTTTTTAGTCTCTGGAATGCCTTTTATGGTCTCTGAGCAATGTGACTGGTGTTGGCAAGTATTGCCATCTCTTTGCCCTGGGGCCTCGGGCCCTCTGTTCTCCATTCTCCTGTTCTCTGTGTGTGCTTGTTTGAATTTCCACGTGTCTAGAGGCCTCCTTTTTTTGGGTAATTTTCGGAAGGTCCTTTTATTGTGACTGGTGCCGATCTTTGTTCTCTGGACTTTTCTTTGACTCTCAGATTTACCATCTATCAAATGGAGGCGGGGGTTGGGCTAGAGGTCCTCAAAGGTTTTTAAAAAGAGTAACAGTGTGGCCAAAATTTCCTGAGGGCTGACTATGTGCTAGAGTTTATCCTTTTTGTTCATGATCTCATTTAATCCTCCCACCCGTCAGAAGGGGACACGGAGACAGAGAGGTTGAAGTACCTTGCCGGTGAATGTACGCAGCTTGTGGAAAGCGAATTCGAATCTGGGTGGACTGCAGAGCCTTCGTTGTTGTGCTGAGCTTGTGGGTGCGGTGCGGGCTGCGCGCACGTTTGGCAGTCCCATTTCACGGGCTGGCCATGGAGGTTCCAGAGGGTGGCAGCTAAAAGGGAACTTTAGAGCAGGGCTTCTCACTCTAGGGTTCACGGACACCTGGGGGGATAGGAAGTAGATTTCGGATAGGGCCCACGATCTTCTTCAACAAGCGTATGTGTGTGTTTGTGCACACGTGTGCATTTTTCCTGGGATGGGGTTCACATTCCCTTATCAGATTCTCGAAGGGGTCCATGACCTTAAAAACACAAGATGTGTGGTCTTTCTTAACACTTGTGGAATCTACTGAGAATCAGATCAAAGTCAAGAAAGCTCTTCCAGCAAAATACAACCAAAAGAACCAAAACAAAAACCTTTGAGATGATTAGGGAGGACCATCTTAGTCCGTAAAAGAGGAAATAAAGGCTCAGAGAGGAAAACCATTTGCTCACACAGTGGTGATGGAATAATAGTAGAAGTGCCGAAGGTAGCGATGGTTTCGATGATGGCGGCAGTAGCAGATACCAGTTGCTGAGAACTTAGACCATTCAAGGCGCCGCCCTAACCACGGTGCTGGCATTGTCTCTTCTCATCCTCACATCAACCCTTTGAGGCTATTGCAATTAACTTCATTCTATTTCTCAGCTTGACTTGAAGGACACTTGACAAATAAAATTGTAAGATATTTAAAGTGTGCAATGAGAAGATTTGATACATCCATCCATTGTGAAGGATCCCCTCCCCCACTGAGTTAAAATGCTATCTCCCTCACCTCACATCTTTGCCTTTGTTTGTTCATGTATTGAGGTGAGAACGTTCAAGTTCTGCTCTTTTTAAAATTAAAGGAAATTTTTTTAAATTTTATTTTTTAAAAAGATTTTTATTTATTTGAGAGAGAGAATAAGAGAGAGAGAGCCCAAGAGGGAGGAAGGTCAGAGGGAGAAGCAGTCCCCCTGCTGAGCAGGGAACCTGATATGGGACTCAATCCTGGGACTTCTGGATCATGATGTGAGCTGAAGACAGCCACTTAATGGACTGAACCCCCCAGGTGCCCTGCTTTTTTTTTTTTTTAATAAAGATTTTATTGATTTGGCTGAGAGAGAGAGAGAGAGCGTGAGTGCATGTGCACAAACGGGGAGGAGCAAAGGGAGAAGCAGACTTTGTACTGTGCAGGGACCCTAATGCTCCTGGGATCATGACCTGAGCCAAAGGCAGACGATAGACTGAGCCTGCCAGGTGCCCCTTAAGTTCTACTCTCAGCAATTTTTTATCCTATAATACAGTGCTATCAACTCTAGTCACCGTGGTTTACATTAGATCCTCAGACTTTATTCATCTTATAGCTAAAAAGTTTGTACACTTTTACCAGCGTGTCTGTATATCCCTCCCTCTATCCCAGCCCCTGGTAGCCACTTTCTATTCTCTGTTTCTATGAGCTTTTATTTTATTTTTATTTTTTAGATTGCACATATAAGTGAAAGCATGCAGCATTTGTCTTTCCCCGTCTGGCTTATTTCACTCAGCATAATACCTTTCAGTTGTTACAAATGACAGGATTTCCTTTTTTGTTTTTTTAAAGATTTACTTATTTATTTTAGAGAGAGAGCGAGTGAGTAAGTGAGGATAGGGGCTGAGGGGGAGAGAGAATCTCAAGCAGACTCTCTGCTGGGCACAGAGCCGGCCATGAGGCTCGATCCCAGGACCCTGAGATCATGACCTGAGCTGAAAACAAGAACCCTCCACTTAACTGACTGTGTCATCTAGGTGCCCCCAAATTTCCTTCTTTTTAAAGGTTGTATAATATTCCATTATGTGTACATACACACACACACACACACACACACACACACCCTAGAATTTTCTCTATCCATTCATCGATCTATGCACACTTAGATTGTTACCATATCGTGGCTATTATGAATACTCCTGAGGTGGACATGGGCATGCAGGTATCTCTGAGATAATGACTTTATTTCTCTTGGGTATAAGCCCAGAAGTGGGATTGCTGGATCCTATCATATTTGTATTTTTAATTTCTTAAGGAACCTCCATATTATTTTTCAAAGTGGCTGTATCAGTTTACAGTCCTACCAACAGCACACAGCTTTCCCTTTTCACCACATCCTTGTTAACTTTATAAGTTTATTTATAAAGTTCCTTTCTGAGGAAACCAAGGTCCTTCGAGGTTAAATAACTCCTCCAGATACCCACAATTAGGGAATGGATGACATAATCAAAGAGCCCAAGTCTCTTGACTTCTATCCCAGAACTCTTGTCATACCATACAAAAAACAGAAGGCAGCTGGGCTCTGTCCCCTGGAATCCTGGAGCTAGCCCTCCTTCCTGGCTCACTTGCAAAAGTCAGCAGCATGTCCCTGTCAGTATTCCATGGAGGTATATGTCATGGAAGGCCTTGGGGGTGGCAGAAATGCCCTCACCTGGGAGCTGGTTTCCTAGCCACTCCTTGCAATGACACTTACAGATGAAACACATTTTCTTAACAAATAAGAATCTAATGGATTAGCTCTTATCTAATTATGCTTTCTGCATTGAAGCTGTGCCTCTCCCTGCCTGATGCTGCTGGCATAATTAAACTTAATGTAGTTTTAATGATGTCTTTTTAACTCAAGCATTCACATGCGATTAGCATCAAATGGAGATAAGCTGTCCCAGGTCCAGGGGCTGTTCTTTACGTTCCTACCTGCCCCCCCTCAACAGGTGTGAATGGATCATGAACCTCAAGGCTTAAAAATGTTAGCTTAGGGGTTAAGATACCTTTTAATGCTAGTCACCTTGATTTAAATCAACAAAATGGCATCCTCTTCTAGTTTGGCTTAAATTCCAGTAAACATCCCAGAAAGAAGTATGCTTTGTAGATTCCATTCTGCTTTGCACCCCAGTCATTGGCTAAAGAATGAGTAGAGAAATGGTCAGGGAAACAATGTGTGAGGAAAAGAGCATTGTATTGGGAGCCAAGTTACCTGGTTCTAGCAAGTAACTTCTTTGAACCTTTTTTTATCTGTAAAGTGAGAGGGTTAAACTAAATGACACTTAGGATCTCTCTATAGCTCTGGAGATGATGATAATTTGAATATGGTCCCCATGCTCCCGTTTCCTTCCCACGTGCAGCCCATGCTCCTCACCCCCTCAGCTAGTAACTGAGCCTGAGCGACATCACGACCATCACGCCCTTCATCAGAAGTCTTCCACCGTGCGTTATTTCCTGCAGGCTAGGCATTTATGTTTGTTACCTCCCCTCGTCTTCGGCTGCCTCAAGAGGTTTGGTATTTTGTGAGCTTCACTGATAAGGGAAGTGTGACTCAGATGGAACGTCTTCGGTGAAGTGGTGAAGACCAGTGGGTATTTATCCACGGCACCCTGGCCCTTCTCAGACGTTCGCTGTTGCTGCCCGAGGAAGGTGGAGGTTGAGGCGGGCATTCACAGCGCTTGTGATCTATCCCAGTTTAGTATTTCTAGCTTTGTGTTTCATCTCCGATTCCATTTCTTGCCCCTGCTGCCGCCCCTCATGGCCAGGCCCTTCACTGCTCTCCCACGTACCCTAATGCGCAGACGTGATTTCTCCCTCCGGCTTATTCCTCTGCCTATCTCGTCCTCCTGCGCTGCATGATCCCATCACAGCTTCTGGTGCCAACGCAGGTCTCACCTCGGCCAAATTCCTCTCCCAATTCCTCGCGCTTCCTTCCCCTTGATTTTAGAACATTTTATTTCTATCGCCAATACAAGAAAGGCTCTGATGTGTCATAATTGAATTATTCATATGTCTCTATTACCTAACTGGATTGTGAACTGCAGGAGATAAGGGATGTTTATTATGCTTCTCTTCTTCCTCCCCTGCGCCTGATGTATAATTCTGTGCTTATCACATAGTTGGCTCTGATGCAAGGATGATATTCAAAATACTTAACAATTGGCATGGTGTATGCACTGGTCCATGAGAATGGACTCTGGTTGCACTGGTGTGTGTGTGTGTGTGTGTGTGTGTGTGTGTGTGTGTGTGTAGAATATCAACGCTATCCTGATAGGTGCACAGGGAACTGGAAACAGCCAGTGGAAGAACTGCCAAAGGGATTTCTTGTTAGTTTCCTTCCACCATACCACCTTCAAAAGGATTTACTGCACCCCCATTCCTTCCAGTCAGTCCTCTGATCTCATCTTCACTTACTGTGCTCTAGACCTCTGTTCTGATCTCAGACCTTCTGAGTCACTCCGGCCGGAGGACAGCTTGCCTGCTGGCACACATGGCCAGCGTTGGCACACTTGGCTGGCTCCCTCACACTGGTCGGTTCTCTGCTCAAACATCGTCTTTGAGAGGCTCCCCTGCCTGTCCTAATGAAGACCCTCCCTATTCCCCTCTACAAAGTCTCTCACGCCTCCCCGATTGACTTTCAGAGCAATAGCTACAATATTTTACTTACTTATTGGCTTACTTATTAATATTTTATTCCTTATCAGAACATATGCTCCACACCAGTATGAATCTTTGCTGTCTTCCTCACAGCTATACCCCCAGATGGTACACATTAGGTACTCAAGAAATTTAATTATTTATTTATGGGATAAACAGATGCACACATGAATGAATAGCTATGAAAGCAAATCTCTTTCATGGGAAAACCATTAGAGCTAATATGCTTGGGCTGGGCATTTGGCTGGGCACTGGGGCATATAGGGATGAACCAGAAAGCTCACCTGGGAAGACACTTTGTTGCAAAGAAACACTTCAAGTTGCCTGAATGCTGGGAGGAAGTACAGGGATTCTAGCCAAAAGTGGGCATTTTCTGGATCTAAGACTGGGTCTCCTCAATCAGTTTGTGCTTTCATGTTTACTCCATGTGCGGCTCTGTAGCCTTCTGTGAAACACACGCCTTCTTCTCTCCACCAGGTGTAGCTCCTCACCCTCTGCGCTGCTCTAATTCCTCCAGAAATTCAGCTTGCACATGGCATGGGCTTGTCCCAGCCCTGACTTGACCCTGATGCTACAGCACTCATGCTTGGAGCCTGAGCCTCCATGACTACTGGGGACGACGCTGCTATGGGGGAGCTCCCGCTAGACTTTTAGGATCCCATAAAAATGTTTGTAATTTCTTTTAAAGATCCTGGATATTTATGACTCATGACCAGGCTTAATTTGTCTCTCCCGGTCAATAGAAAATAACAGAGAAGGCACCTGACACCGTCATTACTACCTGTTCTGCTTATAAACAACTCGCACGTGTAGAGGGTACGTACATATCAGGTACCATGCCACTAGTACTGGTGTTACTTCCCCTTTACGGATGGGGAAACTGAGACTCAGTGAGACTTGAAACTTTCAGCCCAGCCTATCAGACTCTAGGCTTAATCAGTGAACTCTTCTTTCCTTTTTCTGGCTCCTGTCCACCGCTTTCTTTTTGAATGGTTTTGCTTCTTCTAGTTTTGACCTCCACATATAAAGGCATAAGAGGTTATTCAGCTGTTGAACCAATTCCTATAAATCAGTCCGCACCTCATCACCAGGAAGGTTTAGAATTTCACTTTCCATCCAGATCAGCAGGTTCTGAATAGTTGAAGGAAGCAAAGTTTATTTGTTCCCTGATTGCCATGTGGCCAGTCCCACAGAGCCCTCTGGGCAGGTCACCTGCCCTGCAGACTTGCTGTATCACAGAGTAGCACGGGATAGAATCCCTCTCCTTGAAGCCGCTGTGGTTGCTGGTATTTTAAGAAAGGTATTCATAAAGAAGTCTTTTTATTTCTAAGTCTCCGCTAATTTTCAAGATAGTCAAGTCTTATGGTACAGCTATAGAGATGCATAAATACGCACATATATTTATTTATAAGCACATGCGAAGAGGCCTGGAAGGATTCACTCCAAAGTAGAAATAGTAGTCTCTCCCAGAGAAAGCAGTGGGAATAGGAGAGCTCCAATTTTTGGGAGACATATTTCGATGTAGTTTTCATGCTTTCCAATGGACAATTGCTTGTTTAATTAAAGAAATTAAACACCAAGAAATATTATATTATGAAGACATGGATATGGTCTTGGGTAAAATCCTGTGGCCTCTCTGGTTTCGTTTCTCATTTACAAAATGAGAAATTAAATGATCTCTAAGGGCCCTGCCAAAGCACTATGATTCTCCAATTCTTTCCGTTCTATCTTATAAGTGCAGCCTGTGTCGACCAGCAGATCACCAACAAGGGTAGGGTACTGCTGTAATAAGTTTTTTTGAGTAAATAAAGTTACAGGCTCAATTTCTTCTGCTCTCAGAAGCTATGCAGGTTTACGTCTGGCTCATTCCTTTCACATACTTACTGAGCACATACTGGGGGCCAGAGAGGATTCTAGGTGCGGAGGGCAGAGTAGTGGAAAAGAGTGCAGATACCCCTGCACTTGCCAGAAATAAGACAGAAAGCAAGAAGATAAAACACACCATAGTCATCACAGGTATGCATTACTGGTATGAAAGGACTGAAGGTTTATGGAGAGAAGGCTCCCGGTAGAGTCTTTGTAAGGAGGAGACATTGAGCTGCTGCCTACCTGAGGGATGAGAATGAGCAGGTGGGCAAAGAGCTGCAGGGAGGGCGTTCCAGGAGGAGGGGCAGGTGCAAAGATCTGGAGGAGGGAAGGGCTTAGTGTCTCGGCTGCTGGTGAGGCTGAAGCACAGAGGGCCAAGGGGGACGAGTTGAATGAGAACAGAGGGGTAGGCATGGGCCAGATCCTGCAGACTAATGATCCTCTGGGTCTGAAACTTAGATTTTACTTGAAGAACAGTTGATGTCAGTGAAAGCTTTTTAGCAGGAGAGTAGTGTATTCTGACAAGGCTGTCTTCAGTGTGGAAGCGAAGAAGGGATACAATATATTTTGAAGTAGACGTGAGTGGTCTTAGCAACGAAGTAGGTGAGGAGAGGGTGGCAAAAAAAAGGGGGGAAGGATGGATGTTATAGAACTAAATGCCGAGCCTAACCAGAGCCCTGCCAGGGAGCCATAGCCAAGGGCGGGGTTCAGATCATAATGTTCATTTAGGCATGGAATCTCTGCTCTGTTTTTAGAGTTGAGAAGGGAGATAATAGGTACGGCCTTGACTTCAAGGAGCTTACAGGCATTTTTAGGTTGTTGAGATACACATCCACAAGATGTAACTGTGCCATTAGAAAAAGAAAGTGCCTGTAAATTCCTTGACACACTCTCACTGAGAGGCAGCATCCGTGTCCCTTCCCCTTGATTCGGGGTATGCTTATGACTGCTCTGACTGATAGAGTATGGCAGGAGTGATGCCAGGGGAGGGCTATGAAAGGAAATGCCTCATTTGTAGCACTCATGCTTGGAGCCTGAAAGTCCATGACTCCTGGGAACCCCTCTGCTATGGGGGAGCTCCCTCAGGGCCAAACCTAGTCTTCAAGTCGTCCCAATGCAAGGGCCGGATAGGAGACCAAAGGAGCCTCCAGATGATTTCAGGCTGCCATCTATGAATCACACATAGCCTTTGAGTCTTACCACCTGAGGTCTTGGACATGATGGAGCAGGGAAGGTCTGTCCCTGTTGTGCCCTGCTCAAATTCCTGACCCAAAGAATCTGGTTGTTTGAAGGTACTACATTTTGGTGCAGTCTGGAACACAGCAATAAAAACCCAAGCAGCCAAAGCCAGTCTGAACTGCACACTGAGTGATTTCAACACCATGACATTCTGGAAAATGAAAAACTATGGGGACAGTAAAAAGGTCAGTGGTTGCCAATGGTGGTGGGGTGAGGGATCAGAGCACAGAGTTTTAGGGCAGAGAAATTATTCTGTGTGACTCTGTAATGGTGGATACATGCCATTCAACATTTGTCCAAACTCTTAGGAGGTACAACACCAACAGTGAACCCTGATGTAAACTATGGATTTTGAGTGATAAGCATGTGTCACTACTATTCATCCATTGACCAAACGTACCTCTCTGCAGGCAGCTGTTGCTGGTGGAGAAGGCTATGCAGGCCTGGGGCAGGGCATGTGTGGGGAGACCTCTGTGCCTTCTGTTCACTTTCGGCGCAAACCTAAAAGTGCTTCTAAAAATTCATGTCTTAAAAAAAAATAAGAACAGAGTAGCGGTTTAGATTGGTAAATCTCTTGGTTGGAATATTTAGGACATCTGCATTTTAGTCCTGGCTTTAGCACAGAATCACTCATTTTGGGTTTTGACTTTAAGCGCAGATTGTTCGCACCATTTGGAGACTCGATGCTAACTTCCTTATGCCAGTCTGAGTGGCCCAGGAGGAGAGAGAATGGTCTCAGTACCTCCAGCCCCCAAACCGCAGACCTGGTGGTTCCATGGGGATGCTTGGTCAGATGCAGAACCAGCCTGTGTAATCGGTTCACATTGCCTTGCTCGTCATAGGATGGCATATTTCCCACCTCCCTTTCTCCTCCTAATTTCTTCAATCTCCATCAAGGATCTTGGGCCTTGGAAACAAATACCAGGGAAGGCATAAGAGTTCTAGACTCCCTGCCACCCACTTGCTCTGTGACATTGGATTAAGTCCTGTTCTTTCTGTGGGACTCCGTTCCTTATTTGTGAAATAGGAATTTGGACAAAACAAGAGTTAAGTAATGTTTTTATTTTTTTATTTTATTTTTCTTGCATGAGAGCCAGTTGAAGAAAAGTCAAATTGTGAAGTTTGGGGAGAGTTCTTCCTCCCTCCCCTTTCCTCCCCCATTTCATTTCCAAATGAAAATGGGTTTTTGAAAGCCGAAAGTCACACAGAAGCTGCTAAACTCCCCCTTTGTTGTCATGACTGACATTTGTCATGTATAAGGTCTAGAGTGGGTCTGGCATTGTGCTAAGTGTTTTATGTGCTTGAGGTCATTTAGTTAACCTTTTGTGTCAGGCATGATTGTCCCCATTTTATAGATGGGAGGGCAGAGTCAGAGAGTTGAACTGACTGCCTAGGGTCATTCAACTGTCAGAATTTGAACACGAGACAGAGTATCCTCACTTCTAGCTACTATGCTGCCTGCTATAGCTCATCTCAAACATGAAGGCCCCTTCTAGAGCTTAGTCTAGATTTTTTGTGATTTTGCAATTTTGTGGGCTGCTCCTCAGAACTGACTCCTTCAGTGGCCTTGGAGAAGAGTTAGGACTCAGCAGAGTGGAGACCAGACCTTCATACCTTTACTGATGACCAACTCCTACTTCCTCAAGTAGACATGAGCCACGTGCAGATGTGGGGCTTCCTCAGCACTCCATGTCCTGGCTGAGCTCTAGCCCCTAAGAATGACAATGACATAGACACCCCGTGACCACCTGCTTCCCTCCTGCCCATTTCCTAGACCACTTCCTACTTGGGGACAGGACCCTTTCACAAAGATCTCAACTCCTGATGAATGAAAAGAACAGAACCATGGCCTCTGATGTTGGACAACTTCTGAAGCCCTCTAGCCTTATGGTGAGATGGTCAAGTCTGGGGTCCCACAGACTTGAACCCCACTTTTGACTGCCCTGTAAATGACCAAGACTGAAAATTATATTTTGGCCTCGGTCTCCTCATTTATCATGGGACAATCACAGTCTATTTCTAGCACAGGTTCTTAGGAGGATTAAATGTATAATAATGCAGAATGTTTAACATTGTGCTAATTAAATAGGAGCTTCTATCTTCTTTCTCATCTTGAAGTTGTGGGAGTTGGTGACATTGAACTAACAGGGGCTACATTTTTGGGGTAAAGTGCTAAGTTGGGGCATCACCAGAATGCAGAGGAAGACACAGACTATGGGAATAATAGTAATACTTACGCTCCCTTACAACTAGCACAGCGTATTGCAGTTTATAAAATGCACACATATACACATATATAGCCTTAGCTGATCCTTGACATGACCCTAGAGAGTGAGGAAACCATATCACATGATGTATTAGTGAGACCTTGAAGATGTTTATCTTGAGCCATACAAGATATGAGGAGGTGAGAATTACCTTCCAGTCTCTGGGAAGAAGGGGGCACTTGGGAGGGGAAGCCAAGAACCAGTGCCTAGAAACATGTCTTTTAATTTTCAAGTCAGAGCAGGCTAAGGGCAGACACAGCTACCTGGAGGAGGTGGCGAGTATCCATGTTCTCACAGGTTAAGATGCATCTGTTAGTGCCCATCCCACCCAGCCCTCTAGTTGTCTTAGTTGTGAGACTCCAGGATTCTGTGGAATTGTACATGATTAACTCATCAGGCAGATGATGATAGTCCTGAGTCCTGGACATCTGCGATCTCTCCTCACCTTGCCCTCCCTGGCACAGGCAAGACTACACCTTCATAATAAGATTAGAACAGCAGGAGTGTCCCTTCTGTGGGGTTGGGGCAGTGAGTCTTATCTGTCTGCAGTCTTCTGACTTGAATTCCACACGGGCTTCTTGCCACCGTGGATTCTGCAGTGCTGGACCGGGAGAGGGATGGGCAGGGGTGACTCATTATGCCGAAGCCAGAGGCAGGGGGTGATGGGAAATGTGGGCTCTGGCAGAATGCCATCCAGCAGGAGAGGAGCAAGGGGTGGGGCAGAGGAGGAAAGAGCAAATGCAATCGCACCTGCAGGTGGGCTGGCTGCATTCTGTGAGGGTAGAGACCGCCAAGTGAAAAGAACATGGCACCATTGACACCTGTCACAGGGGGTCCACAGGAGGGGGAGCCTCTGCAGATTTGATCGTTTAAGTAATCTTGGTTTTCTGTGCCAAGGGGACAGGCAGAGCTGCATGTAGAGACTATGAAAGCACAATTCTCAGATACAGACCTTGAATTGAGTCATCCATTATGAATTCATTAATATATTGAGTACTGAACACATGCTGGGTTTGGTGAGATAGTAGAGTAGGATTTCTGGGGCTGTGGTTAAGAGTTCTGGGTTGCGCTTGGACAACCCATAAATCCCTCTGAGCCTCTGTTTCCTCATCTGTAAAACGGGGATATGAGTACCTGCTTTGTGCCCCTCGTAGGGTTATCATGAAGCTAGAATGAGGCCGTATGTGTGGAAAACATCTTTCCATCCGGCCCTTCAACAACTCTATCTTTAGTGAGATGGGAGAAAAAAGAGGGTGATAAGTAACTGATTTTCATTATAAATCCATATTTCTGATGAATGAATCAGAAGCTAGTTTACAAGGTCATGGTTCTGGGTTCTTTTTTTTTTTTTTTTTTAAAGATTTTTTATTTATTTATTAGAGAGAGAGAGACTGAGAATGAGAGAAGGTCAGAGGGAGAAGCAGACTTCCCGCAGAGCCGGGAGCCCGATATGGGACTCGATCCCGGAACTCCGGGATCATGACCTGAGCCGAAGGCAGTCGCCCAACCAACTGAGCCACCCAGGCGCCCATGGTTCTGGGTTCTTAACGAAGATTCAGCACTTATCTTTCTGCCAGGTTGAGGTGCACAGGAGTTAGGAGGCAGACAGTACTCAGCTGCAGCCTGGCTCCCCCAGTTGGCAGTTCTGCGACACAGGGCAAATTGTTTAACCTCTCTGAGCAGCACAGGTGAAAACAAAGGTAGTGCCCACCTTTCAGACCGTTTTTATAGGCATTAAAAGAGAGGGCGTATATGAAATGCCATCAGGTACGGGAACTGGCTTATAGAAAGTTACATGGACCTGGCTGAGAGCTTCTAATGTCTCCAAAGCTGAATAATCTGACACGCTTCTGACTGATATTCTTTAATTATTTTTTTATCACTATGTAAAATACAGAGTACAGGCAATTAAGGATAATGACAGCACTGTCTCTGTGTGTCTCACAGAAGAAAGCAAAAGCTCTTGGTTAGCGCCTTAGAAAGCTTCTATTGCAATTTTCTAGAAGGCTTTCCTTGAGGCATTCTGGTGAGCAGAAATTTCTGCATTTCCTTAAATTTCTAGTGATGGCAACAAAAACATCTGTCCTGTGAGACCGCCATTTAGCATGGCTCTAACTGCAAAGCAGCGATTCATTTCCTTCTTTTTTACTCTTTTATTTGTGGGGCCGTCCCTTGGCCAATTACATCCTCAAGTTAGCTGGTACATGCTTTTACTTTTTTCTGCCACATAAGGGGTATCACAGGACCAGCAAGTGTCTGGGGTTCTCATCTGATGGAGTGCAGAGATCACGAGTCAAGAAGCTCACCTTTCAGCCCCAGCTCACCCACTTTTGCTTAAGTGACTTGAGGCAAGTCTCTTGATCTTCCTAAGCCTCAGTTTTAATTTATAAAATGGGAGTAATAGTCTCTATCCACCCACCATTTAGGACATTGCTATGAATCAAGACAGGCAGGAGTTATCAAAGAGCATTGTGGCTACAGAATTCTGTGGCATTGTGAAGGATGATTATTTTGTAGCAATCATCTAAGTAAAAGCATCAAATACAGTGAATGGAGTTTTGTGTATGAGCTAATGGGGTGGGAATAGATTTTTCAGGGGCTTCTGAGAGTACTAAACTGCTGCTTGACCTTCTGGCCTATGTGACAGTATGGTTTGCCTCTACCGTTTTTCTCTTTATGTATTCTCATATTTGTGCACCCTTCCTCAAGTCCTCATGGGATTTATGCATTTTGTGTTTTTCTTTCCATCAAAGGCACTGCATTTAATGAAAAGTTGATAGCTAACTGTAGTTGTCCAGTTTCTGCTTCAGAAAATAAATAAACATGAACAATAAAGTTCTCCCTGCAGTGGTTCAGGGTGTGTGTGTGTGTGTGTGTGTGTGTGTGTGTGTGTGTGTGTGTGTGTGTAGGAGGCGGGGGTGGGAGGGAAGAAGGAAGAGGAGTAGGAGAAAGGAGGAGGGAGGGAAGGGGAGCAGGAGAGAGGGTGAGAGAGACCCTCTGATAATATACTCCTTTTCACAGGATGAAGAAAATAAAATTTTATGTGCAGAAAGGAACCCCTTTGAGACCTTTCTTATTGCTTCTTTAATACCAAATCTTTTTCAGAGAACTCTCAGGTATGTGTGAGTTAATAGTCTCAGCATCCCTCAGAAGATAGGTCGGTAAAAAAACATTCTTTGCCCTGACAGCAGAGGGGAAAATGGAAGCTTAGAGAAGTCAGGATTGTGACCTTGGTGCCTCAGTACATGCAGATGGGTTTGGGTAGGAAACATCTGAATTCAGTCAAACCAGTTTGAAACCAGTTGCTAGCCATAGAAACCACTCACTAATGAGATCTCAATTACTGACTTTTTCTTAGTTATTATCCAGTTTCTAGCTGGTCACAGGTTGATGAATCAAGATTAGTAGGTAGAGGTGGAAATTAACTCAAAGTCGCTTTGGCAGAAGAGGCAAGAGATCAGTTCTCACTCCTGGGGGATCTGGGTACAGACTGGCCTCTGGAATTGGGTCCAGGCATTTGATGACATCAGGACTCTTTTCCTCCATCTTGCATCTTGGCCTGGGTGAGTTGGCTTTGCTCTCTCCTACTGCAAAAAATCTTTTCTCTACATGAGTCCGAAGATAGCCCATGGATAATATTAGCTTGGATTCAAAATGCAAAGGCCTCCTTCTCATTTGAACTTCAGATTAAAAAAAAAATCTCAAGGAAGGATTCTAATTGACCTGATTTGGGTCACAAGATCATGTCTAGCCCAATCACTGTGGCCAGGGCAGAAAGGGACTATACTTGTCTGGCCAGGGGTGTGTGGAAGGGGAGGGTACTGAGGTTGGCAGCACAACAAGCACCCCTTGATTTCATGGTAGTAGGAGCAGCTCCCCAAAGTAAGGGATGACAACCGTTAAAACCCGGAGATGGCTACTGCCAGTACTGCACTGGTTTCCTTTCAATGATTTTCCAATAGCTGCGAAGTTAGTTTTTATATCATTGCTAAATGGTTTCTAAGCAGTTCATTAAGCTGATTACTCAATCAAATGAAATTAACAGCTGCTTTTTGTGTTTCCCTCCCTAAATGAGCTCATGTCTAAAGACAGGGCCTCTAGGTCATAGCACACTTTGATTGAATGAAAAACCAAAATGATTCTTTTTTGTGATCATGATTTCACAGCAAGATGAAGGAAGGGGTAATGAACAATTTTATTTCCCCAAAAGATCTAGGTAATGAAATTTTTTTTTAAAGTATGTTTTCCTCCTGTAATTGTTTAGATAACTGCTTAATCTTCCACTTGAACTCCATGTATATCCAACTGCAGGCTTCTCTGCTGAATAAACAATTTCTCCTGTCTCTTTGCGACTACTTTTTAGGTAGACACATTAAAGCAAGGGCTTCGTAATTGTAAAATTATGTCATTTGCCTTTAGGAGCTTTTAATTTTGCATTCTGCATTCTTTGGAAATGCTCCTTGTGTCTCTGACCTATTCTCCAAGTGCCTCTTTACTATTCCTATCACAAACTAGTATCAGGAAAACACCTGATAACAAACATTTTGACCCAGTGTGACTTTGCCAGGTGTTCTTGCCTACTAAAAACATTCCTAAAGAAACTTAACTTTGTGGAATAAAAGGTTTTGTTTTGGATAAGAAATTTGGGGGACATAAACATCAAAGAAATATTTTGGTTTGGGGAAATTTTATCACTATTCTGAATTCCCACCATTTGCCTACTTTAGATTTAGGACTAGTCCTAGTAACAATTTTCAACTGCCTCAGTCCAAAGAAAGCCTTTCCAGATCATGGTCCAGTTTTTCCAAGTACACTTAACTAGTTGCATAGAGCCACATGAAAAGCCTGACATTGAGCTTTAAGGTTGTGTGAGTATAAAAAGGTCTCTTTACTACGTACAAAGTACCCTGGACTCTGAGCCAGGAGAACTGGCTTCTAGCTAGTCTTTTTTTTTTTTTTTTTTAAAAGATTTTATTTATTTATTTATTTGAGAGAGAAAGTGAGAGCGTGAGAGGAGAGAAGGTCAGAGGAAGAAGCAGACTCCCCGTGGAGCTGGGAGCCCAATGCGGGACTCGATCCCGGGACTCAAGGATCATGACCCGAGCCGAAGGCAGTTGCTCCAACAACTGAGCCACCCAGGTGCCCCTAACTAGTCTTGTTTTAACCAGGAACTTACACCACCCTGGGCAGGTCAATAATTCTCTAGGGTCTCAATATCACTTATTTATGGAATATAGTTGGATAAAGTAATGATTAGATGATTTCTGAGGTCCCTACCATATGAACTTCTTTAAGTCTCTTTCATTTAGGTAAAACATTTATCCATTGGAAATGACGTGTGAGCATGAAATCAGACCGTGCATGTCAAATGACCAGGACAGAGCAGATGTCACACAGATGATGGTGGTAAAGCTGATCACAGTTCACGATTGTACCACGTAGTTCCTGTAGGGTGGTATTTTTGGACTCATGTTGTGTGCTGTTCTCTTTGCTGCTAGTAGTGGCCCTGGTTGTGAAAATTGTCCAAATGTAGACACACACATATTTAGAATCTTTGCATCTGAGGATCCCCTGCCACATGATACATCTAAGATACTATTATCAACATTTCCCATGCGCCAAAAAACCTACACTCCTTCAAGGACTGAGGAGAATGTTTTACTACAGCTGGGAAGGTAAATATGGTACAAAGCAGCTGTGGGTCCTCATTTTGTGTTTATGACTTGATTTGTAAACCCATCTTGACTCCTTTTATTGGCTACAGAGCCCACAATCGCTCACATCATGCTGTGGCACCCATTGGTGCCCTGAAAGTCACTGGTTCCTTCTCTGGTGACCTCCTATATGGTCAGGCAAGAGCCATCCACAGGTGGCAGGTCTGTCCCCTGTTGGTAATGTCCTCCTGGGATTTTTTTTTGAAATTGTCATGCAGTCAGATGGCTTCCTATGATGTTATAAGAATTCCTGTGTTGTAGGAGTTATACAAATTCTAGGTGGCTAAGGTTCTACTTCTACCTCTGAGACTCGGTTTGCTCAGGAATAACGTTGGGGTGGTAATTCCACCTCACAGGCTTACTGCCTTGATGAATAAATGAAAGGAGTAGTGTGAGGCACCTAACACAGTGCCTGGCACATAGGTGCCTCAAGTATATGTTTCTTGCTAAACTCAGTACCTGATACCTGAATGAATTTCTTCCTCAGCCCCCAAAACTTCAATTCCCTCTCTCACGATGAAATAAACAAGCGTTCCCCTGCCCAGTCCAGCCTTCTCCATCATTGCTTGTCTCGCCATGTGGTGCCAGCCACACTGGCTCCTTGGCCCTTTTCCCAAACAGACCCTGCCTCTTCCTGCCCTCATGCTCTGGCTCATTCTGTTCTCCATTCTTTGAATGCTTTCTTTTCTTTCTTTTTTTTTTTTTAGATTTATTTTATTTTATTTTATTTATTCATTTAACAGAGAGAGAACACAAGCAGGCAGAGAGGCAGGCAGAGGCAGAGAGAGGAGCAGGCTCCCTGCGGAGCAAGGAGCCCGATGCGGGACTCGATCCCAAGACGCTGGGATCATGACCTGAGCCAAAGGCAGTTGCTCAACCAACTGCGCCACCCGGGCGTCCCGAATGCTTTCTTTTCTATCTCTGACTGTGTAGTGCCTACAAAGGCAACACAAGAATGTCATCACCTCCTTCTCTTATTTCCCCAGATAGAAAAGATCTCGGACTCCTTTGGGCACTAAAGGGCATTTCAGCTCTGCCTCTCTCATTCGTCAAGTCATTCAGCAAGTATCGATTGAGGATCTATTGTGTACCAGGCATTGTGCTGAGGCAACAGAGTCCCTGGTCTTGTGAGTGTGTATTTTAGGTGGGTAGAGGCCAGACAATAAGCAAGTAAACAAGATATTATTAGGTAGTTATGAGTAACGTGAGCCTGAGTGATGTCAGAGCGAGTCTGCTTAGGGCGGAGAGGGAGGGATGTTCTGGGGAAGATGACATTTTTAGCTAAGACATGGCTGAGGAGCTAGCCTTGCAAGGATCTAAGTGAGGAAAGTTTCAGGCTGAGCAAACAGCAGC
Source organism: Nasua narica (assembly GCA_028533885.1). Classification (NCBI taxonomy): domain Eukaryota; kingdom Metazoa; phylum Chordata; class Mammalia; order Carnivora; family Procyonidae; genus Nasua; species Nasua narica. Next base: position 98,416,443 of record CM052809.1, read on the forward strand.
TGCAGGAGCCTTGAGATGGAGTTAAGCATGGTGTGTTTGAGGAACAGGACAGAAGTTGGGTGGTTGGAAAATAGTGGTCAAGGGGGGAAGCTAATGTCATCTATTCAAAGTCTCCTTTTTAAAGGCTGGACACAAGGTGGTGAGTGGCATGTGGAAGACCGGACCCAGGTACTTTGACTTTTTCCATCTACCTTTGACCTTGTGCTATACTTAGTGGTGTTTATGAACTTTATTTTTTCTTCCTATCAACACTCTAAGACACAGGGCTATCATTATTTGTCTCCTTATTCCCCATGACATCTACCTGTGGACATGGGCACTCATTACCTATGTCTGCCAGAGGAAAGAGTGTATATTCTGGGATTAAAAATGAAGTGTATCCAGTGGGATAAGTGGGGATTGGGTAGGACTCACCTGGAGGCCTCACAACTGATTCTAGCTGCAGAGCCACTTGCAAAAAAAGATGGGGTAGAGCACAAGCAACTTCTGCAGGCAGAGCCCCTGCTACCTCCTGGGTCACAGCTGTTAGTTCGGGCAGCCTGGTTGAATCCCCAGCCTTGACTTCTCTGGGCTATGTAGATTTATGCTGTGGGCCAAATTCTTCTGACCTCAGCTCACTTCCCTAAACTCAGTTTCTTCCTTGACTAAATTCTTGTAACTGTTTATCTTCCCTGATGGTTCACCTGATTTAGGATCCTTTACCCTTTTATTATTCAGCCTTGTTCTGCCATCATCCATACTCAGCATGCTATTACAATGCTGTAATTACATAAGACAGGGTTTCTCAACCTGGGCACTCTTGACATTTTGGGTGGGATAATTCCTTGTTGTGGGAGGCTGCCCTGTGTGTTGTAGGAATTGAGCAGCATCCCTGGGCTTTTACTCACTAAATGCCACTAGCATCTCTAATCCCAGTTGTAGCAACAAAAAATATGTCTGGATAGTGCCAAGTGTCCTGGGAGGCACAAAATCTGCTCTGGTTGAGAATCACTGACATCAGGCTACAACTATGAGGGAACTTAGAGGCCAATTAGATGAATCCCCCTTCTCTTGTTTCACAAATGAGGTCACTGAGGCCCAGAGTAGGCAGTGTGTTGCCCAAGGTCACACCATAAATTGGCAGTGATGGAGGCAAGAGGTTTAATAATTTTTTCAATCTTAGTCCAGTGATTTTCAGAATGTGGTGAAATCTTAGAAGGCAGTCAAGTAAGGTGAAAAGATAGTGACTTTGAAGAGACAGTGGGATTGGAATCAAGTCATTGATTGACTGCATGACCTTGGGTTCTTTACCTCTCTGAGTTCCCATTTCCTCTTAGACAAGAGGGTGATAACAAATCTCCACCTCACAGGATTATTTTGAGGACGAAATGAGATGTTTGTCCTAGCATCTAACTTGGTATGCATAGTGCTGAGCAAATGCTGATTCTCTCCTCCCTTGTAGTGCCGTGAAAATGGCAAGTGCAGTATTGAGGAGAAGTTAGAGTTGTCCAAGTAGGATTCAGAGTTCCCATGGAAGACGAGGCTGGTAGGCAGTGCTTTCTAGTGGCCTGCATTAAAATTGCAGGTAGTGGGATTTGGTGTTTCTAATGGAAACGGCCGTGTCGTTTTCCAGTTTGGAAAATAACTGGCTGTGTTGAAAATGGACTTATTTGGCAAAGTTGTTCCTGTACCACACCCTTTACTGAGGAGGTATCTCTGGTAATTATTATCTTATCTCTAACATCCTCTCTCTTCCCTCAGCAGAATGTTATGACTGACATGCTTAAGGGTACAGGAGTGTTTAGAGCCCAGGTCAGGGACTAGGCCTTTTCCTCTTCTTTATTAGGTAAATATGATGGCATTTTCTCTTGGGACCATGCAGATTTGACTCCATCAGGGAACCCAGGTTCTGATGTTAGTCTGGCCCTTGGCAAATAACCCAAGTATAGTTCTTTGTAATTTTCAATTACGTTTTCATGAACATTTTCTCTGTTATCCAGGCTGACAGAATTGTTGTGGTTCTCAATCCTGGCTGCACATTATAACCACCTGAGTTCAAAATAAAACCAGACAGACCAGACAGCACCAACACACCGACAACTATGCCTCAGCTCAGAAAGACTGTATTTGGACATGAGTCTTGGGCATTGGTGATTTTGCTTAAAGTTCTCTAGGAGGTTCCAGTGATGCTAGGGGTCTAGCATCACTGTTTATTTTGACACCAGATATACCATTTCTTTGATGAGAAAAATGAGGTCCAGAGGAATTAATTTTCTTGTCCAAGGTTGTAAAGGAAGAAGGAAAAGAAGCCAGGTATTGTGAATCCTAATCTAGGCCATTCCATTATAGCAAATTGCTTCTTTCTTCATGATGTGATCTGGAAACTTGAAGAAAACAAAACACTTTTGAAAATTACAAAGCACTATAATAAGATTACCTGATGGTCAATTATCTGTAGTCCCAAGGAAGAAAAAACTCATCTGACAAAAAAGAAGGTAGCTTCTTATTCAAAACTTCAATTTTCTTATCTGTAGAGTGGGGTAGGAATGTATTGCCTAGACATTTTTTCCTTGAAAGAGTATTACCACTTGGTAAGGAAGGAACTTGCCAATTTGTCTCTTAATTAAGGTAAGTTGAGTTTTGACGGTTCGGTGAAAGATATTCATCCTCATTTCTGTAGGGCATTGCTGACCCTCTCTTGGTGTATATTAGGGTGCTACTGACCAGATAGCCTAAACAGGGCTATAAAAGATGCAAGATAAAGTAAGGAAAATTAGTGGATATGTATGTCAACTTTCACATCTGTGGCATCTCCTTAATAAGGGTTTGTCTCAACTCCAGGGGCAGTCTAATATACTCTGGGGATACTGTGACCATTAGGAACTTGGTGTTTCTAATGGACCAACTTAGGCTCAGCTACAGAAAGGTTTCTGTAGCTGAGCCTAAGTTCATTGCCCTGTACTTCCCAGAATGGAACCTGGTCTTGGCCACACAGAAAGCTAGCTCTACTTTCCCCAGGACAACCCTGCTCTACTTTCCCCAGGACAACCTGAAGATCCTTCTCCAGGCTGAATCAACTATTGTGCAGGGGACCTGCTTCTCTGTCCCTTTTCCAACAGGCTTGCTGTTTCCTAACCTGGATCTATTTTAAAGGGACTAAAAGTAGCTCTTTCTCCTCTTCTCCCTTTTTGCAGTCCTATCTGGATTAGTAATCTCTCATACCCTAGAAAGACAGGCTGACTTTCCCAAAGGTGTGGTAGGTATAGCCTTAACCTCCCCCCCCCCGCCCCCCGCCCAATTACTTTGGCATTACAGGAAGGTAGAGAACTGCTTGCCCATTATTTTCCTGGCCATGATGCATCATGACCTGCTTGGATTAGGGCAGACCCAGTTCAAATCCTGACTCTGTCACTTCTAGGAGTGTGAGCAAGTTATGTCATCTTTTAAAGCCTGAGTTCCTCTTCTATAAGGCCCTTCCTTAGAGTGCCACTGTCATGATATAGAAGGTATGAAGTATGCTTGACATAGTAAGTGCTCAGTACATGGTAACCCGTGCTGTTAGGATCATTAGCCTAACTATGAGTTAGGTGACAAAGATTAGTTTTCTCTACCTGTTAGCTGGCTGTTGAAGTGTTTCTTCAATCAGAGGCACCTAGGTGCTGGAGGTGACTGCAAGTGGGTCCAGACAATTGTTGGAGCTTCACACAAGTCCATTAGCTTCTTCCCCTTCCCTCAACCCTTTACCATAGAGATGGTAGTTACTGCCTGAAATGCCACCATTAGAACTTCGTTCATTTATTTTAGACCTCTGACCCTATTAATGTGCAAAATTCCTTGGGAAAGAAAACATTTGAAGCTGTTCTTAATTATCAGTATCTAAATGTCAACGAATTCAGATCCTTTATAGAAAGCCCATCTTGTTGGAGTGAAAGAAAAACTTTCAGGCAAAAATGAGAGGGCAATGTGGGTCTGGGACCAAGACTGTGTGTTCTTAAGCATGGTCTAAACTGGTTTTGGTTGTGACTCTTCACATCACAGATACCTAGACTCCAGTTTGGGGTTGTCTGGAAGACCTACCCCGTGAGCCATCCAGTTCTCTAGTACTGTGACCATGGTATGTCAAACCCTGCCCCCAATGTAGTTGGAAATGTGGCCCTTGGAAACCATTATCACTTGACTTTTTTTTTTTGGTTATCCTATTTGAATGAATAGGATAACAAATAGGTTATCCTATTTGAATGAACTAGTTCAGCTGAAATGACTTGTTTGGGAGCTGTTTGTGAATCAGGAATGGTGGTTACCATTAAAATGTACCAGTCTTGGGTTCAGCAATAAGGAAATAACATAACCTCTAGAGCTCTAGCTTCAGAAATGGCACAAAAATGGAATGGACAAATATGAAAAGTAGGTAATGGATCCACAGTGATTTAATTCTTGGTGATATTTTCATTTTATGCAAATACCAAAAAAAAAAAAAAAAACCCTGGCTACTTGAAGGAAAAACAGGAACCAAAATATTCAGTGTTTGATCAAGCAAAAATCCTTTCACACATCTGCTAAGAGAATTAAAACAAATATAGATGTTAAATAAAAGGCCCAGGTACCAAAGAGCAAAATTTAATGAAAGCCAGAACTGTTAAGTATGGATTCCTGTTGAGAAAAATGTCAGTCTCTTTCAGAGTTTTCCCATTGCTCTATTTTTAAGAAAAGTGTAGTAAAAATACATAATACAAGTTAACTTTTTTCTTGCTATTGTTTTCCCCGTCACCCCTCCATTGATAAAAAGCTTCTTCCTCTGGAGTCTTGGACCCTGCACAACACAGACCCTCATTGTTAGCTTAGATGTTCTCTCCCTCTCAGATCATGTTACCGGTGAGCTCAGCAGCTGGAGAGACATTTTACCAAAGGCAAAAGGTCTTTGAAGCATGTTGATAGTAATAAGATTATTTCCAACTCCTCTGAAATGCACTCCCTATTGGTGGGTCATATCAGATTCTGCAGTGGTAGGCTAAGAGCTGAAAAAAATCTGGTGGGAGTGCATGGGATGGGGAGGACATCAGCTGGCACTAGTGAAAAGTAAAAATCCATCTCGACGGTCCTGCTTCACGTACCATGCCCACACTGACACGTGAGAGACTGGACAGCACTTGAGTTGAAAGAGTGAAGAGTTTGATTTGGGGATGGTTCTTTGCTACAGCTGGTATTAGGAGAATGGGAGACACATAGAGATGGTGGGTGTCCACTGAGAGAGTCCACAGATGAAGCCGATCTTGCTGCACCTACTTATTGGTAGGCTTCCAAACCTTTAGTTTGTCAGTTGCTAATGATAACCCCTAGCAGAGAAGACTGGATAGTAGTAGGTAAGGAAACAAGCCAGAACATGGTCATCAATAAAAGCTAAAGACACATGGCACGCACTGAATCATGCACCTAGGAGAGGGGCTGCTGGACAGCTGGAAGCCAATTGCACCAAGAATGCGAGCTGGGATATCCAAGAAACCTATGTGCCAGGAACCCCGCTCCCAACTAAAGTTGCAGTTAGCCTGGGCTTCTCTCCATGAACCCTGTCACTTCTCCAATCTTGCTTTAGTTCACCTTTATAGTCACAATCATGGGCATATTGAGTCTGGTCATTGGACTAATACATCCTCATTCTGTCTTAGCCAGGGGGAAGGTCAGCCTTCTTAGAAATTGGGGTCAGTGATCTTACGGTCCCCCAATGTCATTCTCAACTAAATTCACCTCCTGATCTTCCTTAAAGTTATTCATCCTTGGGCATTTTACTTTCTAAAGTAACAGGATGTTACCTGGCCACATGCTAAAACACTTTTAAATAGATATAAAAATCCATATTCTCCAGGTCAGCAAAACCCTAAGCTTCATATTTGGTCTCTTAAACCTAAGACAGGGCGCACCATGACAGGTTCTCTTGCTTGTGGGCTTCCATGACTCTCCCTCTTCCAAAATTCTTCCTTCCTTTATTTTGCACTTAGTTTGCATAGCATTTTCTCCCATATCAGAGGCTCCAAAGAGAGTCTACTCCACAGTGGGGTTCCTGCTCAGATGTCAAGCAAATGAAAAGTGAAAATCATGGGCAATAGCTTCCTGGCTGTCAGCTATTTCCAAGGCTGTACTTGGTTCAGGAGGCCAGTTCAGCTACCAGAGTGCCTTTGAGCTTAAGCATAGCAGAAAGATATACTTCTCAGTGCTGAGGTTGACTCTGTGAAGACACATACTATTCCACCTAATGCCTATGGGATGGCTATTACACATTAAAGGAAGCTTTCTCTGAGCCTCCAGCAATAACTTCTTGCGTCCTCCTCTGACTGCACATCTGCCTTCGCCCTCTCCACCACCCTTGGTCTGAATTGCTTTTCACCCGTGTCCTCAGCTATATCAGTGCCTAGGAAGTTCCCTTCCTTGGGGAAGGCAGTCCACTCCTTCAACAATATCCATGCTCATCCATGGCTGCGGCCGAGGAATGGAGGGTAACTTAGAGAGCTCCGATGGTGAATTAGTTTGAAGGTTGCTTTTTTCCTTTTGCTTGCTTGTATGGTAGAATGAATCTTTAATTTCCAATCTGAAAACTGAAGAGACATGGGGAGGGAGTTGGGAGTAAGAAGCCAGGAGAAGGAAGGGGCCTAACAGAACCTGCAAACCATGGATATTAGTAAGAAAAAAAAAATCACACACAATAAGACATATTAACAGCTGAATAAAAGAAAACAGTACAGTTTCCTCATTAATGTTCCTGTGACTCCGTTTCAGGGACACAGGCTCTATTAGACAGCATTATTCTCTCCTTATTGCGGTGCAGTGTTGTTTATAATCCTCACTTAGCAAACGGAAAAGTGTGAAAGAACATCAAAAAAGGAAAAGGGACGGCAAAATGACTTTTCAATTCTTCAGGAAATTCTGTTGAATCATCTTCCTTGTGGTCATGGTGGTTGGTGGCGGTTGCGTTTCATTTTATTGTTTTTGGCACTGAAGGGTTTGGGATGGAACTGGGGGAGCTTGAGCATGCTCCCCAAGGGGTCTCCATCTGCTCCAGTTACAATCCCGTGGCTCCCAAGGGCATCCCTGAACTGTGGCTCATGCAGGGAATTGACTGCATGGACTTGGGAAATTCGTGGCTGACTACCCGGCCATTTTCTCCACTACCGCCACCGCTGGTTCCTGCCCCACTGTTACGTGGGAGCGTCGATGTCCGTATGGCTTCATTGATGGATTGCTGTGGGATCAAACAGAAACCCTTTTCAGGAGGACCAGGGGTTCTTCCCCCGGTCCTTGGCAGTGATTGGCAAGGAGAATGAGTTAATGCTGGCCTTAAAATCTCACCCCACCTCTCCTCCCCATCCAACTTTTTTCCTTATCTTAAATGCTAACCTTGGCTTCCCACAAACTCACAAAACTGCCGAGTGGCTCTGGACAAGTCTAATCTCCTTTCTGGATCTCTTTTTCTCACTGTGCAATGAGGTGTGTTGGACTGGGTGGTCACTAAGATCCTTTCTAGCTCTTATATTCTATGATTTCTAAAGATGAAATTTTTCTATGGTAGTATTAAAGATAATAAATGTAGCAACATGACCAAATGGAAAAGTTGTGGAAAGGGGTTTGGGAAGCTTGGGATTTTATTTTTGGTTCTGACATCAACTAGTTGTATGACCTTGTGCATATCTCCTTACCTCTCTAGACTTTTAGATCTCCATGTTTGTAAAATGTGATTATCTGTGCACCTGCAGAATTATATTAGCAAGAACAGTGCTACTGCATGAAAAATTACTTGAAAAAAAATTTTTTTAAGGAGTGTGTTGTTGAGTTAAAATTGAAAACCTCTGATTTACCTCAGGAAAAATCCTATCCTACGTCTAGTAGCATGTGTAACGGGAATGTAGGACATATTTGACTAATAGTCAAAATGTAATTGGAAAGAAGCATGGGCTAAAGAAAATGAGAATACTTTCCAAAGATCATTATCTGCATGTCAGCTATTTCCCCACCAGCACGTATAAACTGACTTCCAGACTGACACATCAAATCAGTGTTACTAAGCTTGTGATTTCCAGAATATCGGAATTCTAGATACGAAAAGGACTCCAGTGATCACCCTGGGATCAGACGGGTGAGGTGGAATGTTCAAGAGCACAACCTGGAATTAGAACCATATATTATTAGATAAGAGGGAGGGTTCTGTTCTGTGTTCCTTTGGAGAAAAAAGCTTCATGACATGAAATCCAAACCTTTTTCTCTTCCTGTCACTTGTAACCTTCCATTAAGAGATACCATAGAATTTTTGAAGTGAGGGTTGGTTTATTGGGAATCAACATAAAGAAGAATTATCTATGAGTTGAGAGTTTTCTGAGACCAAGCCTACCAATCCTTCAAGGCTCATTCTGTTCTCACCTCCTTCTTGAAGCCATCCTAGACTGTACCAGCAAGTATTTGGTCCCTCTCCCCCGCCCAGCCTAGTACTCCTACATTATACATGCTTTTGTAATGCTTCTGCTTCTGCTGTGTGGGTTTTGTCTTCTTTAAGAGAGCTATCTGGAGGAGGGCAAGGGTCATTTCTTCGCATTCCATAGCAGTCTCCTATAGTGTCCAGTATATAGTTAGATGTTTAATAGATATTCTTAAATTTGTCTTAAAAAAGCCAACCACCTAGAACCCTTCTCAAAAAGTTTATGAGCTTTTTCTCCTTTGCATATCGCCATGATTCTAGCCATCAGAGAAGTCAGTCAATATCTGGTGGCCAGACAGACATAAACAACAGTTTGACCTAATTTTTGTTTCTACTATACTATGCTGAGAGTCTCCTCTTATTACTGGCAATTCTGACAATGTTTTTAAGTGCTTGTCCTTTTTAAAAATTCCTGATTCAGACAAATTTGCCCAAAGGATGCTCTACCCATACTGGTTCTGCCTTTTCCTCAAACCTCCAGACTTGATTTATTTACATTCTGTTTTGATTGTTCTCCACTCAAGAGGAGGTGTGACCTTGATTGTATTCTTCTAAGTGAAGGCGAAATAAATACTACTGTAATGCTTTGTGGGGGAAAGATGAAAAGAAAACCCAAGGAATTAATGGTTACTGGTTCTCACTGTGTGTGGGGTAAGTATGGAACCTTCTATGGATTAGCCTGGAATGTTTATCTTCTTATAATTTTTCTCTGCCACATCCCTTTAATTAAAAAATAAAGTTTAAATCTCACACAGATCATCTTGGGCTTTGTTTTTCAAAAGGTCTCATATATTCCCATAATATTCCATTGAAGTTGGTAGTATTTGATGAATTTATCTTAAAGGAGAAGACTGGTGGCAGATCAGTATTGATGCCTACCAAAGTCTGAGATAACTTAGCCAGGCATGTAGCTAAAAGCCTCCAAATTCACAGCACTCTGAAGTGGTTTTCCAAAAAGCCGAGGGCTTCTCTGTGGTCAATGACTCCATCCTCTCATCGACAATGAGTGTTACCTTCTTACTGTATATTTATGGGATCTCAGGAGAAGAGATGAATAGAGTCAGAACTTGGGAATGGAAAAAAATGCTAAAAATGACTGGATCATTACTTCCCAAATTTGACTCACATTGGAGTTTTCTAGGGAGTTTTAGGGGAAAAAGACTGATGCCTGAGACATACCCTCCAAGATGTTGACTTACTAAGTGTGATGTGTGGCCTGGACATCTGGATTTTTGAAAACTCTTCAGGTAATTCTAATATGCAAGCAAGATTGAAATACACTGATCTAGTTTATATCCTTCACTCTACAGAGAAACTGAAGACTTATGATTACCTGACTTAAGGTTACAGTTATCTGTCCCCTAATGTCAAAGTGGATGACCTCCTAACTGTACCCTCTGTAGGTAAGCTGTCATAGGCTCATATCTTTCTTCCCCTTGCCTCTGCGAAATGCAGTTTGCCCTTGTCCATCCCTTGACGTACCAGCCATTCTTAAAGTTCATCCTTACATGTGTGTTTGAAGCTGATGCTCAGGGAGAAAAGTGTGAGTGAAAAGTCCAACCTCAAAGTCCCTATGTTGCCTCTTCAGAGACTCATTTCTCTAACTGTGATTATATCCTAACTTCTCAGCCACTTGCTTTTCCAAGAAAAGTCTCCCCAGCCTCAGCCCATCCTAGAACACCCTAATGGAAGCTCAAACCCCGGTGACGCCCTCCAATAGCATGTGTGCTAAAAGCCAGAGTGACTGCCCGCTGCAGAGGATGCATCCCTGCATTCCCAAGTCTCTGAGCTGCTTGAGGATTCCAGGGAGGCACACAAACCTCAGCTGCTGTGGCTTAACCATAGCTCGTGTCATACACAGTTCTTTCCTACAGGGAGATAAGTGGGCAATAATAAAGACCCTGGTTATCTTTAATATCAGCTAAGGACTCAGTTCTGGTCTTTTTCCTCAGGTAGAGAAGAGGCACCAGGGATCCGTGACTTCAGTCTGGACTGTGTCTTAGGTTGTGTATTTTTGCTACTATATGACTGTTCAGATTCTGCTCAGTGGAAAAGTTGTCTGAAGTCTCTCCCTGAGTCCCCAACTCTCATGTTCTTCCCATCATCTTCCTGGGCCCTGGTCACCCCAGACTTCTTCCCATTTCTGGGTAAAAAGTTGTAGTCTTTGGGTCTCTGACACGTGCATCCTTTGTAGGCAACTCTTTTCCCATGGTTAATTCCTTCTGCGTTTCAACTCTGCTAGACATCAGTTTCTCAGGGGAACCCCTGTGACCTGCCCCAACCCTCATTCCCTGATCAGGACTTGACAGCACCAGCATTTTTGTTCAAACCCTCACTGAACATGTAAATATTTTCTTTTTCTTTCTTTCTTTTTTTTTTTTTTTCTGTCTTCCCATCACACTTGTAGTCTCCTGAGAACAGAAGCTAGGTCTGTTTTGTTCCTGACTGTGTCCCCAGTGCTGAGCAATGCTTAGCATACAGCGGTGCTCAGTATGTCTTTGCGGAAGGAATGCCTCCAGGGTGCCTTCCCCGCTGTCCCTGTGACACCTGCTGTGTGTCTTGCTTGTGTGACATGTCCAAAGGGAAGGGGACTCGACAACACACAAACAAAAGATTACCCATAATGGATGGCCTCAACAACTACTTGAGGAAAACCTAAGGATAGGGCTGCATCTTATTTGTCTATGCACTGTGGCCACTGCTGAAGGAGACACACAGTAGGTGCCCACAATGATCTGTTCCTGCATTGGAAGTCTAATTCCTCTTTGTCCAGCTCCTAGCTTGTGTGACCTTCCTAGGACAAGCTCCTTAGCTTCTTGGAACCTGTATTTCTTCATCTGTGGAACTGCAAGCACAACAAATTATAGGGCTAATAAAAATGTATATAAAGCACTCTGAACATGGAAGTTACTAAAAAGATGTCTTCTTCCCTTTTCTTCTCTCCCGCCTTCTTCCCTTTTTCTACCTCCTTCCTTTCTTTTTTCTCCCATGCGCAGTGGGGAAGGGCTCCCTGACTACTGTTCAGAAAGTAGGGGCTGGCCCTGAACTATGTTTAGAGGCTCAAAGCCTTAAAAGTTGGCCAAACACCATGATCAAGGAAAGGAATAAGAGGGAAGGTTCTGACCAAAGAAAGGCCCATGACACTATCAACAGGGCATTCTGTGTGAGGTGGAGGCCCCATATCTGTAAAGAGTTAATTGCCTCTCAGGAAGGCTAATCACAGAATAATAAAGAAAATTGCAAAGCTGTGAAGTCTGAGAGGCAGGTAGGGATGGGATTCTACTTTTCTCCTTTGGATAAGAGAGAAGTTGATGAAGCTTCAAAAATGAAGGGTTGGGTTGATTAAAAAAGACAGTAGAAGTGTCTTTTCTGCAGTTGGGAGATTAAAAATTCTTTTAGGAGCCTTGGTGAATTGGGCAGAAATTGTGCTAACCAGTGGAATTAATTATAAAAGATAGTGGTGGAAGACCTTGGATGAATGATTCTAAGAGATCCTGGCATTGGTTTCTGAGAAATTCAACATCTTTGTAAAGGGAAGGGTACAAATGTCCTCGAGAAGTTATGACCTGACTCAATGGCCTCCTCTCAGTATTCTTGACTTAACCTGAATGTTGTGACTTCGGTGGTAAAAGTTATCTGTCTAGTTTTAAGAGGATTCTAGTCTTGAGCCACCCTGGTACCATTACCTGACAGTGACCATGATTAGTGGGACATGGAAAGGGCCAGAAGTTCAGGCACTTCATGCTTGGTGGATGCCTGCTCTCCTCAGATTTTATGAGCACAGATGGGGCCAGAACCAGCTTGGATGATGTTGTCTGTGCTTTTAGGCCAGGGGTTCTTGATGGTTGTGTCTGCTTACCAAATAGCAGCTCTCCCCCATGCATTACTTCAGCCTTGAGATTTTCTCTTCAGGGTACAATTCTACATTAATTTTACTAGTAATTGCCCCATGTGTGTGGGATGGCCAAAGAGAAATTAGACACAGCTTCTTACCTTCAGGAACTTACAAACTATATAGCTCAAAAAACCTAGGACCTGTAAGTAGGGGCAATAAAAGGAAAGCCTTAAAAAGACTAGCTGGTCATTAATAGGAAATATTGTTATTATAAATCCTAGTTATCATTGTGAGTATTATTATTTATTGAGAGCTTATCATGACTGAGGCATTTTGCCAATCGCTTTATATCCATTTTTCCAAGAAAGCTCACACCAATTTTAGGAGATATGTCTTGCCACTAGCCCCATTTTATAGAAAATGAGGCTCAGAGAGCTACTGGAACTTATCCTAGATGACTCAGTTAACAAATGAAGCAGGCAGGATTTATGCTCAGATACTCAGTCTCTAGGGTCTGTGCTTCAGACCACCACGTGCACTGTGCTCTCGGGAAGCAGAAGGAGTGCCTGCGATGTGTACTGGGCCAATCCTGGGCCCTTGGTTTGGGTCACAGTCCACGTGGAAGGTTTTGGGGGATCGCAAAGATTGTAGCTCATCTAGCTCTTTTTCTACTCTTTGCCTCCAGAGTGGCCTTTCCTCACTTTGGAAGGTAAGATATGAGAATATTTAGGTTTATGTTTTGGATAGAAGAGGCAAAGAAATCTTTGTTTAGGTTCTAGGAGACCTTGTTGTGTTTGCCAAGTTTCTTGGACATCTACCCTGGGTTATAGGATTTGAGGCCCATACTTTTGCTTTGCTTTGTCCTTTTGAGAAGACCTGGTAGTGAGTGAGCTGGTCAAGGGTAGGAATGAGGTGTTCCTAGGTCCCCTGGTTAAATACCATTATACAACCATCCCTTAATTGTTCCTTGTTACTGTATCTTGTTACTGTTAAATTGCCTTTTAAATGGGCCTTATGGGTAGAAGACAGGGAGAGAGATTAGTCTGCATTAAGGCACATGGGTGGGAAGCACGAGGTGGGTGACTGGATTATGTAGTGTGTAAGGAGAGCAGATTGTTTGGGAGGGGAGAGTAGGCTGGAGCCATGATGTGGAAATGTTGAATGCCAGGACAGAAGGTCTGAATGCCAGGGCATAAGGCCCTCCTCCTCCAACTCCCACTCTTTGTGTACAAAACTGAGTACAGAGATTCCAAACGGGACGCAAATGTCCAGCAATGTCTTCTCCAAGAGTGACCCTGGATATATGCGTAGGGCTGTTGGCCCAAGGCAGGGAGAGGCTAGGCAGGAGGCTTAGTCATGACTCCATAGTAGGTGTACTGAACTTATATGGACTTCTTAGGGCCCATTCTAGGAGAGCAAATCCTCCCAAATTCTAGGAGAGACTCTTCCCAGGCTAGTCAAGCCAATGTCACAGCCCTACGGGGTACATTGCTCAGAGTGACGGCGTTTCTCTACACCTTCGTTGGTCTGAGTCCCACTCATCCTTCCTTTTAATATTTGCCTCATTCTGGAAGCCTTCTCTAATTGTCTCCTCCTCTGTATTCCTATCGACCTTCCTGTCTCTAAGTTGCTTCACCGAGTAATTTTTCTGTGCAGTTTTTTTTGCTGAAAGTGCCCATAGTCACGGATCACATCTCAGTCCTCTGTCTCATCATGATGTCTTGCTCATGGTATCGCTCACATAATTCACACTTGCATATTTTCTTACTGAAGCTAAATGAGGAAATGGGAGGGCTCTTGAAAGTCATTTTTTCCAAACTCCCTTTGAGTACTGGAATCTCTAACCTCCCCAAGAGTTACTCTTTCTTTACTTGTATACCTCGTGGGATGGGATGCTTGCTTTATTGGGATAGTCACTCCCATTTTGTGGTGGCTCTGAAAGAAAAGTAGATCTCACTGTGCTAACATCTGTTCTCCATAGCTTTTAGTCATTAGTTCTTGTTGTACACTTTGGGACCCCACAGAACTAGTTTATTTTTTTTTCTACCTGAAAAGTCTTAATATTTTTGTAGATAGCTCTCATATCCTCCATAATTCTTCTCCTCTCTGGTTATTTGCCTTCAGCTATGTTTGATGTGGTTTGGGATTATCTAGCTAATTTGCTTATCCTCTATGCATGATCTTCTTTGCCAAAATCTGTGTCACAGTCCAGTGGCTAAGAAAAGACCTAACTCACCAAGTGTGGCAAGATTAGCTATCTTGCAGAAGGTGGATATCTCTTCCCCTATTTGGGGAGCTGTACTTCCGTTAATGCAACCTCAGGGAGAATGTCCTCCTTGCCTCACACTGTGGTGACTGTCCACTCGAACTCCTCAGTTTTAATCTCACCTCCCCAGGTCTGGCTGTTGCAGTTGTTTCCCAGACCTGTGTTTACCCTGACACATCCCATCTTCCTTCCTTTCTCATAGCTGTCTGTCCCCTTTCTTGTCACCTTCCTCATCACAGCTTTCTGCCCCTTGCCTGAAACTGACCTCAACCGCCTGTCACTCCCCACCCTTTCTAGTATGGGGACTCCCAGGAAACCTGGCAATATCACAGAATGAGGTAGGAAAAAAGGCCTGGGGAGACGATGCCACCTTCATCCGCTTGGATTCGCTACGGGATTTGTAGCAGAACTCGATTAAGGCAACCAGCATGGCTAGTCCAAGTCCTCCGATCAGGATGTAGAACACGCCTGCCACATTGCTGAGGCTCAGGGCGCTTGTCTTGTCCTAGGAAAAGGAGGAGGGAAGGGGGGGAGGGGAAAGAGCAAAGTGAGCCAAAAGGCTAGAGAGCGTCCAAGCAAAAGCATTTTTACACACATACACTCAACCCCATCACCCTTTTTAACCTTCAAAATAGTCAGAGAGGCTTTTTATATTCATTGACAGGGTGCTAAATACCCCTAGGAAAAATGAATGTGTGTAACAATATCCCAAAGCATCCCTGATTATGTTTAATTTATAATTACATTTCCCTCCCTCAATGCCTGTTCTGGGGCAAGAGACACCACCAGTTCAGGGCAGATTCTATCAAAATCTGCATCCCTGAGCTTACCCTATTCTTTCAGAAAGCATGTGCCTTCCTTTTCAGCTCTGTTCCTGTCCCCAAGCCTTCTGTTGGGCAAAGCCTCAGCTTCGCCTATTGTTTATGTCTCGGAGTGTTTTTCTGAGTTGGCACTTAAAATGAACTTTTCCCTAGATGTTCCTTTAATTTCAACTTAATAAGGCGGCTGTTCCCCACATAATAAAGACCAATCAATATATACCTTTAACTTACTGATCTGAGCCCCAGTCTAGGGACAAAGGAAACTGGGGGGCTTGGAACAGTAAAGTGGCCCTGAGATAGAAAAATGGCTCTATTAAATCCTAATAATTATGCTTAATAGGTGTTGTTTTTCTGTTGGAGGTGTTTGCTAAAAGACACTGTAGGCAGATGCAGGTAGCTGAATTTAGAAATCTCTGTTGCCTCTGGTAAAAGATCTTGTACTCATTCTAGATGAGCAGAATCATGGAGCGGAGTGCTTAATTCCTAGGGCTGGGGGACAAGTTCCCATCTCCAGGAGTTGGTGGACAGAGCTCACTTTGTGGAGCCTGAGAAAGACCATCAGTCTGCTGAGACTGTCCCTGCATTCTCTCACCTCCAGTTGGGTTCACAGCTAGGGGACTGAGGGGACTGGGGACTATTCCCAAGTGATAAGAACAACTGAAGGAAACTGGTGGCCTGGGTGGGAGTAACAGCTCAGAGAGCGGGGGGACCGCTCAATAAAATTCTTGACACAGGGACGTGAACAGCTTTAATTTATATCTTTAAATCTTGGAAGAATACTCATCCTCAGATGTCACATCTTTGTTTATATTGTTTGCTCAGGTACAAGAAGTTTCTCATTGAATTAAAATGAAATGCATGCCTCAATTGGCACAGATGCACACCGTGGTTGGTTAGTTGGTGGCACAGGATAGGCTATAGCTATCAGGTCTCTGCATGGGCTCTTTATCAGGTAGGGAGGGAGGCGAGTCACACAAAGGGTGAACTCTCTTGCCCCAGAGACTCCTTTGACATCTACTTATTGGAATCTGGACAAGTGGAAAGGGTTTTTTTAGTGACTAAGTCAGTGGGCTCTGCCCTAGTTCTACTTGGTGCATTGTACAGGATTCAGCTGAGCTTGGGGACCACAGCTGGCAAATAGCAGCATGCCTTCCCTCCCCAGAAGCAGCCTTGGCTAGCAGAGCTGTAGGATTATCTAAAGCACACCCCTTTGGTGGCTTCCTGTGTTGCTAAAGCAGATGGCTCTTGAATATGGGTTACACTTGGCAAGGCATATCCTGGCTTGGGAAGCACTGGCAATGATTATTCCAAGGGGTAGAATTTCTCCTGCTCTGGTATAATGGCCTGATAAGGGATATGTGCAAAAAATGAGTTTGGTGCTTGCTTCAAGAGTTGGAGGAACAAGTCAATTCCCACTTGGTGTTATTTTTCAGAACACTCAAAACGTCTCCCTGTTTGTTGTTCAGGAGGTCTGCCATTCTGCTTCTGGAGAGTAATTCTTTGGAGTCCTTGGGGGATTTATGGCTAGTAGAAGTTCCAGTAAAACTCTTCCGTGTGGAACAAAAGAAAAAAAACAACAACCAGGCTCTTCTGTGTGGACAGGGCTAGGAGTGTGGTGGGGCGGCATGTTAATGCATCATCCGTTGACACCTTAAAAAATAGTAGTTGACAGTGATGCTCCGCAGGAGTGGATGGGGAACAGGTTTGGGGGAAGGTGGTACACAAAAAGCTGGGAGGAAAGAAAGGAGTCCTTCACATGCTGATCAGCCTTTCAGTAACTGCAGTGCAACTTGCTTCCTTGGTCACCAACACTGTTTCTATTTTCTTCCTCATGGTCTTTTCAAGTTCACCTTGGTTGAGGATTGCCTTCAAGGATAAGGAAGTGGTAGCCATCTTGTTTTGTTTTGTTTTGTTACTATCTTCAAGAAAGCCCTACGAGGGCATCTATCTCCTTGGCTGTAGATGGTGGGAGCTCTATTTCTGGCATACCTGGGAAGGAAGCAGGGTCAGATCTTCATATGAAAGTAGGGAGAGGGGGCATATTCTATGTAACTGTAGAAGAAGGAACACCCAGTGACCGAGTACCTCACTATGTCTGGAGGTGGAGAGTGTTCTTCGCTTCTGATGGTTTCTGGCCCACAGAGGTGGCATTGTATATGTGTTGGGGGATGCATCCCATACAAACAAAGAGGGGGCAGCCAGATGGTATGGGAACTGCCACCTCTTGCAGGACACACAGTGCCAATATAATTCTGTAGTAGTAGGGATGAGGGAAGACCTCTGGGATCAAGGGGCCACTTGGACCCTATCACTACCAATATCAGAAAGCAAACTTAGATGCAGCACAACTGTCTAAAGCTGCTGTACTTTGACAGGGTATGGAAAGAGAGGCTGGTGTTGCCCTCTTCTTAGCTCACATAGTTGAGGAGTTTACATTTAGGCAAGGTTTTATGGTTTCCCTTATGTGTGCCATTTGCTTTTTGATAATGTCAACTTTGGTTTTTTCAAAGGGAGCCCAAGGCCATGGTCTACTGTTCAGTAGCCATTACTAACTCTCTTTGACTCACTCTCAGAATATGGTAGGCTATCCAGGGGCAGGTTAAACATCCATTTAAGGACCAGAGCTCTGGGGCACGTGGGTGGCTCAGTTGGTTGAGCAACTGCCTTCGGCTCAGGTCATGATCCTTGAGTTTCGGGATCGAGTCCCACATCGGGCTCCCAGCTCCACTGGGAGTCTGCTTCTTCCTCTGACCTTCTCTCCTCTCATGCTCTCTCTCACTTTCTCTGTCTCCCTAATAAATAAATAAAATCTTAAAAAAAAAAAAGGACCAGAGCTCTGATTCCTCCCCTGGCCCATAGTGTCCATACAAGAGGACATGTGTCCTCATGGCCTTGTGTTCATGTTTCCTGGGCAAACAACAAGCTTCCCAGCTATGACAAGGGAGAGGGGAAAGATAGAACTCAAGTCTTCTGAGCACCCTTCTGGAGGACCCCATTCTCTTCCAATCCCATAGCAGCTGTACTCCCCAAAGCCAGGCAGCTTGTTGGTGGGAGTGAAAAAGTCACAACTTGTCTTCTGCCAGGAGGGAGAGAGAAGAGTGACAGCACTGAAAAGAATGACAGGTGAAAAGAAAAACAAAAAAAATCCATCTTTCAGAATTGTTGGGCTGGTTGTCTTGGTGATGAGCTCCCCCCCCCCATCTGTCCCCCTTAACCTGTTGTGTTGAATTGCTGCCTCCCTCATGTGGAAGGGAGATGTTTTCTTTTTCACATTTTTCTCTTGCTCTTCTCACATAATGGGGACTGTCCCAGGCTCCCTCCATGTTTCTGAGCCAACATCCCTTCCAAGAATGTGGGGCTGGCCCGAGTCTTCATGAAGACGTTTGAGCCAGGCATGAGCAGGAGAGATTGGAAGTAGGAAGTTCCAGGGAGAAGCCAAGGTCTTTGGCCATAAGACCAGCCCCTCGCATGAAGACTGGTGTGGCCCATCTGCAGGGCCTGATAAATCTGGACCAAGCTTCAGGTTTCTCAAACTGCTTCCGTTCCTTCTTATCTTCCTGTTAAGACTGTGAACTCTTACAAAGCAAAGGCGATGGCTCCTGCTCTTCTTTCCATTCTGTAGGGATTGCACACATTTTCTGATGTCTGTACAGCTGGACTTTTAGGGACTACCTGCAGTTGTTTCACATGCTGAATCTGTGACCTGACTTGCCTTTGAGGGCCATGAGAAAAGTCCAACCCATTTTCTACCTACTAGCCTTTCTAGTAGGTAGACTTTCACCTGTGCTTCCCCAAAACTTAGATTTTTAGCCCATGAGCTGGTAATTTCCTAGGAATAACTCAGTGGTTGGCTTATTTCCTAGGAATAACTCAGTGGTTGGCTAGGCGCACTCACTACCCAGGACCAAAGTTTGGAAGCTATGGGAAGGTGGCTTTGATTCAGCTAAAGGAAGACCTTATGATTCAGCAGAGCTGTCCAAAGGTGCAACACCCTGCCATGAATGGTGGCGAGCACCTGAAACATGGATGCATTCAGAAAGAAATTGATGAGGTCACTTAAGGGATTTGAGCACTGGGCAGAGAGTTAGATGAAGTGATCTTTGACATGTGCCCAAACCCCCAGAAATTTGAGGCATCTAAGGAGTTCCTAGAGGGCCTGGGATCATGCCTTTAATA